>CAJFCP010000109.1:1455755-1508796 GCA_904066005.1 Synergus itoensis | reverse complement strand
CTATGCGCTTTTAGTGAGATTAATTGAGGTTAATTATATTATTTCTTACATTTAGATTTGCGTCGAGAGCGAAGAGTATCAAGAACAAACCTAAACTGAATGAGGACTTGAGTGAAGAAGCTCTCCTAAAAAGATACAGAAAACAAATCATCCAACTTACGAAAGAACTCGAGGTATATTTTCGTTTGTATAAAATTCTCCTGTAATTGTTGTCAATTATATTAAAACTTAAAATGTACGTAATAATGATCATTTTCTTTTATATAGAAAGCGAATCAGACGATCAAGGATAGACAGAATAATGTTCTAGCCGAGCGAGTAGAATTATTGAAAGAGTACATAGTTACTGGAAATAGAAAAACAAACGTTAGGAGACGCTCTTGTCCAGTTAAGTTCAATTATGAAAAAACTTTTCTTTCGGAATTACCTACAATCAGAGAATCTGTCAGCCCAGAAACCCCAAAGATAGAGAAAATCAAGAGAAGACAGAGTATAATGCAAAACGCCAATTCGTCATTTGAAAGTGAGTAGTGAAATCGGAGTTTAAGTAAAGCTTTTTTTTTAAAGAATGTTATTAAATATTTTATTGTTTACAGCTTTCGAAACAGCCCTCGCTGATTTCGAACTTGATCTTCTTCAGTCAGAGCTTCCACCAGATGAAGAGTTGTTCATTAGTCTTCGCCGTAGGTCAGGTCTACATCGAGTTAAGTTTAACGACAATATTCACGTATTTAATGAAACGAGCACCAGTAGTCGCGATTCTACACCTGCTGGAACTCCTAGAAGACTTGAAATGGGAAACGAGAGGTAAGGAAAAAATTTAATTTCAAAAGATATAACTTTGTATCTACCCTGAAAAAAATTGACAAGTGAAATACTGATTAAAGATATCTACTTTTATTTATCTTACAATCAACATTTTTTATCCGATGTAATTGCAGAAACGATTCGTCACCTGGCACGCCGAAAAGTACATTGCGAGAGAGACTGAAAACCGTCCTTGAGGAACACATGGAACTTGAAGAACTCACAATCTTGGAAAAACAATGTAATGAAGACGAAAATCATTCAAGTAACGTAAGTTCATTTATTTATTTTATTACTTTTTTGTTGTTTTATTATTGTTGTTGTTATTCTCAATCGTAATTTTCTCCTTTCATCTTAATCTTAAGTGTGTTGTGTAATACTTAAACAATCCAATATCGTTTAGTTTTATTTTCGAAAAATAAGAAAACTTTAAATTGTCTGCAAATGATAGACGGATGATAAAGAAAAAACTCTACGATACCTGAAGAAATCTTTGGAGGACACGAGCCTTTTATACACTGATGTGAATAAAAAATACTCCGATCTTCAGGTGAGTTCAAAAGTATAATTCTGCAAGATTGGTGTAGGTATAGTTTCTGAAACCTGGATTTTATTCAAATAAAGTAAAATCTTATTTTTACTCTCCTTATATTTGTCTTTACACTTTTTTCCAGACTAAGCATTCTCAACTTGTGGAAGAATGTGGAGAATTAAGGAAACAAGTCGAGTCGCTTTCTACGGTTCAAGCACGCCTTGGCAAAATGGAAATTGAAAATAAGGATCTCAGTACTAAACTTGTATGTAGCATTTTATTAACGTACTTTAAGAACTCACTGTTAACTTGAAATACTACATTAAAAAAAAAAAACATTTTCTTAAAAGCTTAAACCTATTTTATAAAATAAATTTAATTATAGAACGCAGCCCTAAAGAAGCAGTCATTTCTGGAAGACGAAAATAAATCACAGGCATTTCAAATGGAAACGCTACAAAAAAAATTCAAAGCTCGAGAAAAGGAACTGGAATCATCTCTGCAGGTTAGCGAAACTTCACTTCAATTCTTTTTTCCAATTCCTAGTAACTACCTTTGTATTAAATAATTTTAAATCAAAATTCTAGCTGGCATGGAAAGGTTGTGACCCGGCCCAAGTCAAAGAGACAGCCAACGAAATTCATCAGTTACAAACTCTCGTCAAAAGTCTTACCGAAGAAATTGAAGTTCTAAAATTGCAAAAGTCTCCGATTCAGGAATCTAACCCTTTAACCACCGAAATCGAAAGCTTGAAGCTAAAACTGGAGGAAACAAATCGATTACTGAAAGAGTCAGATTTCGAGAAAGCATCCCTTGTGGAACGATTAGATTCTATTTCTCAAAGATTGCTAATGAGATCCAAAATTGAAGAGTACGATAAACTACTTGGAACTTTGGAAGAAGAAAAAATCCTGTCTGTTCAACGATTTGATGAATTGTCAAAAGAAATTGAAGGAAAAGAATCTGGTCTCGAAATTTCGGCCCTACAAAAAGCGGTTGAAAATTTGAGTTCCCATCTCACGGAATTAGAACGAGGAGATGTGAATGTGAGAAAGAAGTTTTCAGTTTACCTCGCTTGTGTTGAATTCCTTTGTCAACAGAACTTTGATAACAAGTTATTAGATGATGGACTTGACGTCTCGCTGAATTTTGAAGATTGGAAGAAAACGATCTCTTACAATGAGAGGGAAAAGAGCGACATCATTTGCGGATTACAGAAATTCAGGGAAAGTATCATCAGGAAATCTAAAAGCATCGAGTCAAAACTTGAAAATGATTTCGAGAAAGTAAACATCAAAAAGGAGACGTTGACAGAAGAAGAAAATGCAAAGGAAAATCTGGAGGTTAAAGAAAGTACGGACGCGAAAATAAGTGACTTGATTCTAAAAATAAAGGAAGAAAATTCCGAAAAACAATGTTCGGAAAGTGACCTTGGAAAAATGAAATCGAAGTTGTTGGAGGCTGAAGAAAAATTGAAAGCTCAGGAAATCGAAATGTCTAAATTGGAAATGTACGAAACAGAACTTTCAGAATTAAATGAGAGATTTAAAAAATTGGAAACCGAAAACTGGGAAGTAAAGGGAAAACTGCGGGAGACTACCGAGAAGTTGAACAATTATGAAAACGGTATTGAGTTTATGAAATTCGAAAGCAACTTGGAGTCAAGACTTGCAAAGAAAGAAGCCGAGTTTTGTGAATTAAACTCCAAAGTCATAGAATTGGAAGTCGAAAACTTAGAGATGAAATACAGTTTAACAGAGGCATTACAAAAATTGAAGAACTTTGAAAACGGCTCTCAAAATTTGGAAAAACAATGCGAATTGAGTACTAAATTCAAGCAACTTGAAGAGGAAAATTCTGAGCTTAAATCTCAGATTTCTGAAGTAGAGGAGAAATTAAGCTACAGTGTTTTAGATTCTTCGAAACTGAATTACGAACTCGATTCTATATTGGCTGAAAAAGAGGCCAAAGTTTCAGAATTGGTCCGAAAAATAAAAGAATCCGAAAATGAAAATAGAGATCTGAGATTAAAACTTGAAGAAGCTGAAAATAAAATAAACGATTACGAAACTTTAGAATCAGACAATCAATTAGGAGAAAAAGAAATTGAATTCAAAGAGTTAAAATTGAAATTCGAAGGACTTAATCTTGAAAATATGGAGATTAAATTTAAACTCGTGGAGACGGAGAATAAGTTGAAGAGTTACGAAGGTCTCATTCAAGCTTCGAAAGCTGAAAATCGCTCCATCGAAGATCTGGAGTCTAAATTAACACAAAGAGAAACCAAAATTAATGAGTTGGTTCAAAAATCGGAAGAGCTCGAGCATGTTAATTCCGAAATTAAGTCGAAACTCCTAGAGGCGAAAGAAAAGATACAAAATTATGAAGAAGTTGTAGAATCTTTGAAGTCCGCATCCAAAAATCTTGAGGAAAAGAATGCAGAAATTAACTCTCAACTAGAGGCAATCGACAAAGTCAAGAATGAATATGAAATTACTCTCGATTCTCGACAAGAAGAAACCGAAGCTGTGATTTCTCAATTGAGTTTAAGGATCAAAGAAATCATGGACGAGAATTTCCAGCTGAAGTCGAAAGTTGAAGACTTAGAGGAAAAATTGAAAAACGATGAAATCACCATTGAGTCCTTGAATTCTGATGTTCAACGACTCAATGCAAAATTACAAGAGAAAGAAATTGATTTCTCGCATTTGAACATGAGATTCAAGGAGTTGCAAAGCATCAATAACAGTTTTACGAAACTTCATTCGATGAACAGCACGACTGAAGAATCGTTTGCCGATTTAAAATCGGGTGACGATTTTGTTAAAAGTTATTTAGCTGAAAATGATGCGATTAAAAAACGACTGGAAGATTTCGAGAAGAACGTCTCAATTTTCCGAGAGAATGTAGACCAACAAAAAACTTTTGTGGAGGGTTTGGAAAATGTTAGTATTCTGAAGAATTCAGCTGAATCTTCACCTTTAGTTCAAAATAAAATGTCAACACCAAGAACATTCCAGAAACCTGAATGTCATGAATCTCCGAAAATCGCTAGTCAATCATTAAATGATGAAAATGACTATACGAGTATATTTACTAATGATAGTTATTTCGAGAAGATGGAAGTTTCTGGAGTAGAAGAAACGGTTATTGAAAATGAGACACAGAATGAAAGTCAAGAAATTACTGCACCGTCAATGATGATCAATATCTTGAAATCAAATGATCTTCCGACGTTGAAAAGACGAATTAAGGATCTGGAAACGAGGAATGTACAATTGGATATTCTCTATAAAGAGTTAATAGAGAAAGTGAATGACAAAGGTAGTGAAGAACTCGCAAATGCGGTGAAGGAATTCAAGAATGTAAAGATTTCGTTAGAGATTGAAAATGCGAGGTTGGCTGAAGATCTTCAGCAGAAAATTAATGAATCGGAGGAAGTAAAGAATGGAATTCGTGGGTTGAAAATGGATATTGAACAACTGCAGCAGACGATCTATTTACTGAATTCGGAGAACGTGGATCTTACGAGCAAACTCAATGCGGAAAAGGAGAACATTATGAAAGTGGAAAACAGTTCCCAGACTTTAATCAACGAACTCAAAACGCAGGTCGCTCAAATCAGCGACGAAAAAACTGTCTTAGAAAAACAGTTGTCACTTCTTAATCAAAAGCTAAGCTCTCTAGATTCCACCAGTTCGATTACCTCTGATGATGAACTGAAATCAAAACTTACCGAATATCGTCAAAAGATGATTGATTTAGAAACTGAAAATAGAAGGCTTACAGCTGATCTCATGGATAAAATAAAGGAACTTGATTCAATTAAAGAATGCAAAGCTCTTCAGTACGATCACGAGTGTAACTACAAAGAAAAGAACTATTGCTTGATGAGAGAAAATGAAGAGTTGCAGAATGAAAATGCCGAATTATCTGATGATCTTATGAAGCACATCGACGAATGTGAGATTCTAAAACAGGAACTAGAAACTGCTTCGAAAAAACTAGAGATATATGAGCAATCTCAGTCAAAATCCGCAGACACTGCCGACAATGTAGAAACCATTTTACAGGAGAAGACTCGTCTCGAAGCAGAAGTCGTCGAACTTAAATCTAAGGTCACGCAGCTCTCCATTGAAAAAACAGAGTTTACTTCCAACTTGTCAGT
The DNA here is from genome assembly GCA_904066005.1 of Synergus itoensis. Classification (NCBI taxonomy): domain Eukaryota; kingdom Metazoa; phylum Arthropoda; class Insecta; order Hymenoptera; family Cynipidae; genus Synergus; species Synergus itoensis. The sequence goes on along the minus strand of CAJFCP010000109.1, from coordinate 1,503,289 downwards.
AATGTTCGACGAACTCGAGAACAACCCAGATGTCGAGAATTCCTCTATAAATTCCACTTTTATATCAACGTCATTAGAATCTCAAAGTCGCCGCGTCAGTAACAGTTTTAGACATAATCAGGACGTTCAAGCCTTGAACAGTAAAATTAAGACTCTCCAAGAACAAATCGAACATCTAACTCTCTTAAATACAAAACTGAGCGACTTGAAGTTAAGTTCATGTACACAATGTGCTCATCTCAAAGAACTAAACGAAAATAGAAGAGCCTTGAAGCTTGAAATAAAGTCCCTGAATAACAAACTAGACAATCTTCAGGTTAAATTCAGGCAAAAGTGCGCAAGCACCGAAGCTCTGAGAATAAAGGCTAGTGAGGAATTAAACAAAAGTGGCAATGTGACATTGAACAGTAGCACCTGTGAAGGAATGAATATTTCTTTGATGGAGGAGAATATTCGTACTCTCAGTCACGAGAAGGAAGTTCTCAAAGAGGAATACGACAAACTCTCGAATCTCTACCAGGAAAAATGTGCCGATCTAGAAATGTTACAGGAATCTGGTAGTACAACGTCTCCAATTTCTGTAAGTCCCACGATTTCGAAAAAGAAAGAAAGACTTCTAAAAGTTGAGACTGCCATCAAACTAGTAGGTGCAGATCTTCAAGAACAAAAAGAGAAACTCTTGAATCTGAATGGCGAACTCCAGAAGTTCAAGGAACTTAAAGATCAGCTGAAGATTGCTGAAGAGAAAGTATTACTCCTCGAGAGTGATAACTTAAGTTTGTATCACAACATTGAGAGATTAAATGAAAACGAAAAAACGCTGAAAACTGAGAAACTGAATCTAGAAGTTGAGTTGGAAACTTTCAAGTTGGAGAATCAAGAAAACAAAACGCTCATCGGTAATTTGCAGAATATTGTGGATGAACTGAATGGAGAGAAGAAATCTTTGAATGGGGAATTGGAAGTTGCTAAGGAAGAAAAAGAACAGTTACTTGCTCGACAGAAGTATGAAGATTCTAACCGTGAAGTGATGGAAGCAACACTAAAAGAATATAGAGAAAGTATTGAAGACTCTGAAAGAAGGATTAAAGAGATCAGCTCGAACCTGAACAAATTAATGAATGAAAACCAGGACTTAAAGAACGAAATAACGAGACTACAATCCCTTGTTCAAGAAAATATTGAGAATATTAAACCAGAAGAAGGTAAAAAAGATTCTCTGAAAGAATTGGACACTCAACAAAATTCTTGGAAGGAACTCGAGTCTGCAAAGTTATTGATCATCAAAGAGATGAAATCTCTCACTGCCGAAGTTCCAGACCCATCAAATAAGTCCATTAGCGATATTTTCCTAGTCTTCCTCAAGACAATAATCTCCAAGGAACACGAGATCATAAAAACTCTTAAGGATGGTTTCGATCAGGAGAAACTAAAACTTAAAGAATCTAAAGAGCAAAGCGAAGATGCGGAAAAACGTGCTACTAAATGGGCAAAATCGTTGGAGAATGACATAGAAAAATTACAATCGGACTTGACACTTTTGGAATCTAAGAATGTGAATTTGCAGAAGCAGATTGAAAGGTTAGAAATTGGACTGGAAGAGACTCAGCACGAGAATCAGAGTCTGAAAGAGAAAATAGGAGTTCTCGAGGGTGACTACAATACTCTTCAAGTCGATTTTGAAAAATATTCCAAAAACGATATGCAAGGAATTAATATTAGTGAAGAAAAGGAAAGAATACAGGCCTCGATTAAAGATAAAGAGATGGAACTTCAGTCTAAAATGAAGCAGGAGAAAGAAGAGTGTAATAAGAAATTAGGAGAATTAACGCATGCTTTGAAGACTTTAGAAACCGAGAATTTGGATTTGAAGAGTAACGTTGATGGTTACGAGGCAAACGAGAAACAACTGAAGAACATTATTGATATAAAAAATAACGAAATCTCGAAAAATAATCAGAAACTAAAAGACCTTCAAATAGAATTAGAACAACTCATGGAGGCAAATAATAAGCTGAGTGAAGAAAATCTCCAAAAGAATAATCGCATTGAAGAAATCACATCACTTTTGAAGAACAAATGTGATATTTTGTCGGAGTATAAGACAAAATTGGAGACACTTATGCCTGAGTATGATCATCTGCGTTTGCAAATCGAGGAGAGAAAGCTCAGTGCTGAAAAATACAAAGAAGAAATAGAAAATCTGAGAGCTGAAAGTGCGAAGGAACTAAATCTTTTCAAAGACAAATTCGCGGAAGAAGAGATTAAATCTGCTGGGTTAAATAAGCAGTTGAATGAGTTGAACAATAAAAACGGCGTTCTTCTTCAAGAAATCGAAACAAAGAGGGAAAAGTGTATGGAATTGGAAGTAGCAAATGAAAAGCTGATGAGGAAGATTAGAAATAGCACAAGCAATACGAGAGTTGAGAAGGAGATAGAAGAGCTGATGGATGTAAATAGGACTTTAGAAAAAAATCTCGAAGGTGCTTCCAATCGAATCGCAGACTTGCTGGACGCGAGAAGCAAAGTAATGAAGGATTTAGTTGAACTTAAAGGAGAGGTAGAAACGGTGAAGAGAGAAAACGAGGATTTGAAGAAAGCTGTTGACGCGTTTAAGTTGAGACACAATTACTCAGACATCATCGAGTTGAGAGGAAAGTATGAGGAGCTTCTGCAGGAAAAGAATGGAATCAAGTTAGAACTGGAAGAGAAGAAGCTAATTTTGACGCAAAGGGATAAGAAACTCGAGGAAATTTCTGAGGAGTTGAGAGAGTTGAAAGAAAAGAATGAAGAATTGGACAGGGAAGCTGAAGAGTTGGCAGAAGTGATTAGAACAAACGAGACAGACATTGCGAAACTCTCGAATGACAAATATGATCTGGAAGATAAGAGTAAGAAAGAAATTGAGGATCTTAGATCACAGTTGAAACATGCGACGAGTTTGAATACGGATTTGAGAGCGCAGATTGAAATTATAAAAAGAACAGAGGTTGGTTGCTTACGGAAAGAGAATGAAGAATTGAAAGAGAAAATTGTTGAGGTTGAACATAAATTAGAATCGAAGAGTTCTACGAGTTCTAGAAGTTCGAGTCCGTTGGCTGAGGTGAACAAAAGGAAAAAGAGGAGGAGTGATTTGTTTAATCAAAAGAGAAATCTTGATGACGTGAGCGACTCAGGATTGAGTTCGAGTTCTACTGATTGTGCATGCTCTGATTTGAGGAAAGCTGTTGCGGAATTGGGGAAGGAAATAGCTATGAAGAATGGCGTTATCGCTGCGCTAAATGTCCAGATCCAAAGCGAAAGCTTTCCGTATCAGAAGAAGTGCAAGGAGTTGCATGAGCAGGTTCTTCTTCAAAAGAATAAGGTATTTATAATTTTTTAAATAATTTTATTCGTTATCCAATTTTGCAATTACTGAACTATTTAACTTAATGTTGAATTCCTTAATTTTTAGGCGCGACAGCTGCTGCAAGAGGTTTCAAATCTAAAAAAAGCCATGATGGAAACAAGTACTCATGAATGCGAGATTTGTAAAAAATGGAGGCTAAACCAAAGAGATCAGTCGGTTCAGTGTAAGATGGAAGAAAAATTATACCTTAGCGGCACAAGCAGTGGCATCGTCGGTGTAAGTTTTTATTTGAGAACATTAACAGACTGGTTTACTAATCTAGGACAACAAATTTTCATGAAGATCTGCTGAACTAACAAACGAACTGCATGCGATCATAGAATTCAGAAATCGCTACCGAAGTAGAGTGGACATTGCTTTTTTTATTCTTAGATAGAAGAATATTGGAAGAAATAAACAAATCTTGGGATAAAACTTATCTGTTTCAATCGTTTAATTTAATTTGTTTGCTTAGAAATTTAAGTATGCTTTGTTTTCAAAATGTTTTTCGCTTTTTTCAGGAATTTAAACTTATCGAGAAGCTGGAAAAGGAAAAGGCCCTCATGAGGCAATTGTGCCGCAGTCGACTTGCGCAAATAAAGCAACTCGAAACAAAAGTCGCAGAACTCTCGCCAAAAACATAAAACTGACAAACGACTAGTGACTTGCTCATTGTAAATATTTTTCTATTCTTAAATTTCGTTTCTTGACTAAACTTTTTTTACTATCTAAAAATACCATGTAAATATTCTTTAAGGTTTGTCCCACGCATTTGATTCGTCAAATTTGACTGTTCTTCTTTTCTGCTATGTCCAGTTTGCGTCCATAATTTATTTATGATTGAAGCGTCCCTATCGACTATTCCCAAGTGTCTTTGCTATATGAATGTACATATGAAGTATGTGCCTAGTAGATTTATTTAGGAATGATTGCACCAACTTTTAGATGAAAATAAGATTATACATCTCCGATATTTTGTAGAGGACATTCTATATATATATATATTTAGTCATGTGAAGTTTCTAGTTCTTAGATCTATTGAAGTTACATAATATGTTGACAAGGTAAACTGTTTTGTCCGTAAAATCAGGAAAAAGTAATGGCAAAACAATACTATTTTTTTACATATGTGAAATTAAAATATAAAAGTAACAAACTAAGGAAAGTAATTGAAAAGATTTTTTGGACATAGTGTCAAAGAATTGAAAATAATTTTCCTTTTGGTAGATTTCTCGTCGCGCAACAAAAAGAAATGTAACAAGAATTTTGATACCCAATAAAACTATTTTCATACTTTTTCCAGAAAAGATCTTTTTTATTGAATGTAATTGTTTGAATGAAATTGCGTATACTTTTTTTTAAATAGATAAAAATTATTTTTTAAGGAGGAACAGTAAAGACTTCTATTATTGAAACTAGTATTTTTGTTTTAATGAATAAAATTTTATTCATCGAATAATTTATAAAATTAGGCACTGGTCCTGGGCTTTTTCGATTTATATCTGGGATTGAAGGAATGAACCTTTCTTTTCTGGATACTTCTATCGAACAGTTCTGGAAAAAAGTAACATTGAGATTATTGTTTTAAAGTTCATTTATCTATTTGCAAATAACTAAATAAAATTATAGTAACCTTTATCAGGTTCCTCTCCCACTTCGTCTCTGTAATATTGAGCGTCATCGTCCTCTTGTTTATTTTCCTCGTAAGATTCTTTGGCGATTTTCTGCATCAAGATATCAGATTCCTTCTTCGTCTTTTGCATTCCCTTTAGCGATTTTTCCTTCGCTTCCTCCTTTCTTATTTCTTTCTTCTTCTTATTTTCTTCCTGAACCTTCTTACGGTTTTCTTTCAACTTCTTCTTTTTCTCTCGCCTTTTCTTGATAAGAAGCTTTTCTTCTTCCGTCTTTTCGATAAAATCGTGGAAGAGAACTTCCCCTTCTAATAAACCGTCTTCAACTTTTATTAACTGGAATAAGTAAAAAAAAAAATTATTTCACGAAGTGAGAAATTAATTTAATACAAAAATATATTAATTTTTAGGTTTCTAAATCGAATAATTTGCTCACCTGCATAGAAATTCTGGGTCCAAGTTCAAAAAGTCTAATCGCGCTCTTGCCACTTTCATGATTTCCTCTTGAAGATAATTTTTGTGGCAACGTAACGTGATTTGCTGAATCGTCCTCACCCTCACTTTCTGAGACATTCGCTTTCGAAATAAACTCAGAGAAATCCTGACACTTGGAAAGATTCGGAATTTTTGCTTGTACCAATTTCTTTACACTTTTAGAGAGACCAACAGGAACTGCTTTGATCGCATAATGTCTAAAGTCAACCAATTTTGTGTCAGGATTATAATTTAAACAAACACAGCGGCGTATCGTACTCAAATTCACCTGCAAATTATTTTTAGAGAAACATATTTGATGAAAATTGTTCTACTATTTTCAATTAAAAATTAAACTATAAGAAAAAGAATCAAGATTATTTAATATTTTTACCGTTGCCAAATTTATGGTGGGAAACATATTCTGGAACATGGAGGTCATAAGTTTCAATTGCATTCCCTCACCGCTAAAGTTGTTTAATACTATGAGTGGAGAATTTTTAAAAGCTTCTTCAAACACGAATTGTTTTTTGGCTAAAGATACTACGTCTCGAGACAGTGAAAATTGGTGAATTTTGAACATTAACGTTGGACCTCTTGGTATTCTAAAAAACAATATTAAACAATACTGGAGAATTAATTCAGTAAACAATTTAAAAAGAAACAAAACAGGATCTATTATTTTAAACTTTGCTGACTTATTAATCATATCTTTGTGAATATTTTTACCTGCACAATTTCAAATACATTCCATTTTCTGTTCTCGTAAAAATACTCATATGTGTAACATGAAGAACACCAGCGACAGAAACGAAATCTTTTATAGTGTTTCGCTTCCTCTCTCTCAGCTCACTAGCTGTAAAAGGTTCCATAACTTTACGAAAGTCTTTTGTGAGTTCAACTATATGTTCCCCAGGTAAGCCTCTGTGAATTACGAACGAATGAGGTGCTCGCACAAGTTCCTCACTCTCTTGTGAATCCATTTGTTTATTTCGCTTCACACAACGTCCCTAAATAAATTAAAAAGTACTCGAATTAATAATTTATAAAAGGGAAAATTTACACCTTGGTAATTATTTATATTTAACATTTTTAAGCCTCTGGATACCAAAAATAAACAAATTATTATAAATATCAGTAAGTATTTATAGTAGTCGGAACTTTAGATCTAAAATGAAAATAAACGTATTATTTATTAGATTATAACGATTTATTGGATAAAAAATCGTTTAAGTTAAAAAATTCATAGACGTAAAGAGATTTACAAAAACTTAAATAATAACAATGTTCTTGTGGTGCTTCTAATTTGATAAAGTATAAAATAATAAAATATAAAGCTTACCTTTCGACGACCCATTTTTATATATTGTTGTCGCGGATTATATTATTAATATTATATTTTGTTAAATTTATTGCAATTGAAAATATCGACAATATGCACTTTTTTTAGGTTATGTTAAACCCACGCAAACCCACGTGGTGTTTAGTCTGACAGACACTAGATTGCAGCACAATCGCTGCTCGGTCGGTAATGAAGGAAGCTGCTATATTTAATTACATAATAAAATAATAATTAAATTAATAAAATGGAAATACATCTTTTAATAAAACAGTTTTCTGTTTTTAAACGCTTTTTCATTAATTGTTTTCAATTTTTCATATAATTGACAAAAGTAATTAAATTTTTTAAGGACGTTGGACCCAAGTGTTAAGCTCAAAATTCAATTCTCCATTTTACTCAACGAAAATTATAAATAAATAGTTTTTCGCTCTGTAGCGCTAATCTTTTTTCAAATGTAATACTGCGTACAGAGCGAAAAAATATTTAATTTCAATACTTTTTGTATAAAACGAAGAATTCAAAATCTAGCTCTGTGCACATAATTCTAGTTAAAAATTGATTAATTATACAAAAGGAAAAAATTTCAATTTTAATATTTATTAAGTAAAATGAAGAAATCGAATTTTTAGATTGGAACTTGGCTCGAACACCCTTAAGTATAATTAAAAGAAAAATAATAACTTTTACAGTAAATATATTTTATAATTACTTAATTAAACATTCATTAATTTTTTTATATTAATAACATTTAATTTAATATTTAACATTTTTAAATTCTTTAATATAAACTTGTTTTTTTAAGTGAAATTTGATTGACATTTGACGCTTTTTTTAATAGAAACATCAAAATCTTTAAAAAAAAAAAAGTTATTAAAATTCGAATCTCAACATTTCTGTAGATATTAAAAATTGAAAAAGTGAATAGTCATTTAGCAATTAATTATGTGAGAAAAATTGAGTTAGAAATATTCAACCTTATCCCACGTGTTGACTTTGACCTGCAGAATAAATGTAGGTGTGTCCCTATGTTTACAAAAACGTATTCTTTTTTTTTACGTACACAGATTGGCATTCCTATAAAGTGTTTGTTATGTTTGTATTGTTTCTTTACTTCCTGAAAAAAAATAATTTGTCTTATTTTTTATGATTTATTAGCAATAACTCAATCTGTTGTCTACCTACTCATCAGAAACATACATTATAGCCCTGACATTCGTATTATTCTCTGTTTTTTTCACATTAACGCGTTATAACTAATTAAATAAGAAATTAAATTGAATCCGACTTCATACAAATTTTTAAAAAAGATTACATTTTTTATTGTAATATATCATCTAAAATTTTATAAAGCTATATTAGAAATATACGTGCCATATTTTATTATTTTATTTTTATAAAGTTCTTGACATTTCGTATCTAAAAACTTTGCTCATTTATTGTGAGTTGATAATAATTTCCGCAAAGAGAAGCGAAACCATAAAAATTGAATACGTGTCTTGCAAGTCCGACGAGCATTCGTTCAGGTGATAATAAGCATATTTGTATGGCCGTCCATACTTAGAAAAATCTGCATAAGTTTTAAAGGACATGTGAGATTGACGTTCTTTCCACGAATAGAATTGAAAGTTAATATGGAGTGCAGTTTGAAAATAAGGAGATTGTGCTCCTGCGTCCCTGAACTGCATCATGAAAGTTAATATTATAAACACATCTAAAAATTCGATTTCTTCATTTTACTTAACAAATATTAAAATTGGAATTTTTTCCTTTTGTATAATTAATCAATCTTTAACTAGAATTATGCGTACAGAGTGAGAAAATATCTAATTCAAATTTTTTTAAGTAAAATAAAAATATTGAATTTTTGAAGTCAGATTTTGAATTCTTCGTTTTATGCAAAAAATATCGAAATTAAATATTTTTTCGCTCTGTACGCAGTCTTATATTTAAAAAAAGATTAGCGCTACAGAACGAAAAACTATTTATCTATAATTTTCGTTGAATAAAATGAAGAATTAAATAGATATAGATCGCATTTATGATCGTCTTTACTACCCTATAAAAAATTGATTTTATTTTATTTTATTGAATTTCTCGAAAGTTACGCATCCTTCTAAACTTAAGAATGACACTTGAAGTGACTTGAAGTGCCAACTTGAATGTTCTCAGAAACTTTTGATCCCGTTCGCGCGGGATCTAGCGCGCATGCTTCTTTACTATCCCGAGTCTCGCATATCTTGCAGCCTTCTACTTCCACCCTTCTCTCTTGCCTTTCCACGTAGTGAAATACACCAATTCAATGGGAACAAGTGAGAAGGGAAGAAAATCAAAAAAGAGATGGAGGACAAGTAGACGAGGCCAGTTCTGGCCCGGCAGCCTCATACGACCTCTCGTACGGTGATTTCTGTCTGTCCAGCTTCATTCTCGATCTCCTGGCGATATATATATCCATCCGTTGTGTGAATCGTGCTCGTGAGACAGATAATCAATATACATAATTGTATTCAGTGAATTGAGAATTGATAGGTGAATCCACCCTCTTTGGATTACCCATTGTTGTGGTAAGATTTAAGTCATTTCTATCACCCATTTATTTAATTTGTACTTTTATTATTATTTTATTAATGAATTTTATTATTTTTTATTATAAATTCATAAATTATTTAATTATTCATAAATAAATCATTCATTTTTTATTCAAAAATTACAGGGAAGGATCCGAGGGGAGGATCTTGAGGGTTCGACCCCCTCCCCAAGTATCAAACTCCCTAAAAAATTTTTAACGTGAATTAACTTATATTGTAAATTTTACGTTCGGACCCCCCCCCCAAATTTTTTTCCAGATCCGTTCGTGACAAATTATAAAAACTGCTTAAAAGTAGTCTGAATTCGAACCTGAAACATAAAATAATTCCATGTAAATTAAAATAATAATTAAAAAATAAATAATAAAATAATAAATAATTAAATAACTAAAAATAAAATAAATAATTATTTTTAATTATTAGTTGATTAGCTCAATTTTAAATTTAACTACGGTTTTTTTTTTAATATAAATGGGTTTGTTAAAAATTATGCTTTACTCCCACATGAAACACTTTCAGCAATTCTCATAAAATCTCCCGGGAGTTCCCAAGAATTGCCTCATTCGAAAGTATAATTTAATTTACTACATTAAATATAAAGATTTTAAAAGATTTTTATGAAAAGAAATCAAAAATACGAAAATTAAATAATTTATTGACAATATGTTAAGCCAATGGTTTTATAAATATGATTAGTAGATTATATTAATTCATCCATTATTCATATTTAGCATTACCGTGACATTTAATTTCTACTTCTCCAAGCTGACATTTTCCTCAAGCTGACATTAAAATCAAAATCGAACAACAATCAAGAAACCTGAGTGGGACATAACGTTCTAGATCACTGATTAAAAAGTTAATAAATGACGTGCGAAAACTAATCTACTTCATCTGAGATTTAATAAATTTGCACATTTATATCTATTAACTACAGATTAAATGCCATTTATAATTTATATTAAAAGTAATAATAAATAATCAAGATGTCTAGTGATCAGACTATCAGAAATTCCTGGTTTCTTCACGGTCAAATTTTTTTTCCTCCGACCAATTTATAGTTGTGTTTTTGTGATTAAAAAAAATTGAAAAAGTAAAAATTAATAAAAAAAAAAAGATACAAAATATTCCCGGGTTTTTCCCGGTTTCCCGATCCGCTAGATACCCTAATTATAAAACGGATAATTGGTATGAAATTTGGAGGTGTTAATTTTGCATTCATTGTTTTCGAATCTGACTTGACTCAAGGAATGAAAATGGGCAAAGTGCCAAAGACACCGACCCGAGAATTGCGGCGCTGACGCCGCTTCGAGCCCATAGCCAAAAATATCTGTCGGACTCACACAATATATCTATAGAAGGTCCTTTAAATTTTTTATGACCAGCCATTGACAAGTTCGCCGTAAACTGACACTCTGAGCCAAAATCTGATTCCTTACTCATTTGTTGACTTGCCACGTGATCTGCAGACATCAACAACTTAATCTCTGATTATTTATTCGATTCGATTTTTACTCCAGAGACTAGAAAATGATAAATCTCTTTAAGGGTGTTGGAACTAAGTTCTAATCTAAAAATTCGATTTCTTCATTTTACTTAATAAATATTAAAATTGGAATTTTTTCCTTTTGTATAATTAATCAATTTTTAACTAGAATTATGCGTACAGAGCGAAAAAATATCTAATTTAAATAGTTTTTAAATAAAATGAAAATATTCAATTTTGAAGTCAGATTTTGAATTCTTCATTTTATGGAAAAAGTATCGAAATTAAATATTTTTGCGCTCTGCATGCAGTCTTATTTTTGAATAAAGATTAGTGCTACAGAGCGAAAAAATATTTATCTATAATTTTCGTTGAGTAAAATGGAGAATAAAATTTTGATCTTAACACTTGGATCCAATGCCCTTAATAAAAGTTTCATCTTTACAATCATGTTACTTTTACTTTGCAAGGATTCACAACTCGTCTTCCGCTTCCTTCAATTTTGTGCACCAAATATGGAAGCTCCACCAAAGTCAGAGGACCTTGAAATGTAGATCAAGGGTATAAAATGTATATATTACTTATGGTTCATCTGAATTCATGTAAAATACAAGAACGACCTTAATGTCAATTTATGATCATATAATTGACCGAAATCATATATACTTTATGGAGATTCGCATGATGTAACTTTTGTAACGATATACCCTACTTTTTATTCACTCGTCTTGTGAATAAACGACTACTGTTCGTTTCCTGAAACGAGTTATTGTAAGCGAAGAAACTTAATAAGAAATAACACGCTCGGGATCTCGTCAAAGTCGACTGCTTGATCAATTATAGCCTACGGATTTTTAATTAATTTTCACTCAATTTCTTTATGAATGAAAATACTTTGATTATTATCTATTCGTGCTTTTATTTACGAAGTTAGTAACAAAATAATGTAAAATTAAAGACTTAAGGGTGTTGGGTCAAGTTCCAACTTTAAAATTCGATTTTAATTTAAAACTTGGTTCCAACACCCTTAATTTTTGTATAATTTGGAAGATTTAAAAAAACAATAAAAGAATTAAATTAAGTCAATGGTTTCACGAAAATGAGAACCTTTGCGGTTAATCCATGGCGTTTCTTAGAATATGTTCTCCTTGGCCTCTTGGCACCAATCTTTGTGATGTTACTACCGGAATAAACATAAGGCATTTTGCAAATATTTTACGGCAATTGTTCCATCAAATGGAAAGTTGACAAGTCGCTCTTAAATGGTAATAAATCTCTTGAAATGATTACTTTATAAGGAAATCACCTCGGAAATTGCCTCCTACGCAATATTCTGAATTCTTATTTTAATTTCACCTCATCTTTCATTTTGATTTCTAATAAATTCACACGGACAGAAACGTTTTCATACAAATATAATTTTGATTAATGGGCACAGTCGAATCTTTAAAAACTGACGGAAAATTATTACCTGCTACTATTTAATTGTATCTATCTAAAAAAATGAAAAGAAGTTAGAGGAAGTTATAAATCTAAATGAAAATTGGTTTTACGGAAGTAGCGATTCATTCCTATTAGAAGACATAGTGAGTGGGCTAGGCTAGAAATATTCTTGCTGTCAACAGAGCATATCAAATTTATCGAATTACGCGGTCCTATTACTAAATTACTATAGTCATTGATAGTCTGACCAAAAGTAGCTACGACTCTTTTTAATGGAATTTTGAAACAGACTCTATAAATCAACTAAGTTCATCAATTGAATTATTATTGAATTATTCAATTGTTTCTATTTTAAGTGATTTATTTATTTCAAACTAAAGCTTTTGTTTATTGATATACTGTTCTTTTAAATTTAATTACATCAAAGATTACATTTTTTTGAAGTAAGTCAAAATTCCATTCTCCATTTAACTCAACGAAAATTATAGACAAATATTTTTTCGCTCTGTAGCGCTAATCTTTTTTCAAATATAAGACTGCATACAGAGCGAAAAAATATTTAGTTTCGATACTTTTTGCAAAAAATAAAGAATTCAAAATCTGACTTCAAAATTCAATATTTTCATTTTACTTAAAAAAATTTGAAGTAGATACACAATTAAAAGAAAAAAATGTAATTTTTGATATAATTAAATTGAAGAGAACTTAAACAATTATCAAAAAACAGGTGTATTTAAACTTTTTGCCTGTACTGTATATGATATTAAAACTTTTAGAGAATGCAGACTAATAACTTAATTTCTTTCTCATGAAGTCTTTTATAAGAAGGCACTTGTCCCAATGTAATATAATTTTTTTATTTTCATTTAGAGTTCGTGAAACAGGGCTTGCAAAGTGGTTGCAATGTCATCGTCGACGAGGGAAAGCTCACACGTGAGTAAAAAGACCGTGACTCATGGTGGACCTATATCTGGACAGAGCCACTCTGCAGCCACGGCCAGCAGCCTCGAAAGCAACTTAGGTAAACTTCTTAGGCAAGAGGCCTAATTCTATATTTCTTCTGAAATTAACCGAGCTACAGGTTTTTAGTACCGGAACTTGTTAAAGTTAATTAAAAACCTTTGATATCTCAAATTAAGGGGGCAAAATTTACCTGATTAAATTAATTTGATATTTTAATTTATTGACTATCTTAAAATTATTTTTTGATCCAAAAGTGTTCCAATCTTTAATTCTATCCAATCTGAAATATCTTTCCAATAATAGAATGCTACACGCTTTATTTTTAAAATCATTCTCGGTTGAAAGAGATTAACTTTGGAATTGGGAAATTTAAACAAATCTAAATTTATTTAAGATTTAATAGCACTATTAAGAGTGTTAGATCCCTGAAATTATATTTTCAATATAAAAACGGTTCAAGAAAATTGGCCAAGTTGGCTAAAAAAATGTGTGGGTAAAATTATCCTGAAAAAGAAGACCTTACGAGATAAGATCGATAAATACCTACGTTTTATCGATCAATTCAAGGTAATGTTTTCGATTTACGAATCCCGTGTCTTAAACACGTTTCATTTAAATAACAAATTAAAAATTGCGCGTGGGTGCACACGTTATGTCACTAAATGTTCATCCTACGTTCATCACTACGTATGATATGTATTATGAAACGTTTTACAAAAAAATTTAAATATCGATCGCGTCTGCGATACATTTGCACATTACGGCGCATACAACTTTTTACGAAGATTTATTAATTTATGAGATGACGCTATCTGTATTATTATCTACAAGTGTGTAAGGTTTCCGGAACGACTTCACAGTTGTTAATTATCTATAATGACGTAATTTATTAGTATCTGCATTAATTTTTAACTGTTCTTGGAATGGAATTTTGACAAAAAATTGATAGCAAATTCAAAAGCAGCAAAATAAAAATAATCGAGATTCCTGGAGTGGCCAATAGCTGTTTGGGCAACTCTGAAAGATGTTCCTTTCATGCACCCACGCTTTTTTTACGAGGCGTCCTTGTAACATATTTTTCTCTTTTACGTGCTTCGTTCATAGAGAAAAAAATAAACTCTCTTCAGGCAAGATTCTCAAATTAATTTCACGCCAGAAATGAAGCCGCAAAAACATACAGAAATTCGTCTCCGGCTTTACCACTCTAAATTCGCAAACTGGCAAAATAAATTATTTTTGTCGCGTTGCATTTTTATAAATAAATGCGTCTTTTTACACCAAGACAATTTATTGCCATTGGAAATTTGTAGACGACAATAGATTGCTGTTTTCTTTCTTCACAGGGTGGGACATTGTTGAAAGAATAAATATTTCAGTAGTAAGAGTCCGTCTGATTCAGACTGCGACCAAACATAAAAGCCAGAGATATTATATTTCACTACCGTGGATATATTTTCTGTCTAACTTTACACCCTAGAGATCTCTTTACTAAATTCTAAAAAGATAATTGTAAAAAGTAGTTAAATTTCATTTTAAATTAATTTAATTTAATTTATATTTTAACTCATTTAAAATTAATATATTTTAAAATTTTTAGATGCGCTTTTAGAGGATCTTCAGACAACCGTATCGAAACCTAATTCAAGGACAAGCACTTTAACTCGGACTGTTCGTCCAAGTTCACCTGTAATGAATTACAAAACTGCTGCAAATTCAAGCAAAACAGTTTCTGAAAACACCAGGTACGAAAATGCTAATAATTCTACATATATGTAGAATTTGAGAAAGCTCTATAAATAAAAACAAAAAATTTAATTTTAAATTCAAGCTTATATATTAAATTCTTCCTAAGTTAATTCTCGAACTGATCTTTCATCGTTTCAGAACCATTTCGCCCACGCGAGGCACGACTACTACAATGGAAAAATTCATTACGACAGGTCCTGCTGGTGAACCATCTGGTATTCCAGGACTGGAGTTACTGGACAAGGAACTACAAGATGTGAGTCTAAACTTTCTAATTCCATTTCTTTCTGAGTACTTTTTAAAAAAATATAATCAAAGCAGAAATGGATCACTTTGCGAATACTTCAAAATTCCAAAGATTCAATTCAGTTCAATTCAAGTCAGATTTTGACTGATTTTTTAAAAGAATTCCGAAACTGAAATTTGCCTGAATGAACCAGAATTTATCACAGATTCTGAGAACTCCCAGAATAAAGGATTAAACTTCCAGATTCTTATAAGGCAAACAAACAATAGACCTTAGTCAGAGATTCCAGAAAATCCTCTGACGAGGAATTTCTGAAGAAAATCGAAATACCGATCCAACCGCTACCAACCTATATTCTCTAAAGTCGGAAAGTCTCTTAAAGTCACATTAACTATAGTAAAGTAGTAGTCAGCAAAAGTTGATCCGAGTCTTATAAGGTAAGCTGGGTGGCGATTGAGACTGCCATGGTCCCATGCAAGTAAAGCGTGGGATGGATAGGCCGCAATACATCGGACAGGAGTTATGTGTCACGTCATGCACTGGCTCTGGCCGATTGTTTGCCGATTAATAAAACTGCTATAGAATCGCAGGTTTTGCTCTCCTCAGTCTCATTATTCTCATTCACCTGTCGAGTCGAAAACCAATCGAGTTTAGCTCCCTTCGTATCAATTCCACCCTGTAGGTACAGGATAATAATTATATTATTATATATTACAATTCAATTTGTGATATAGTGATTAAGTTTTGTGATAAAAAGCAAATTGAGTGTGGATTAAGTTTATTGTAAACTTGTTTTGTTAAATCAAGGATTATTGACGATCAACCCATTTTTACACAGGTGCAACCTGGACAAAGCAAAACTGTTGCCTACAAGCAAGTTTCTTATCATTACAACAAGGACTTGGATGGAAAACCGATGGGTGAGCTTGACAGTCTTCATTTTATGAAATCTATAATTATTTTTGAATTTATCATAAGTTTGTGATAAATAAATTAAAATTTTTCGAACAAAATCAGAAAAATCCCTCGGCAAAGAAAACGTTTTAAATTGGACTATATCTTGTCTTAGATTTGAAAAGAATCCAACAGGATTTTCAAAGCTGAACACTAAATTCACTTAAGTTTTTATTTCTAAAGAGATTTTAAACAATTTGAAGAAATTTGTATATTAATTTGAAAATTAAAAAATATATCCAATCACAACGATTTTAAGGAGAGCAACTTGAAGAATTTGTAAAAATTTCCATTTTCCTATTAATTTGTCAGAATCACGAAGTTTTAAACTAAATCAAATTCAAAATCAGTAATGAAGTAGGGAGAGCCTTAAATTGATGAAAAACATTTCATTGAGGATCTCGCTCGATACACAAAGGCCCGTCAATTACTCTTTAATTCATTGCGCCATTCAACCCACGCTGATCTTTTATCTGAGATACAAATCGTTGATCATTAGATTTCTTTTTTTTTTTCGTTCAAATTCGTATTCGTGATTTCAAGAGCAATTATTTTTGATTATATTCATTATTATAATTAAAATGATTGGATATAATAAATAATTGAAAAATTAACATAATTGTATAAAAATCTGTTATAATTTTTTTTGTCTTTCAATTACCTCTTGGAAATCAGACATTTATTTTTTTTAATAAAGCAAAGAGAACATGCGAGAAATGGGTACACAAGTATTTTTCTTTCTCTATCAGGTTAAAAAAGCAAAAGAGTATCGATAGACCTTGTGTTGAGTCTGTATTTCCATATTTGGTTTGCAATGGCCTTGTCTGCAAGTACGGTTAATTGACGTGCCTTGAAAACGTCACAACCAAAAAGATATATGATGAGCATCGAAAATAGTCTTATAAACTTAAAGATTAAATCATTCTTTGCATTAATAGAGATATAAAAATTAATTTGTCATCACTAATTTTAATTAGAAATAATGTCATCAAACTAAAATAATTTGCTGCCTAATAACTGAAAATTTGAAAAGCCTTATTTCCTCAGTTTACAATTTAATGGACTTCATCCAATTATTACGAGAGCATAGTTGGCTAATGAAGACTTATATCATCGCAAAAATTGATGCAGAATGTCTCGCCAAGTTTACATTCATAAATTATAAACTTTACTCATTCATTTTTATATATCATATTTTTTGCTTAAAAGGACCTGAAGCTAAGTATTAAATTATATTATTTTTTTTATAAATATATAAAATTTAGGACCCCTTCTTCCGAGTTTGATTAAAAATAATTTGCATATTTTAATTTTTTTTTGTTTTGATTTTGATAATTGAGGTTCAATTATTTTATTTTTTCTATATTTCAGATTCGTGGGCAATGTCGGATAATCTAACAAACAAGACCGGACCGGCCTTGATGTGAGTATACCTTCTTACAGGAAAATACAAAAATACATTACTATCTGAACTTTTGCCAAGAGAAACGTATGCAATACTTTTGTGAGAGCATAGAAGAGCAACTGCACATTTCTAGATCATATATGAAATAATAAGTCTATTATAGGAAACGCTAATTTACTGATATAAAATTCACCTAAAAGAGGGTATTTCGAAAGATTCTAGAAAAATCAAACAAGTTCCAAGTGTTTTCAGAAGAATCAAAAAGTTTTGACTTTTTAAAAGAGGTCTCAATAACTTCAGAAAGCTTTTTTCATGATTTAATTTAAAAAGTAGCAGTAATATATTTTAAAATTCTTAATTTTTTGCAGCGACTCATTTGTTGAGCGCAATTTTGAAGAATCGCGTACAACAAGAAGACACCGTAGTCCAGAACCAACTAAGTCAGTGGCCAGAGAATTGGTTAGTATCAGCATTAAAACCTAGTTATTCAATTTTGTTTAACTTGGCGCATTTGCACAAATTCCTAAATATTATATATTTTACTGTGTAGCTTTACAGCGATAATACTGTCAGATCTCGAAATCCATCACCGCTTAGATCAAGACAGAAGGATGTATTCTTCCAAGAAAGCAAAGAGAGTGAGTTACAATCTTGATTCTTTCCTCCCAGTTACCAAAAAACAACAGTAATTAAAAGTCATTACCCCAAAACATTCAGGTTATCGAACCGAACCAAGGTCTTTGACGAGCACTTCCCAAGAGGTGATTGAAGACATTACACCTGCAGTGCCAGCAAATTTGGCACCGGGTCCTAACACGAAAGTGACTACTACTATCAAGACCTATACCTATGAACTTCCTGGAGCACCCGAGAGTTATATGAACAGCAGTACTCTGGCGAAAAATATCGACAAGTCTGTTTCCTATTCTTTACCAAAGGACTCAACAACTCAGAAGACTATTACATATGAGGTAGATGAAATTAAAAATATTTATCCTTAAAATATTTATCCTTAAACTATTCTTCGGTTTTTTCCCTAATTGATTAAATTTCAGGTGGACCAAAAGGGATACCGTTCCTCAAGCCCAGTGAGGTACTCTCCTATTGAGGTTCCCACAAAATCTAAAACGGTTCATGCTGAGGAAAAATACTTCCGAGAAGAACGACATGGTTATAGACCCTCTAGCCCAACTTATCAAACCTCCAGTAATTCTACAACTCTTTATCGTGGAACTCCATCACCAACTGGAACATCTAGCCTGCGAAGGAAGGAGAAGTACTCAGACATCAATGGATACGGACCTCGTGGACCTGGAGATTACACTGATCATTCTGAGATCAAGAGTACAACCTTTTACCAAAGTCCACCAGTTCCAGTGAGCGAAACTCGAACAGAAGTGATCGAGGAACATTACACCAGCAGATCCCACAGTCCACCTAGAACTTATTATCCACCAGTTCAGACTAGTGCGAAAGAAACGATTTACAAATTCGAACAATCGAGCAAAAATTCCGAAAATGTTCGTCCCAAACCTTTCCCTACAGGAGGAGTAAAAGTTTATCCTGTTAACAAACCACCGGTTAATCAGGAACCACCAGCTAAACTTGAAGACCTCATGGCCTCTTTCTCTGAATCTGAGGTAAAATAATTTCTAAAAAATTTAAAGATAAAAAGATTCTTTCAGTTTCCATAAGAAACTTTTTATTCTTGATAAGGCCACATACAAGGCACCGTTAGATAAATTTATAAATTAATTATCAATTTGATTCTCACTGTTAAGTTCTGATGAAACTTGCGTAAATAGAGACTCCCACGTCCAAACTTCATCCGTTTCTTTTACTGACTGCTCCGAATACAATCTCTTCGTGAAAATTGCGAGATTGACGCCATCCACTGTTGCAAATTTCACATTTTTCACAAGCTCTGTGTCGAGTTCTTTATAAGCTGCGACTCTATTCACGCCTTCTCTGAAATCCAATCATCATTTTCATTAATAATTTTGGTTCAATTAACTATAAATCATTAATTATAAAGGCCGAGAGCATTGAGACTTATGAGCATCATTCGTTTTTAGCTCAACTCTCTTGACCTTTTACATCTTGAAATGTAGGCTCTGTAAGCTACAAAATTTAATTACGTGCAAAGAATTAAAAGAGAAATATCAGGAAATGAAAGAGTTCAGAATTTAAAGATTTTAAGAATGTTAAAGAACGAATTTTTTGTTTCGTTTTTTGCAGAGAGAAGTTTTGCATGACATCGATAGGAACGAAAAAGTTCAACGAAAGACGAAGGAGACGTTTAAAAAGGAAGTAGAATTTACTACAACTACTCCACCCAGAAGCAAGGCAGGATCTCCTGTTTACTATCCACCAGGATCCGAATTATCGAAACGAGATGGAAGTGGATCTATGTCGCAATCTGGCGTAAGTAGTAATTTTATTTATTTATATATCAATTTATACTTTTTTAAAAACTTAATTCTCAGTCCGCATCACTCTGAATTTAAAATTAAAGTAATATTTCCATTTTTAGAGCGCTTACATGTCAGACAAAGGAGAATGGAAACGAGGGATGTATGAAAAAGAAGCAAAATCTGAAACTAAGTGGAAAACAAAGAAAGGAAAAGTAGCAATACCTCTCTGTTTGCCACTCTGTTGTGCCGCGCCTTGTGTCTTAATGTGAAAAAATCAACTAAAAAAAAGACAAGCTATAATTGCTATTGAGCAAAGTAAAGCAAAGTAATAATAATATTTATAAAAGTGAAAACTTTATCCAATCTTAACAGACACGTTCGTCTTTTTGATTATCTTCCCTCAACGAATAATTTATTTACCTAGACATTATAATCATATCAAAAATACTGCATAAATGTACGAATGAGTGTATTTATAAATTATATTGACATAATAAAAATTCTAACTCTTAATGTTATACTTTTAAGGAATGCTATACTTATATTTGAATTACTTTCAATTTTCGCCCTTCATAAGTTACCTAAAACATTATTAATTAATAATACTCTAATACTTCTTCTTTTATCTGAAATGCTTGAAATACTATCGGTGAAATGTCTAATTTAATAATTTATTGATTGTAATATAAATAAGTGTAAATGATTTATAAAATATTATCCCTAAATTCCGATAATTTCTTAAACTCATAAACAATAAATGTATATTCGTCGAATAATTACTGATAATTTAGTGAATTTAAAAGCAAGCTTGTAACTCCGTTGTGACTAATTGTGTACTCTTTAATCATAGCTATGTAGACCTCATACCGTGAATTATGGTGCTATAATAATTATAAATTTAGCGAGAGTAACAACGATCATTATTGACTGCGTTTCATAAAATAGACACAGGAGATGACTTTAAACGACTCTAAATATATAGTTTAAAATATAAATCTTACATTGATATAGTCTTTTGAAAAATAGAAGGATATTGTCTTCTAATAAAGAACTTCCTGACTGCTTTTCAGTAATAGTGAACAGCGTACACAGTGGCCACGCAAAATAACGAATCCTAAACAAAAATGTAAAATATTATGTCTGGAATTGAATTCAAGACTTTTTTTTAGGAAGAAACTTCCTATTAAAGAAAAATTTTATTCTTACGTTTACAAAGTTGTCATAAGCGTAACTATCGGCTTCCGCATCCCAAATACACTTCGTACCCATTTTTACACCAGCGCCACGCTGTTCGCCCATAACAACGTTTACAATGTATTTGTACTCTTTACACTTTAATTCTGAAAATATACTTTTGAGTAATAAGAACTGCATTTGGATTTTGAATTTGTCTCGTATGAAATTGAATAAGCCCTTTTACCCTTCATTCTCAATTTGATAATGTCTGCTATTTCCTTGCTCCAGTCATATGCATCTTCCTCGATGAAAGTTCTTGTGGAGAGTTGATCGTATAATACACTGTGTATTATTTCTTTTGCACTTAAGGGTTTAAACCTATGAGCAGTTTATTCAATTTTTTATAATCTTTGAACTCTTACTTTATAAGGCAGATTTTTTTTATGTACATATGTGTTACATTAATAATGAAAATTATCATGAAGTCTAACGCATTTGTTTCGACTTACAGGCAACAAATTTGAAAACACTAGATAATAATATTCCCAATACTTCGGCGGATTTAAACAGATTTAAAACAGAACAGAAACAAGCTAAAGAAATAATTTCCAGAATAAAATTATACCTGTACATGAAACCCTTATCGCCATATAATTATAGGGATTGTGTACTGACACCAACATTTAAAAGATTGTGTTTGGGATTAAAACGTGAACGAAAAATAGATCAAATGTTAGTTCTGAACCTTTGATTAAATATTTTTGTTAATAAAATCATTTATAAAGTGCAGAGAAGTGTGTGTAATTAAACTTACTGAAATTAAACTTACTTTTCAGAAAGCTTTGGACGAATTTGATACGTGGGTTGTTGAGATTCAGCATCTCCATCCTCATCCTCAAGAATTTCAAAATTCACATCGGATTTTTGTTCTTCTATTGGAACATGCTTAGACAATTTTTGCCATGCTTGACCTTTAATCTCTGATTGCAGTGGGCTAATTTCATCAGAATCTTCCATTTTGCAGTCACTTTGTCTTTTTTTTTCATATAATAATGTTACACGTCTTTATATGAACTGACAACGATGACAACAAACACTTTTGCTAAAAACATATTATGGAACGCTGTGGTTTTAAAATAAATCCACTGTTTTGATCCTGTTGCTCTAGCAACGGGATTTTATTGAATTATTTACTAAATCATTAAAGTACAAACTTGTTTAAATACCGTTACATATTTCCTCGCAAACAAAAAGAAAGAAAACAACGTATAAATAAAGATTCTTCGTAAGGGCTTCGGCAGTTCGGCTTCTGATCTGAACTGAAATATTTTTTATTTTTCATTTCGAGGGGGGAGCAATCCCCCTTGATGCCCCACCAGGCAACTTTTCGACGGCCCTGAGAGTGCTCACTGACTTTCCGTTGGAGAAATTCTGCCATTGGCTGAAATTTGATGTACAATTCGATTTTGAATCTCGCGCGCAAAATGTTAACCAATGGCGCGCGAGATTCAAAATCGAATTGCACATCAATTTCAGCCAATGGCAGAATTTCTCCAACGGAAAGTCAGTGAGCACTCTCAGGGCCGTCGAAAAGTAGCTTGGGGGGGCATCGAGGGGGATTGTTCCCCCCTTGAAATGAAAAATAAAAAATATTTTTGTAGTAAGAACCAATGAGACTGCAGACTGCAAACATGTAAAATTATTTGATTTTTTTCCGAGCTCATCACGTCCACACGGATTACTTAAATTTGCTCATATGGTAATTACGATTTTTATATGGCGCGAAATTTGAATTTCACACGGGGGACAAAATAAAGAGCCAACGCTTATCAATTAAAGATTTAAATCTTAGGAACAGACTTTTATCAATAAAATAATTTATTTAAAAATAAAATAAGCCTTTTATTAATTGATTATCTACCTAGAATCAAGTATGTACAACTTTTAAGGTTTCCAATTGAGAAAACTGTCCTGAATGACAATCTGCTTAAAAATACTGTCGGGGTTAGACTGCAGCATTCTTCTGTTACGCAGAGCTTCCAGTATGTAAGACACTTTTTCTCTCGCCTCAGCTCGAGGAATATCACCTCTTAGACTCAGTAATCGGACTAATTGGTCTTCACTCATGTCTGGGTACTTCTCCACCAAGGAATGAAGATCTAGAGACAAAATCTCCGAGTCTTCACATCTCAAAACTTCGGCAAGGCGTTTTATAATCTCGAAAGGTGAGTCAAAATTGCCTACTTTCGGGGCAATTCTTCCGAAGAAATTCTTCAGTTTATCGGCCTCAGCCATTATTTTGGAGGTGCAATTTAAACACTCGTCATAATTTTTCAGAGATATTTTTCGCATTAACATTGCTGAAATGTAGCGCTTTGCTATTAGCTTTTGAGCTTCTGTTATCACGTAGTCGAAATTCTTGGGACGTAAGTGATTGTAATCCAAAAAATAATCTTCTAGAGTGACGCAAATCGTTTCAACAGGAATAGGAGAAGAAAGCCATTTAGGAGTGAGTAGATCTTGAAAATGAAGTTCCAAATCGAGAAAGGATTCCTCAAGTAAAATGGCTGCAGCTTCGTTACGAATTTTTTGATAGCTTTCGAGAAGAGTTTCGAATTTGATGGCAATATCGCCACTTGCGTTGGGCAACCAGAAGAGTTGCTTCATTTGTTGTGCGAGTTCTATGAACTGTAGACAATTATTTACAACAGTAATCATGTGATGAGTGAAGTAAGGAACTCGGCTTCTGTCTTCAAAATGCTTATACTTGAATTCGAGGATCGCTTGGAAATACATCTCGGCGTATTTCGTTACTTGCTCGATGCAAAGTGTCAGAGCTTTTGATGTCAGCTCGGGACTGATCGTTTTTGTAACCTGGAAAATAAAAAAATATATATATATATAATAATTATTATACTTTTCTTTTCATAGGGAAAATATTTATATAAAAAATATAAAAATCCTACCTGTAAATTTTGATCAATCATCTGGAAAATAATCACAGGTGCAGCTGTGTGATAATAAATTTCCTGCGAAGTGCTTTCAGGCAAAATTCCACTCCACCAATCCACTTTTT
This sequence comes from Synergus itoensis, assembly GCA_904066005.1. Lineage (NCBI taxonomy): Eukaryota > Metazoa > Arthropoda > Insecta > Hymenoptera > Cynipidae > Synergus > Synergus itoensis. Next base: position 1,478,959 of record CAJFCP010000109.1, on the reverse strand, counting down.
CTGTCTCCAAGGTCTTCTTCATCCAGTCCTCATAATTCTGATACATATTTCTCAGGTACTTCTCTTGCAGATCGTCTACAATTTCTTTACTCAACAAAGGTCCAATTTCGTTCGTATCAATATTCAGTTCAGGATGTTGCATAAGTTCCGGACCCGTATAGGTATTCATGATCCAAGCTAAGAGTGAAACGTACTCATTTCCCTCGAGTCCGCTTGTAATTATATCTTTAAGATGTAGAGAGAGACTTGTATGATACATTTTAACGAATTTATTAACTATGTCATATGAAGGAGGAAAACAGGGACCACATAGAGTCTTCACTACCCTGAGATCCTCTAATATCAAAAGTCTCGTCAGTTCCAAATATCGAACGAGCCACATTTTATTGTCTGATCTTTCATCTACATGAGTGCCTTCGATTCTATTCGCTACTGACTTTTCGAGAGTGTTGATCGCCATCTCTTTCCATTTTTTAGGCCTACCAGGTGGCATGAAACCACTTTGCCTGTGACGTTGAACAGCAAAGTGATCTGCTTTTTCTTCTCTTTCGACAATTCTCAGTGCAGTCACAATCACTGTTGGTTCTTTTCTAACGGTATTTAATGTTCGACTTAAAACTAGTCGGATCTGCTTTTCCATGAGTTGCGAGAGCTTTTCAACATCCTCAAAGTAAGCTTTTAGCATCACGGTGTCTGGCATCGATTGATTGGGAAGTTTGTGAAGTTCGTAGAGCAAATCGTCTCTGAAATTGAAACATTATGTACGGGCAAATAGAATAATTATTACTTGTATACATCAAAAATTAGAGAAAGGATTATATTTACCTTGAATTTTCTAGATCCATGAGACACTGATGAGCATGAAGAAGTTTTCCTTCATTGATCCATTGCTTCGTTTTCTCCACGCTTTCAGGAACAGTAAAAATATGCTTCAAATTTTCTTTGGCAGTTACGTACTGAGAATGTCGCATACTTTCTTCTTGAACAGCTTGCAATTTCGAGTACAACTCTGGCGCTGATCCAAAAGACTCGCCAATGGTTTTTAGTTCTTCTTTTATAGAGTAAATGCTTTGAAGCGAGCTTTGAAGTTGATCAAAACCAACTCTGACCCCATCGAGTTGTCCTTGCATGGCTGTTTTTAACATTGTTTCGACAGAGGCTTTTTTTCTACTGATTCTACGTTTGTATTGTTCTACTTTTTCGAGTTGACCAGGCCGCTGAAGCATGTTGACAACCTGCTTCGTTGCAGTGGCTTTTGCCTCCTCTTCAAGCTTCTGGAGATTGGACATCTTTCTATTTTTAAAAAGAAGTTATACAAAATTCTATTAAGCAATCAAGATGTAATTTTTCTTAAAAAAATATGCAGTTTTATAATTATAAACATTGAAGATGGAATAGAAAATATACTCACTCATTTACTTTCTGTAGCTAAATATTAACATCTTATTGACAATTGCACTTGTCGCACTAAATACCACGAAGAATAAGTGTTCCTTTTTAATAAATTTTTTTTGACATTTGACATTCAACTTTGACATCACTTAAAATTTTTAGGTTAGAAACGATCATCATTTGTCAGCGCACTCTGGCGGTAAAGACTAAAGGTAACAAATTGAATGGCGGGAATTTACAAAATGTTTAAACTTTTATTTTTTACTTGCAGAAAGTTCTTAACATAATCTATAATATATGAAACACTTTGTACTTGAAAAACTATACAAACTTTGTCATGGATGTACAAAAACTAAAAAGAAATAGTAATAGTCTACAAAAATATAAAAAAATAACTTTCGCATGAACAATAGATCTGCTTTTAGTATAGAACTTTTGAATAGCTGGAGATAAATCATAGAAAAGCTTGCCATCCGAAATAAATTCGACTTAATAAAGCGGGATCTCTCGCCTGATGAATAAGTCGTTCAACTTGTCCCTCCACACTAGACGGAAGAGCTTGTTCTAAGCCACTTAGCTTCTGCTGAATTCGTACCAAAGCTCTTTCCGCGATTTTGTTAGTTTCCAAATCTAAAAAATGGACAATTTCAATATTCAGATCACTTCTCATGAATACCTCATTTCCAAAAAAAGATAAGAGTAAGATCTTTACCACTGTCCATAAACTGATCCGAATCGCTGTTGGGGCACAATGTAGAAGGCGTTATTGCCCAGGTAAATAACGGATCATAAAGAAGAACCTGAAGAAGAGTAACGATAACTTCTTTCTGCTCTCTCAGGACTTTCATAGTCTGCTCGCAACATCTTCTCAGAACACCCTCTACTCCAGAAATACCCATTGCTACTTCCATATCTCTGGTTAATCTAAATGGAATCAATTCTGGTACGGGCAATATTTTTCCTTGCTCGAATGCAATTCCTTGAAATGATTAAGTTAACAGTAATCAAGCAAATTATCGACTTTCATTAAATATTTAATAAATATTTCATTTTACCAAAGTCAATGTGGATCACTTCAGCTGTTGTTTGGTCGAGAAGAATATTATGTAGATGCCGATCACCAATTCCAAGAATGTATCCAACAATAGACGTTACAGCGACGCTAAAAATTCAAGCATTAAATAAAGTACGTAATAAAATGTGAAGTAAACATCTTATCAATTTTTCGTACCTGCGAGTGTATGCTAATCTTCTCTCAAACCAAGTTTCGGGCGAGGAGTAAGTTTCCGTAAAGAAGTGATGAAAGGCGGGATTTAAATGTTTACAGCAGTCCATATACGCTTTTAATTTTACATCGTTCGATCCCTTTAATGATGTCTAAAATAATTTAAAACACTCGGTAATGAATTTTGAAAATAAGGAAACAGAACTAATAAAATTTCAATTAATTAAATAAATCTGAAACGTACTTGCATGAGTTTTCTACATTTCTCTGCCGTGTAATCTTTTGGATAATACTTTTTATGCATTCCCGGATTTTTTGCATCACCAAGTAGAATAAGTGAAATTGGTACAGTATTTTCACACCACTCTAATACTCCTGATCTTTGAGTCAAAGGTACCACCTAAATAAATAATAAGTTATAATGAACTAGTGATAAAATATATAATTTTTAAATGAACAAAATAGAAAATTAAAAAAACCTTGTAAGTTCTGATGTGTAGCTTCCTTTGCTTTGTTTCCTTGCTGGTTTTTAATAATAAATTCATTACCGAAAATACTTGTTGCATAACTGCATCTTGCCTGAGATCGTCTTTGCCCTAGAACATTGAGTTTCATGATATTCTTTGTAGTACTTCAATGTTTAGACATTATTGATAAGCGTACTAAATCGATTCTTACCTTGACTAATTGTTTACGAGCGATTCCATCAGTACCAACGCAAATGATTTTTTTCGGTGCGTTTAAACCACCGACAGTTTCAAACTTTGGCAAATATTGACTAACACCTATAACATTATCATATTTTCTATCTGGACGCACATCCATTTTAATTGTAGGCACGATCGTGTTGTGGAAGTTTTTTATTTTTAGAATTTCTTGATTCTTCGGAATGTTGTGTTTTTCTGTAAAATTTAAGTTTCGAATTAAAACTGACGCACGGTTTAAGGAGAAATATACACATTTATTTGAAAAGAGAGAATACTCACGAGATGTGTTCGGAATTTCTAAATAAGCCAACTGGACTAACGAAAGTTGCAATTGACTCATTTCTTGAATGATGGGACTAATTTTCGTCTTAGAAAGTTTCGCAATCAATTTCGTTGCACCAACAACTCTCGATTCAGGCTTCTTAGGCTTCTGGCTCTTAGGATTAAATTTAGAGTCATCATATAAGTGTTTCAAAGACAAAAGAACCGGCAAAGCGTGAAATGGATGATCGTGTGCACATCTTTCCAAAATCTGATTGATTTTGGATGAAAAGTCATCTTCTTCGTCGCTCATGTGTGCAGCTAATTGTGGCAACATTTGAATGAATTTATATGAAGCGACTAGCGGCAAATACTGATTCAATATTTGATTCAGTTCCGGAAGAAAGATATTGTCTAGCCATAGAGAAACGATTCGGAACATCAGGAAGTTGTGTTCCTCACTTTGATGTATAGTTTTCACGTAATATCTATAAAATTAATTAATATTGAGTGATGAATTATTTATTGAAATATTACTTTTTATTGGTGAACAAATAATTTTTATATGATATAACTTACTCTAGAGCCATGAGGAGATAATAACTCTTTTCTTTTTCTGTTTCTGCAAGAACAGCTGCATCTATAAAAGTTTGCCTCTTATTTTTAAACGCAGCAGCCCTCACGCCCTGGTCAGTAGAAACCATGTCGGATTTATTTGAATCCAGAGATAATTGCGCCACTGATTTTAAACTGTTGTATTCAGGCGATTGCATATAATCCTTCAATTGTCGATAATGAACGTCTGCGAATCGAGCCAAAGCCGCTTGAGTGTTATTTAGATTTCTCAAATCCTGAGAAGTAGGCTCGTCAATTGATAGAGATGTTTTGATAGATTCAAGGTAGTAATTTTTTAAAATGGTCTGACGATTTCCAGATTGTGTTTCAGCCGTCCAATTACCGTAGACTCTGAGAAATTCAGCGTGAAGACGAGGACTGTTGGATGTTAGGTTTATTAGCTTTCTTAGTGAAGAGCGAGCTAAACCTTCTTCTTTATTCATCCAGGCTAGCAATGATTCTTGATAGTGTAACTGGTTTCGAATCTCCGGAGAAAGTCCCTCTTGTTTTGCCAAAGTTCCTGCAACATAAATTGTCCATTGCCGTACATTATGAACTTCTAAAGTTAGTAATTATTGTTTACTTTATTATTAAAGCTTGCAAATCATTACCTAATGCTCGTTGGGCTTCTTTGAAATATCCTTGCTGTGCAGCAATCTCAGCAATTTCTAGATAAAAGTCGATGAGACCTTCTCTCAAAATTTTATCATTCTTAAATGAATCTTTAGTTTCACACAGGATGCTTCTCTGCCATAAAATTGGTTCAACGTATTGGAATTCACTAGTGCGAATATAACTCTGAGATTTCCAACCAGAAAGAATTTTCTGATACTGGTCTGGTTTTGCTGAACTCAATTCTTCAATCTCTCGAAGCATTTGGAGTTTTGCTAAACTCGGATATACAGCTTTGCAACTCTCTGAAAAGTAAAGGAAATAAGAAACAATTGTAAATTATAAATAATGGAAATGGTTGTTAAGAATTAAATTTCCTCACCTAAACTGATGTTTCGAATCTCCTTAATGATACTTAACCGAGCAGAATCGAGGGCAGATTTTAAAGCTAGAGAGTCGTCTTCATGAAAAGATTTTAAACATTTATAATGATGATAGGAGTACCCATTATTTTTTAAATGCAGTAAAGCAGTAGATGTATTATCAGGATTTTCTGCATTTTTCTTAGATGATAAAGCATTCCAATCTGCAAGGCGCCATGAGCATTCGTAATAATAATCATCCATTTCTGAAGATTCATTGGTTACTTTATCGATACTCTTTATAAAACGACTTAGGAGGAATTGGCATCCACAGTTTTTTAAGGCACTTAGCATACCTGTAAAATATTTCAGTGGATTAAGATTTTATGAAATACATTTTAAAGTATAATATATTTAAGAATATTAACAAATTAGATAAATCAATACTCACCGACTACCGAATCATTTCCGTCTCTCAGTTTCGAATCTTGAAAAATAACCATCTGATCCCATTGTTGTAAATCTGCAAAATACTGTAATCTAGCCTCTCGATCTGTCAAGTGTGCATTCCCACAACCATAAATTGCATCTGGATCTCCAATTTTAAGACTTGCCTCTCTCAAAATATCCTTGACAATCTTCCCTTGAATCGGATCCACATTATAAATTCGATCAATGATCAAAGTCCTTTCAATACTCCTTTTTCCATTCAAAAAACTGTCGCACCACAACTCCACGTACAATATGGAAGTAAAATAGGCTGAGCAAAACTGAGCAGCTTTTGCCATCGGTAGATAATTAAATTTCAGTTCAACTTCCCCATTATCCTGAATTCGCAAGAAATTTACTATGTTTAACATACATCGTACTGAATCTTGATTACGAGTTCCACTTTTCTGTAAACCTTCTTCCCCAATTCCAGAGTTATTTCGAAAAAATCTATTAATACAATCACAGATATCAGATGCAATAGAACTATTCAAACCAATCATAACATTAATCACCCTCGGAAGTACCTCTTCACAAAACTGTAAACTGCTTTTAAAAATCGGTACTAGACTCTCAAGGTAAAAATTGCAAAAACTCTCAGCAATTTGACATCCAAATTCTATGATCCATTCATTATAGGAGCAATTTGATTGATCTTTCCAAAGCGAATTCTCGTGGTCAATAATCTTCTTAAACTTTGCTCTATCAATATCAATTTTCTTGTTACCAATTTTGCTCTTTATCACAAAAGGCCGAATTCGATCTAGGCAAAGTCTTGTTTCTTTTGTATCAAGCAAGTTTTCGAAATCATTTAAATATTTAGGATTCATGAGCTTTTGTCCCCAAGGTGAAGAAAGTACCACATAAAGTGCTTCAGAACTCGTTTTCCTCAACTCAATGTCCTTTTCGATTATATAGTTCGAAAGTAGAACTAATATCTTGTATGCAAGCATTTCAATCCTATCAGTGTCTTCCTTTAATTCCGCTTTCTCCGGGTGCAATATCATAGTCGTTAGATCTCCAGGTCCTAGAATTCCTAAGCATTTTACAGCTTCTTCAGAAACTATCAGATCTGAGGACTCTGCCAACTTCACGAGTCTGTAAATTAGCTGATGAAGAAGACTTGAGTTGCAATCCTCAGCAAAACCTCTAAGATTTTCCAGTTTTTTGTACATATCATTTAACTCTTCCTTCTTTTCTGACAGTTTTCCCTTTAAAAGAAGAAGACTGCTCGCGTTACTCGGCAAATTGATCTCGTCTGTTACAGTTAAAAAGTGTTCGATTTCACTTTCAAGGGTGTATTTTACTTTGAGGCTTTCATGAATAACTCTAATATCCTTGAATCGTAAACTTTGAGGGAATGAGTTCAATTTTTGGATCGAATCACTGAAAACTTCCTTCTCATCCACGATCAGAAATTTGAGAATTTGGAGAGCAACAGAAGATTCATCAGAAAAAGCGAGTGGTGTTAATGTTCTGACAATAAGGACGAAAATTTCGTTTAAAGCTGCAGATCTCTCTGGTAGGATCTGGGATAGGAATTCATCTAAGAATTTGCAAGCTAATTCTGATAGATCTGATTTGTCCTTGATTAAATGCAGTAAAGTGTAGCAAATATCTCTTATTACAAAAATCCACATGTCGTCAAAGTAATCGCTCTTTAGTTTTCGCATCAAAAGAGAGCAGAAGTAAATGTACTGATGAAAAGCTTTGAGTTTGTATTCCAGTGGTCTATTTTTAGTCTTATCGTTCTCGTAGATGTTGGAAGTCAAATCCAACAAGATCTTCTGCAAAAATTGTTTTTTCTTCCCGACCAAAAATGGAATCAAATCTTCTTTTAAAACTTGTTCCAAATTAAGAAGGCACTTGTTTAGTTCATCAGTTTTCAATCTAACAGGAATTGACTCAGGCATCACAATGCTAACTCCAAACAACTGGGAAAAATTATCCTCGTCATCAAGTCCTTCAATAAGATTCATTATGACAAGATCTAAAGCCTCGTTTATCAACACATCAAATCTCATTACCAATTGAAAATCTCCTTCATTATTTTTTAGTTCTTCAAACATCTTTTTCGCCCAGTCTTCTTCCTTGGAAATATAAAAAAGTAACCAGGCGACGATTTTAGGAAAAGAATTCTTAAAACATTGTTCAAAAGAAAGACCCATTTTTTCGCAAAGGTCAATCACCTCTGGAATCGTTCTACTTTTTTTAAAAATCGGAATGTGCATATGCCTGATGAAGAAATCATCCGAAGAAGATCCAATTAGAGTCCAGGGAAAGGTGTTGAAAGATTTTTTAGCACACCACTGATTCAAGAGATAATCCAAGTTATTTTCTAGGGAAGAGTTTGTGATTTTGAGGACTTTTTGGACTATCTTGATTGGAATTTTTTCTGATGAAGAAAGCTGAAGAAGAGTAAAGAGGGCTTGGTTTTGAAGAATGCTTTCGCTTTTGATTACTGCTCCGATTATGTAGAGAAAACTTGACAGTTTTGCTGCTCTTTTATCTGTTTTTTCTGTTTCAACTTCTATAAAGGAATTAATCTCGATGAGCAGTTTATTGTAGAAGCCCCTTTTCCACTGGATGCTGACTTCCTTTCTGGAAAACAGAGAGTAGATGCTTCTAGCTGTCTCCAATCTAACGATTAAGAATGGATCGTTCACGTAATTTAAAATTAATTCAAGAACACTTTCAGAGTGATCATCCACCAGGTAAATAAAATTTGGATCAACGGAAATCAATTCCGAAAGACATTTAACGAACTCAAGATGCACCAAAGGTCCGTGTATTTTCCTTCCAATGTTTTCGTGTATTTCCAATAGAATTGTCAAAAGCCTCTTTGTAAATCCGAGTTTTATAGATTGTTTAAAATAATCAGGAAGAATTTTCAGAATATAGCGAACGATTTTCTGATGCCTCTTGAACTCTGAAAATAGGCTAAACAAATACTCGACTAGATTCTCAAAAACTGTTTCGCTTAGGAATATTTGGTGGTTTGCTATCTCTAAAAGCATGGTAGCAATTTTTATGTCACTACTGGAAGAAATATCGGAGTAGTTACTTTTAATTAAACTGATAAATAGTAGTTCCTGGATTTCTTTCATTGTACAGTCAGATGTCAAACAACAATAACTTTTCAAAGCCCTCGTGACATCCAGTCTCAGAATCTCAGTTCTTGAGAATTGTGATAGAGTTTGGTTTTGGTAATCTAATTTGACTGCGTCATCGAGATTCGGACAGGGATACAATGCAGTTTCACGGTTCGATTCGTTCTGGAGAGCTAAGATATAGTACAGATTTCTTAGAGAACCTTGAGAAATGCTGGTCAAAATACCTTCGGTAATAGTATGATGGTAACCAGCTTGGAAAAATAAACTTAGGGAATTTAAAACTTGTTCTAAATCAGTCAATCCATGTTTCGAAAAGTCAAGTTCTTCCAAAAAGGCGAAAACCTTCTGGAGAGAATTTTGAATAGTGTTATACAAAGGATACAATTCTGCTTCGTCTTCTAGATATAATTCCTTCAATCCCGAAATAGTTCTACAAAGAATCATGTTTTTCATAATAAAAGTAGATAGATTTCCTAACTTTATGTCATCCTCAAATAATTTACAAAGTTCAGAAATAAAGAACTTGAGATCTGATTGTTCATAAACTGGGTTGATTTGTTTGGACTCTGGTTTCTCAGAATTGGTTTCTGTTTTGAGGTCAGAGAATATATCGATTTGAAAATCTAAGGACAAGTGACACTTGTCGACATCGGAATTAGTAATTGGCTTGATGTCATCAAGAATACTAGCTTCGTTTCGAGTTACAATGTTGCGTCCTTCACTGAATAAAAATCTAGACGTCTTTCTTAAATTTGAAGATTCTTTGCACCAGTATCTAAGAGGAAAATTACAAAGAATCTCGGTCAAATCATCTATAGGGAATTCGAGCAAGTTACTTTTCCAGGGTATGTCTAAAACCCATTTCAGAAGATTGGTTTTGAGAGGTTCCGAAGAAATGGTTTCATCCACTTGGGCTATTTTCTCTGGCAAGGTTGCATGTCTGCATAGCAGAAGCAAAGTTCGGACACTATTAAAAGACCATTTCATTGCTTGTGTGACATAAGCTCTGAGGATGTCATCAAAATTCGAGATTTTTCCATGCTCAATGAGGGATTGGATCAAACGATGGTCCAAACTGTTGTCTTCTACGGAGTGTAAATGCGTCAAGAGTGAATTTAAAATCTCGTTTCCGTAATTTTCGTCTTCCAAGCTTTTGTTGATGAGGGAAAATTTTTCCTGAATTGGTATTAGTGCCAAAGCCAATTGGCATAAACTTTCCTTGGCGACTTTGTGTTCTGCCAATTTTGAAAAGAGGGATTTTACCGTACAGACGAGTTCCATGAATTCGTTTGCTTCTAAACTATCTTGATGATTTTTAAGCAGATTTGCTAATATCTGAACCATAGGCCAAGCTGGTTTGAGTTCATCTACGTTTATCATATTGACTAGTATTCCGCAATTTTGACTTAGGCGCCTCTTCTTTAAAGGCTGGGAGTATTCGTCTTCGTATTTTGATTTCAAAAGTAAAGTTTGGTAGTCACTGGGTAGTTTGCTTATTTGTGTGAAAACTGAAAAAGGGGGTGGATTTTTATATAGTTTTTTGAAAATTATTACAGAGTTTTTTGTGAACTCATATTTGTAAAAATAGAAAATTAATATAATTAACATGACATACCTGCAGATGCTAAATCTAGGAAAGGCAGAGGCAAGATTTCCGATCGACACTCTTTGATTATCATGGAAAACATATTTTGCAATATACCTTTCCATTCATCCTTATTTTGAGCGTAAAAAGCGGAATTAGTCAGTGTTATCCCTTTGGGATGATGAGCGTGGACTAGGATTAGAAATAATCTGTACTTTTCAATTCGCTCATTTAAAAAAACGATGTCAGGCAAAATAATATCACCAAAATCACAGAGAGCGAAACGACTTTCCATTGCGATTTGTCGACAAACACTTGTTGCCAGAGGAAATGCAGATTCGGCTAATATTTGATCTAATTTAACACTCGTGAAGATTTTTTCTGCACATAAAAAAATATATTTTTGTAAATTTAAATTAAGATCTATCATTTTTGTTATAATACATCGAGAAAATTTAAATTAATACAAAGTAATAATTTTTCGTACCTAAAACTGGTAGAAGTTTCTTCAAAATTAGGGTTAGATGTGATTCCAAACATCCATATTCCACAACCGACTGAATTGTTTTTAACAAATTATTCTTATCTCTGGATGTAGTTTGAATCTGATATAGATTGACGCAAACTTTGAGCAATTCCTTCCAATTTTCCGACGAGAATTGAAGTCGGTATGCATAAACAGGAAGTATATAAACACGTAGTGCTCTTATGTACACCTTTTGATAATAACTGTACGTTTGATTTCCTAATATTTCGAAAATTACGGTCGCAAAATCTACTCGAGTGACCATTGACTTTGCATTATCAAATGTTTGCTCAATAAAGTTACAAGCCAGTGTCTTGTTAGCTGCTGCTTTTCCGAGTTTGTCCTTCAAAAATTTGAACATAATATTTATGTAAAGGTTATGTAAAGTAAGAGGATTTGTATTTTTTAAAGGAAAAGCTAATTTTTATATCATTTAAAAAATTGCTACGTAGTTAACTATTATAATCTATTATTATAGACTAATATTACGTACATCTAGTATTATTTGGTGTGTTGTATTTATAATACAATCCCACGTAACGCTTTCAGGTACGTTATTTAAAGTATTATTGGTAATTTCGTGAACAGCATCGGAATTGCTGTATAAATTTATCATAAGTTCTACAGCAGTCTGTAAAAATGTTAATTAATTTTATGATGGTTCTAATAAGGCGTTAAATCAGGAAAACAATTTTTTAAACTGTTTCTAAGCGGCTAATTTAAGCGAGTCATCAAATATTCAAATAAAATAAAAGTATTTTTACTTTTAAAAATATTTAAAATATTTAAAGTACAACATTTCTTTGAAAAGTAAAGATTGTACCATTTTTTTCCTTCTTAAATGAAATCATAAATTTTAAAATCATTTTAATAGCGGTATGGTTACTAAATAAACGTTTTATTTTTTCCTTCGCAAATTAATTTCAGTAATTCGAGGTTAGGATTCCCGGCATGTATGGATTAATATAATATATAATTTTATTACACAAATAAAAAGTAAGTTAAAATTATAAGTGCCAATTTACCTTAATATCCGTGACCTTTTTGCTTTTCGTGGACAATATAAATTTATTTAACTGCTCTGAATAATCCATGGTGAACCGGTTTATTGTTGTGATTGTTGTTGACTTGTTTTATAACCAAAAGTGCACTTTCACTGGTACATGACGCATTTTATAAGAAATGATCAAGTCTACGGCATTTACTCTATAATTTTAAATGTCTAATTACATTTAGAAACTAGAAAACAGCTTTAAATTATAAGATAAAGAAAATATTTTGTTTACACTCGCCTGCTTGTTATATCTTTTTCTTTGTGTTTTTAGTACGAAATGCGCAAGCGTGGCGCGGGAGTAGTAGTGCTACTAGTGCTCACTGACTTTCCGTTGGAAAAATTTTGCCATTGGCTGAAATTTAATGTGCAATTCGATTTTGAATCTCGCGCGCAATTGGTTAACATTTTGCGCGCGAGATTCAAAATCGAATTGCACATCAAATTTCAGCCAATGGCAAAATTTCTCCAACGGAAAGTCAGTGAGCAGTCTCAGGGCCGTCGAAAAAGTAGCCTGGGGGGGCATCAAGGGGGATTGTTTCCTCCTCGAATTGTAGCAGTTTTCAATTACAGCGATTATGTTATACGCGTTTTATAAAACATCTGATGCATAACAAATTTAATTACAGATGTTTTCAATAAAAGCAATAAATTTTTTTTTTAACACGGCAGTTGGCTATCCGCTTCTGTCATTCTAACCTAACCTGTAAATATTTTGACACATGGGTCATAAGGGTCATAAGATTTCGGAAGTTTAGGAATATTATTGGTTTTAAAATCGTATAGAAATCTTGTTTTATGAGACTTACTTGACTTTAGAATAGAAAATATTCTTGAAAATATAATAATGATTCTTTCAAGACGAATACCAGTTTTATGTAAGCATTTAAAACATCATTTGAGAAGAACACTAGCCTCTGAAACAACTTCCGATGCAAGAAATTCTTCTATTTCCAAACCAGACGAAGGTAAAAAAAGTTAGACATTTATGGCTATGAATTAAAATTATAATACCGTTTCAATCATTTGCAGAAAAAACGATACTTGTAAACGTAGCCGATAAAATAATGACGATCACCATAAATCGTCCCAAGCAAAGAAACAGTCTTGACGTCTCCACCACCCAATATCTCTCCGAAGCTCTGGATGCTTTCGAGGAAAATAAGGAAGTTGTAATTGGTGTTATCCACGGGGTGAGAGGCAATTTTTGCACTGGATACGACCTTCATGAAATCTCGAAACATCATGGGGAATCCGGACGTGATTTGCCGCAATTTGCTTCATTGGTAAAACAACTATGCAGCTCTTCGCTATATAATAAGTAAATAAATAATTGAATACTTTATATTCGGGATAGCTTGACACAACCAGAACTAAATCTTAATTTTAATCCTTGCCTTCATTTTATTTTCAGAGCAACAGAGACAGTCTTCTCAAGAAACCACTTATTGCCGCCATAGAAGGGTTCGCGATTGGTGTGGGACTTGAACTTGCCTTGATGTGTGACATCAGAGTAATTGACGAAACTACGGCTTTAGGTTTCTTGAATAGGAGGTTCGGGATTCCAATTATGTGTGGAGGAACCGTCCGGCTTCCTAAACTTATAGGGTATTCGAGAGCAATGGACATGATTCTTACTGGGCGACTCGTTAAGGCAAAAGAAGCTTTGCAATATGGACTAGCTAATCGTCTTGTTGGCTGTGGCACTGGTAAGAAACTTGTGAAAAGAATTCTACTTCATTATATATATTTTTCTGTCGACTATTAATTTAATTAAATGTAATTTTTTGCACACAGCTGTTGGTCAAGCGTTGCTCTTGGCGAGTAAAATGACCTATCACCCTCAGGAAACTTTGCTCGCTGATCGTGAATCTGCCCACTATGCTACGTTTTCTGATATTCAAATAGATGAGGCACTGCAGTTTGAAAAGGACAATGCAGCAGTGCACTTATTTAAAACAGGTGTCTTGGAGTCTAAAAAATTCGCCGATGGTCTCGGACGGCATGGAAAGATTGTCAACTTCTACAAGCATGAAGAAATGAGAGACATTAGTAAAGACTTATTATAAATAGTTTTATAGAATTTAAGAAAACGAATTTTTTATTTCTTAATTGGTAATTACAATCGATTTGATTTGTTTTAAAATAAAGAAGAAACAAGATTGCTGTTGAAGAAGCCGTTTTGAAATCACGAAGATTCTATCCAGTATAATTCTTGTGAGACTAGATATACAGAAGCTTTTTGGAAAATCGGTGGAAGCTGAGATGTTTATTTAAGAGGTTGTTACTCTATCCACTGGAAATTTCTGCGCACGCGCGAGTGTTCTAGAGGAGGTTGCATCTTTCCCTCTTCGCATTCGCAGTAAGTATACAAGCAGATACATGCAAGCATGAAGCCATGAGCTACACAAGGCTGGTAGCGTTCGTGGTCGTGTTAATCGATGCGTTTGAATCTCAATAATTAGGGAAATTCATATTAACGTTTAACAATTGCAGTTTTAATTGGCGAAAGTCAGACAAGAGCAACTGTTGAAGCTATGATGAAACGAGTGCAGGTGGCGGTAGGTTGTTGCGCAACATCCCTCTCTCGCCCCTGCATCGATCCTGAGCGTCCCTGCCCCACTGCTGCATCGTTTGAAAACTCTCTTTCCTGTCACCTCCTTTTCTTCTCTTGAAGCTTCTGATTTGCTGTCTCTTGGTCTTTCTCTTGATCTTCTATATTTAAATACTCTTCTCTCTAACTTTAGAGGAAAGCATATTCTTCCTCTTATCTCTTCCACATTCTCTTGGTCTATTCCTTTATCTTTTTACTTCGACTTCTTCTTCCTCTTTTTATCTCTGGTCTCTGATTCTATCTTTTGGTCTTTTTCCCTATTTTTCTCTTTTCCTCTCAAAGCAGAACTCGTTGGAACTCGTTTCACCCACTTTACTTCGCGACTCCCACCGGCCGGTCCATTTCTCGGTCGCCTTGGTGAATGTAGCACCCGCGCAGTAAATCTATGCAACACCAGAAGGTATAGGCATTATTTTTACCCCGGTAGACTTTTGTAGTCCGACCAGCACTGGATAAAACGAATTCAGATGACCGCCAGACGAATATTTGGTTACGGTTCGCTGCCAATATAATATTACGTTGGAGTTATATGTATTTGTGCAGAACGAGCGAGGATTACATATGAAGGCGTAACAGATTATAGTTGTTTCTTTTTTGAGTAACAGGTGGATTCCGGGGGTTCGTTTTCACTCTTATTACAAAGAATGCCAGTGTATTTCAAAATCAGGGAATAGGCTGAATTAATTTTATTTCACATATCGCAGGCTCTGTACAAATCAATACAAGGAAATTACGTACAAAGAGAGCATTTTTCTTTTTTAGCGAAAGTGAACTGACTTATTGTTGGCTCAATTAAATTTATAAGCAATAAAATTTTTTAGAGGTTTTTTGCAGCAGTTCCATTATTATTAAAATGAGGAAATACAAATGATTTCGTTTCCAGTAATTTTAACTTCAATTTATATATTAGAGAATAGAGTCACTGATTAAAATCGGTTGGATAAAAACGATTTATTATAGTAAAGTGGTGCTGGCTGTGTATAAGATTACTTACGCTCTTGGTCTTAGTCAGTCAGTTACTACTGAACCAACATTTAGCTTTCCTCTTTTCCCTTGGGATAGCGAGCTTAGATTAGAACGATGCGTTAGTATCCCTTTGGCTCTATGTTAATTTGTTTGCAGTTTCTGCAAGGCGGATATGTGCAGGAAGATATACTAATCAGTTTAGTCTGAATTTAGAAACAGAATTTCGGTAGAGATACAAAACTAAATCTGCAGTGAATTAATATATATTTTCCTAATCTAATAAAATCTAATAAAAATCTAATAAAATGTGCAATTTGAATAAAATAACTGAAATTATTAAACATTGGGATCGCGTCAATTTACCGAAATAGAAAATTCCCGAAGGAATTAAATAAATACCGAAATTTTTTACCTTATTTGTCAGAGCTAGATCAGATTTCCTTCTTCATATTAGTCGTTATACAGATTTCTTTCAATTCTATGTAAATATGAGCTCATTATCTATTCATAATTGATGCTCTTATACTCGAAACTCTTTTATATTCGTTTTAAAAAGCTCCATTCAAATTTCATGCCAGAAAAAAGTAGGACAGGAAGGATGGCTTCAGTAGAAACTGTTTGTATAGAGTCAGCCATACACAGGAACCGACAATATCCTACCTTTTTCATCCATATTAGATTAACGGATTAAAAATAATTGCGATCTCTTTTTCAAATCGCATAATGTATTCAGGTGGTTTTATAGTATAACAGCGAATTTTTTATAAACTTACAACATTGAGTCGTAAAAGCATATTTTAAGGGTGTTGGAGCCAAGTTCTAATCTAAAACTTCGATTTCTTCATTTTACTTAACAAATATTACAATTGGAATTATTTCCCTTTGTAGAATTAATTAATTTGTTACTAGAATTATGCACACAGAGCGAGAAAATACCTACAAACGCCTGCGCACGCATTGTTTTGACTAATCGCTGGAGAAATTCTCTCATTGGTTAATATTTTAGGCGCGCAATTCAAATTTGAATCTCGCGCCAAATTACAGCCAATTGAAAAATTTCTCCAACGCGTGCTGCGCGCGCAGGCTGCATTCCGCTCCGTCACTACTATTGGGCCTCATAAGATGAGGGTGGGGGTCAGGCGGAGAGGGGGAAAACAGAAACCGCAGGGGGTCACGAGCGAATGGGAGATTTGAGTAGCTCAGTACGCTCCCGACGCCCGTGGAGTTCACATCAAAAAATACCAAAACCGCGCGCGTCGCGTTCGCGATTTATCCGGTATTTTATTGTGAAGTGCTTTTATTCGTACCCGAATTTATTACTGGGCTCCTTCTTGGGACTCATCTGCTGATTAGTGGCAGTCGGGTAGGAGGAGTGGGGGAATCGAGGAGCTCAGTCACTCTCGACTCGCGTGGAGTCTACATCGTGAGAGTCAAAAACCGCGCGCGCCGCGCTCCCGATTAATCCGGTAGTGTATT
Organism: Synergus itoensis; assembly: GCA_904066005.1. Taxonomy (NCBI): domain Eukaryota; kingdom Metazoa; phylum Arthropoda; class Insecta; order Hymenoptera; family Cynipidae; genus Synergus; species Synergus itoensis. Next base: position 1,461,965 of record CAJFCP010000109.1, on the reverse strand, counting down.
GTGAAGTGTTGTGAAGTGCTTTTATTCATACCCGAGTTCATTACTCGGATTCTTCTTAGGAGTCTTAGGACTCATGTGCTGATTGGCGGGAATCGGGTCGTCTGGGGGAGAGGAGTGGGGAAACCGAGCTCAGTCGCTCCATGGGCAAATCCAGGGGGGGGCATGATTTCTTGGCCCCCCCCAAAAGCCCAGATTTGACATTTTCACGCAGCTTGTAAGTACAAAAACTTGGTAGAGGGGAAGGTTAATTATTTCGTGTGGCCCCCCCCCCAAAGCCCTTGCGCAGTCCTTTTTTTCTATAGTGAAGTGTTTCTAAGTGTCAGAGTGTCTTCTGATGTTTTGGAAGGGGCGAGTCTACTGGCCATTAGGATGGATCGGTCAATTATCGGATAAAGATCGTTTCCCAAAAGGATTGTAGCTGCTGCTCCGAATAAACAAGTTAGTATCTCACCTTTTTTTCCAAACAAATATATATATATATTTTTGAGTAGAGTACTTCTAAATATCGGGCGATTTAATTATTTTCTCTCGTTTTGATACCTTTTTTCTTTTACCACATTTCGGGTGCGGTATTCTATGGTGTTAATTATTTCGATTTCGAAGAAATTTTGGAGTATTTGTGGATTTAAAAAGAGTTTCAAAAGATAACTCAACAAATTTTAAGAAATTTCGTATTTACTTCAAGATATTTTGATAGGTTTTGAGAAGTGACAAAAATCAAGGAATTTGCAAGGGCGAGGGACCATTTACTCCAAAAATTGATTCTTCGGGATTCTATAACTGATTCTGATTCTACTGATTCTATTAATTCCCCACTCTTTTGACTTGATACGCCTAATTCTAATTTTTTCTCTCAATTGAATCAAATTATTTTTCCATTTTTATGGATTTTTTAAATGATTTCACTTGTCTGTTATTTCTTTTTTTCTTACAAGAAAATTGGTCTAATTGGACTAATTTAGTATTAGTCTACCAGGGCGGCATTCTGCGTAAATCCGGCACTGTATGTATCAATACCTGTGCCTGTACCTAATGCGCGAGTTTATACGCTGGGCATACGACAGCGAATTGCGCATATTAAACTGAAATCGCAGACTGGCGATAGAAAGGGCCTCCGATGCGGACTAGCAAGGTATTCAGGCCGCAGCAAGGCCGGCCGAGCTGTGCGCCGAGTAAAAGTGCAGTAAATAAAATGTAGGTTGTTATATGGCTCGAGGCGGCCCCCCGACCTCGTCATGGGTACTATGTACGTGCATATATATGTGCATGAATCTCTAGTTGGACACACACACCTCCCTTAGAAAAATTCCCTTCGTCGCACAAGACGAAAACATATCCTCAAGACCTCCAAGGCTGCCCATATCGTACCTTCTCATGTAAACATGCGATTAAAGAGAGTGGATTTTATCAAAAAGGACGAGCAAAAACCGCTTTTGCGAATGTTTACTTACTGCTTCTTCCAGGATAAATATTTGTTGAAATTTTCCATGCCCGGGTGTACAGTATATTTAATATTTACTAGTGATGCATATCGAGGGGTTGATGTGAGCAAATGTCGAAAATGACAGTTTCCGACGTCTAGTCTGAAGAATCTTTTTTATTTTATTTTCTTGCATTTATTGGATTAAGAATATCAAAAGAAAGTTCCCAAAAATATTTTATATGTTCACAGGAATTTAACTGATACGTTGCTCAGGATTTGAAGATATTTGAAGGCATTTCATGTAATTTTAAAGAACTTCAGGGAATTTTAAGGAATTTCAAGAGATTTTAAGGGCGTTGGACACAAGCGTTAAGATCAAAATTCCATTCTCCATTTTACTCAACGAAAATTGTAGATAAATAGTTTTTCGCTCTGTAGCGCTAATCTTTTTTCAAATATAAGACTGCATACAGAGATAAAAAATATTTCATTTCGATACTTTTTGCATAAAATGAAGAATTCAAAATTGAAGTTTGATTCATTTTACTTAAAAAATATTCGAATTAGATTTTCCCTCGCTCTGCACGCATAATTCTAGTTAAAAATTAATTAATTCTACAGAGGGAAAATATTCCAAATTTAATATTTGTTGAGTAAAATGAAGAAATCGAATTTTTAGATTAGAACTTGGCTCCAACACCCTTAAAATCACTGTAAATCTTTTTAAATCCTTATAGTATAATTTTTGTAATCCTTTGAAGTCTCTAAAATTCCTTTAAATTCAAAGAAATCTCTTAAAATCCCAGACAACGCCGGGAAAATTTCTGCAAGTAAATAATTTAAAATTTTGGGTTTTGCTAACTGGAAACCTTTTTTTAGTATTTTTATTCCAAAAAATGTAAAAAAAAAAAATGTATATTTCCTTTGCTTTCAAATCAATTTTTTTAATATTGAAGTTTATAAGCTTTTAAATTTAATAAAGCTTTCTAATTGTATTCCAATCGATTTATGTTGGAAACTTTATGAACTGTTTTCAAATTATGAATGATTTCAACTGAAGGTACTTAAAAGGCTCATAATAATTTCGCAGTACTTAAAATTGAAAAAACTCGACTGCAACAAATTTCTCAATTCCTTGTGAAATTTCACTTTTAAGGAAAAAAAAAAAAATATTTGAGATTATATCCCGGGCAGGGCTATAAAATTTTGTTACAGTTCTTGTCTTGATTGTCGAAAATGCATAGAAGAAAATTCTGAGAAAGATTGTGATTATTATGCTAATCTAGACAAGCGTGAAAAGTAAATTTTACGAGTTTTAGTCTCGCGCTGAACGCATTCCGTTAAGGTAGCTGATCTGTCGCAATGCCTTCCAAGTTACATTTGGGAAACTGTTTGGTGAACCGCGAAATTTATTCGAGCTTATAGATTTGATAATCAAATCCAGGGCGAGACGTTTTTAAGTGTCAAAGACCCAATGCGCCAGACCGGAAACTTGAATTAATCTCGAAGGATAGCAAATCTGATGAAAAAGGATTGAACGTTGAAATTCCAGGATTTAATTTAGTATTAGCATATAATTAAAATAATTATATATAATCTTAATACATAAAATACCATTTTCGGATTAAAAATCATGCAAATTCTTACCTGGAATAGGACTCGTAGTTTTTGCACTAAAATCCTGTTTCCCTGCACTCCTTTCGAAGAGAAATAACCTTGTGTTTGGAAGTCCTTTCTAGACATCATAAAAATCTGTAATGCGAGTATAGGATGTCTGAAGGTCGACTTGAAACAAGCTCAGGTCCTGGTCCTGCCTTGATGGAATTCAATAAGGAGATAGTGAACGGAAAATTTTTTTTTTATTTAACTTCAGTTAGAAATTTGAAACGGATTTTAAGTTCCTGCATTATTAATTTTATTCGAGAACTAGAATTATTCTCTAAACAAGTATTTTAATCCACTCTGTTAGTGTTCAAAATTGAATGAAAGAAAGAATGATTATCTCATGAAATATTTATTTTTACCTAAAAAATAATATTAACGATATAATGAAATAATTTTGGATATTATTCGAAAAAAGTATAGTTGTGTGCAAAAGAATAAAATAGGAAATAAGATTAATCTCTCAATCCTTCTATGAAACACATTTATTAATTATATAAACTTCAATACATAAGTGTTACACATATTACATTTCTTTGTAATCTATGAAAGACTGAATCTAATCTATAATTTAATAATAAAAACACACATTTATTTAAAAAATTACAATAATTGCTAGTTCTATACACCAACATATTAATACTTTTTCTCGCTATAAGATGGGACATTTTAGGAAGGACATCAGGAAGCAAAAGAGAAGTAAAATTCTTGAGTGTCGGCATTTACAATGATATTTATTTCTCACATTTTATGCATAGATTCGTGTAACACGTTTTCTTTTACATACAGTAATATATGTATATACGTATACAAGCGCATGTACATTTACACACAGATGTATACATACATACATAAATATTCTACTCATGGGCATGTCAAATAATTAAAAATAATTTAAAATAATCAACCAGATCGGCGCCCATTAAAAATTTTTTTACCAATATATTCGTGACAATGTACGTTGAAAATAGACCATTCTTCCTCTCTCTCCATTTCTCTCTCACACACACTCTCTCTCTCTCTTTTTTTCTGCTTTTCTCCTTAATATACAAACGTGGATAATGTTAAGTTTAAACAGTAGCATTACGATAATAATTATGATTATCCTTAGATTCATCTCTAATTAATAGAAGGTGGAATTTAATTTAATTTAAATTTACTTTTATTTGTTTCAATTTCCGTGCGCGTGTGTCGCTTTGGCCAATATCTCTTTTTTTTTCTCCGATATGCGAGGTACAGGATAATAATTACACCAGCTAGTTAACGCGCGTCCGTGACATTTCAGGCGCGAATTCCAATTCCCATCAACGACCCCGCCATTTTATCGAGAATGATGAAAATTGCTTTTTCAATTTAAAAATCGTCAGTAATTTAAAAAAAAACTGAAACAGAATGAAAGATGTAAAGTCTAGAGTCGTTGGCGTGAATTTTAAAATACAAATAACAAATATAAAATACCCTATGGATAAATTTAGCGATTACATAATCTACCTATATTTATATTTTAAAATTCTTGTCAGGAAGAAGGACCTCAATGAAATCAATTTTGATTTCTATCTCGTTTAATCGAAAATTTTGTCAATAGCTCTGCAACTTTTTAAAATACGTTTAAAATACGTTTTTAACAGATTTTTTTAAATTAGAGTACAGAGTCATTTTTTTCGTTTCATCGCCTTAAAGTTTAGTAACAGTCTTGAATTTAGAATCGAAAAACGAATGTTGTACATTTCGAAGTCGCTTTTTCTCTCTACTCTGATCCCACTTTTGTATTAGGTACCTTATATTAGAGAGGAACGTCGTTCTAAAGAAATAAACATTTCCTAAGTACTCTCTGATCATTATTAGGTGCTTAAATTAAGCCTCGAATCTACAGTATTTCCTTACTGAAATTCTCCACAGAATCAAGTAAAAAAAAAAACGAATTTAAATTGAATTAACAATTAAATCCTGTTTCGTTTGCAACAGAACTGATAAAGCAAGTATCTCGGCACTCAACTAACTTGATATGTGACTTTCTTTGTTTTTAGATTCAGGAAAGAAGAGATCACATCGTTATATCACAAGTTATTAAAAATTATATCACAAAAATCATAGTTCTTCCTTTGCCGAAACATTTTCTGCAGGAAAAAAGAATTTCGATCAAGGACCCAACTCTCGATTTAAAAGATTCTGTTGAGGAATTTCAGCTATTGGATGACAAATTCAAAGCTTTATCTACGAATTTCATCGTCCGCTTTTCGTGGCCCTAAAATTGTACTTATTTCTCAGCTCTGTTTTTTTTTTTAAATGAACGCGCACGGATAGCGTACGATGTGTGTAACAATAGTCATATATTTCCGTGTTGTGTGAGTGTATGTGTCTCCCTTAGTGTCTTGCTTACATACTCTTGTACATTAATATCGCATCTTATAGTCTCGTCCTTGTGTAAGGCCTATTAAGTTAATCGGTATAGAATAGTAGTTTTCTAAACACTAGACGGTAGCCTGATGACAGTCGCATTTTCTAGTAATTACTATGTATTATATTATAATCCCTTAAAGCATTATACATAATATATAGATAATTATTAGCGATTTTGCTGCATTAGAATATAAGCAACGATAAGAATATGGACACGTATATGTATAACATTATACAAGGTTAACACGAATCTCGCGCGCATTGTCCAGTTACATTCATCTAGACTACTTTCCAAAATCTTCTACACATCTTTTTCAAAATAACATAAATACAGAAAACGTTTTTTTTTTCTTTCTGCATTTAAATCATTTTTAAGGGTGTTGGAGCCAAATTCTAATCTAAAAATCCGATTTCTTCATTTTACTCAACAAATATTAAATTTTGAATTTTTTCCTTCTGTAGAATTAATCAATTTTTAACTAGAATTACGCGTACAGAGCGAGAAAAAATCTAGTTCAAATATTTCTTAAGTAAACTGAAAATATTCAATTTTGAAGTTAGATTTTGAATTCTTCGTTTTATGCAAAAAGTATCGAAATTAAATATTTTTTCGCTCTGTATGCAGTTTTATATTTGAAAAATGATTAGTGCTGCAGATCGAAAAAATATTTATCTATAATTTTCGGTGAGTAAAATGGAGAATGGAATTTTGAGCTTAAAACTTG
>CAJFCP010000109.1:1314713-1455655 GCA_904066005.1 Synergus itoensis | reverse complement strand
CGCTTTATGCAAAAAGTATCGAAATTAAATATTTTTTCGCTCTGTATGCAGTTTTATATTTGAAAAATGATTAGTGCTGCAGATCGAAAAAATATTTATCTATAATTTTCGGTGAGTAAAATGGAGAATGGAATTTTGAGCTTAAAACTTGGATCCAACGCTCTTAAACCCACCAAAAGCTTTTCATGTCGAGCTTTTTATTTCTTTTTTTCTTCGGCAAATGCTAAATAGCGACTTATCTACATTTTCGACAATCGTCACAATCAGATTCCTGAGACCGGCAATATATAATGTATATATCATCGAAAACGATATTTAGTCTTCATTGTCCACGCAAGGGCGCTCGCACGGTAGAAAATTGGTTTGAACGATAAGACGAGTAAAAAAAGTTTGATCTTTGCTTTCATCAATTTTTGTTTTGCGAAAGAAGAAAATATTCACAGCTTTACGGTAATATTATACACTTTTTTTATTCGTAGGTCATACAGTTTTTTTTTAAATATAATGTTGGCACGCGCGCGCGCTTGTGTGTGAGTGTATATATCGACACTACGTGTGTCCGATCAGTGCGCAATTTTCGTTACACATCTGGATATAATATATACGCGTCATTAATTGTACAATATCGACTAAAAACTAGCAAAATCAGTAGACTCTCTAAAAGACATTGTTTTGCATCCTCGGCCATTTCACGCACAGCCTGAACACCGCAGGGCGCGAAAAAAACTTATGGACAACCGAAGCTGACATAAAAAATTGTATTAATATTTTTTCTCGACAAAAATCTCCCTTTTTCCGTTTGGAAATTACTGATAAAATCCTATTTTATACTTTCAAAAATCAGGTTCTGAGATCTGAGGAATCTCTGAAAAACTTGAGAGACTTTAAAATTCCAGCGTGAAGTTGAGATTTGTGCCAGTTTTCTTCAATATTTTTCTTATAAAAGGATTCTATTTTTGAACACTCTTTATCTACCATCGCTATGCTCAGTTTTTTTAAGTCTACGATATTTTTGAAAGATATCAAAGTGCTTTCAGAGTGGAAAGCAGCAGCAATTATAGGAAAATCGAGTATTATCGAGAGAGAGAGAGAAAGGAAACGAGCGAAGAATAAAACAGGTTTTAAAAATAACGAATTCGAAAATAGAATTGACTAGTTAAATTAGCAAATTGAGGACGAAACGTGAAATTATCGATCGGTCATTGCACCTTGTCAAGATGCACTTTCTCGCAATATCATTATTTATATGACGCACGTGAAGAGAGCGAAACAGGAAGGAATTCTGATTGATTCGACTTCTTATTTACATAACGACTGATTCAACTTCCCACTGAATTGTTAACGGCGAAAAGTTATTCGCTCGAGAATGATCCCTGGGGTTAGTCTGATAAGAGATTATTGATGTGGGCACTGCGGATGGAATTCCAAGAAAAGATTATCCCTCAATCGTTCTATCTAACTTGAATTTATGATATCGGCAAACAATTCATAAGTTCTCTATTTCTGCGAAATGTTAAACGTTAATTATACAAAATTCTTGAGAAAAATAAGTGACAATTCAACGAATTGATTTAAATAGATAACCAATAACAGGTTTGCTTAACAGTTACGAAAGAAGAATAAATTACTGTGTACTAACAAGATTATTAGATAAATGACAGAAATGACTTAATAATTATTCTGCTCCAGCATTCGAATCAATAGTACATTTGAATAAAATCTGCATGAACTCTGATATGAATAGAAAAATGTCTCTCTAGAATGCGTGAATAATTAACCACACGGAAGAAAAGTACACTAAGAAAATATTTGAGATTTATCCGCAAGAAGAAAAACTTGGGAATATAAATAGATTCATGAATGATTTTGAAATTCACTTTGGCTTTTGAAAATACGAATTGAAGCTTATTTGGATTGGTACAAAATTAGCCGAAACTTCTAAAGCTTTTGTTTCATTTTTTGGCACATGGCCAGGGGAGCTTTAGAAAGTCTCGCAAGTTTCTTTCTTATTTTGTGAAGGAATTCCCTGAACAATTTTAAGAGTAGAATCAGCTTGAAAATCGATAAAAAGAAGATTGGCTAAAGTTAGAGGGCGTCGACATTTAGGCACAACGGCCTTTGATTAAATTTCCTAACGTAGAACAAGAGCGAATCTATCAACGAAACTCTGCTCGACACGTTTCTCAATTTTTGAGTTTTGCAGAGATTTTTTTCACATGAGAAAATCTATTTAAAAAAAAAAAAACAAAAACAAAAACTAGTAGAACAAAAAGCTGATGTTATGAAAATTCTGTCAGTATTTTGTACTTTATCAGACAACTTTTTACCTCTACTTCCATAACAGCCATATGAGTTCTCATCTTTCGTATGAGAAAGAGTTAGCTTTCTTTTGTTGGACTAGGTCGCAACAATCTTCTCTGATGAAATAGTTCAGAGGTTTCATCAATTTTGAGTCTTTTCTTGCGCAAGAAGAGGACCAATTATTTTGGTAGCATAAGGCTCCAGGCTCCAAGTTCGAAGGCGACCTCGAGGCTTGGGGTGCCGATTGAAAGGGACAGAAACAAGAGTACGAAAGGGATAGGAATAAGACTACGAAAGTAATCCGACCTCGCTACAATGTGCATGGGGACCAGTATAGATAGATGCATATTGTGGAGGACAGAGGCATAGAGCGGCACTCACTGTCGACTGCCTCTTTAGCATTAGTGCGATACCTGAAAAACCAGTTTCTAGAGTTTTTATTCGATCTTACTTTCACCTGGGTCCGAAAGGAAGAGTGAGCGAACAAGTAGCGAATGAGCGAGAGTCGACGTTCGCCTGTGTATGTGGGAGTGAGTGAGCGTGAGCGAGCAAGTCAACTAACGGGGTCACCAGACGATATCGATCTGAGCTAGCTGAGATCCCAACATACAAGCAAAACGTCTTCATCCTTATTAAATAATTACCGCATCCAAAAACATTACGCAAACCCAAAAAGAAACTCAATCACTCGTGGTTCAAGAACCTTCAGAAGAACATAGTCTTACGCTCTAGAAAAATGTCCCTTCCTCTTGATTCAGAATCTTCCTCTTTGATTCAGAATTTCTCCTTGGAATAAAAGAGGGATTTAAGTTTTCACTTGAATCATTGACCTCTTCCTTGAGGCGAAACTAAACAAACTATAGGGTTTGCTTTGGATTCACAGTCTTGGAGTTCGTTTCTTAAAGCATCAAGAAAATGAAGAAATTAGAATAAGTTGAATTTTAAAGCTAGAGGGTAAAGCTTTACAGTGAAAAATCAATTGAAAGAGTACAACTTATTAATTGGCTGCTGCTTTCCACGAATTGATCTCGAGCACCCTCAAGATCGGAAATCGACAAGAATGGATCCGACTTTGAGGGTCTCGAGGAAAAAGGAATGCGAAATGAACTAGTACACCCTGTGATAGATACCCTGGTGTCAGATAAATGTAAGACTAAAGAGAGTGTAAAATGCCAGTTTGACGACGAGTGTTCTTGATTACTGTTTAAGTCACCTCGACGTGTCGGACTCGTAAAGAAAGGACGTTTTAAAGGACACGTTATATGGTCTTTTGATAAACGTGAGCGTTGTGTGGCTGTTTCGTGTGTCGCCTACGAAATTCAGGCTGCGGTAATATTGTAACCGTTGTAATTCGAGCTCGAGACATTGATTTGGTATCTCTCATTGTTTTCCCTTTTATGCCAACGATCTTACAACGTAGAAACTAAATGAAATGTGTTCACAGCCACACATTAATTAATTAATTAATTAATAATAATAATAATTCATTTATAGATAATATGCAATATTTGTATGTAGAATTTTCTTTAAATATCTATGTGTATATTTATATGTATATGCATAGAAAACGCCTCTTCTCCAAAATGTGTCTAGTGTCTCATATTCGAAATCAGAAGGAGTATTTGACAGCGACCGGGACAGTTGCCTTTCGCTAATTTTTTTCTATTATCTTTCCATCTATCTATTTATCAATCTTACTAGCTAGCGTTCTCAGTGTCTTTCTTTCCTTATTTCTTGTTATCATTCTCTTATCTGTCTCGACCATGAGTATAATGAGTTAGGCGTTCTCGAACTGCGTTAGTCGGAATGACTTGAAAAGACTGCAGTTGATGGAAGCGGTTTCTTCAAAAAATTGTACGCTTGTGCCGAATTATGAGCTTGGATTGAAATTTGGTTTGGAAACCTTGTTTTGCGCAAACTATACTTTTCTGCAATCTGAATTTAGAGTCTTGAATATGTGGACGATACTAATCTGATCATCTGCCTCATTTATGCAAGAAACTGGCAAAGATTTTTCAATGTGACGACCTTACTGAAAGTTATCTAAGGTCAGAAAGAACATACCAAATTTCACTTCTTCGCTCAGAATTTGGCCCACCGCTACCACTTGGTCTCAAATGCTACGCTCCGACGGCTTTGGCCACTGGATCGACATGACGCGGCACTCCGTACAGTTTTTGCGCACAGCACTGTTTGGGATTTCATAATAAAAAGATCTCTCGTAAAGAATCCCCGACACGTAATCGTCGTCATCACTACCAGCACCGCCACTCGAGGGCACGAGAAACACTCTCGAGCTGATGATGATTAGCACTTCTAAGCTCATCTCCAGGGAGTCTGGTTGAATCCTCGTCCCGTTTCAATTCGTTCCCTCTTGATTCCTAAACGTTGCTCTTTTGGTTCGCTGGTTTCGTGAGCTACCAAAGACTAACAGGTGTAGGTAGATAGGTATGTGTGTGATGGATAAGCGAGTCATTTGGATCGAAACGTGGTGATCACCTCTGTCCACTTTGTCTCCTGGACTGTCACGCTTCCCTGGACTGAGGTTGAGATCACGACGAACAAGCCATCCAGGAATTGCAGGTGCAGGTGTAGCACGCAGTTGGTATCACCGGGGTGTAGTAGTATCCATTAGCATAGACATAGGCAGGAGCAGGTCCCGTCGGCGCTTGCTGATTGGAAAGCCGTTGTTGCTCCTCGCAAAGAACCTGATAAGCCAGGTTCTCAATCAGTGCTAGTGTCTGTCTTCTCTCGTGTCCCATGAGACAAACGGTTGACTCCTCAACAACGCTATGCAGGAGTATCAAATACTGGTACTTGAGGGTCTCCTCCTCGGGTCCCACAAAGTGGTTCCATAGGTAGTTCTCGAGCTTGGCACGCTGCTGGCTTATATCCGGAAAGTCTATAAAGAATCGCGAACACATGTACCGCTCGAGGGTCTTGATGTAGTCCGGCTGGTAGGGTTTGTACATCTTCACGAGAAGGTTGCAATACTTGAGGAGACCACCGCCCCGGATTTCCTCCGGATGCCTGGTCGAGATGAGCTTCTTGTGCAGGTGGTAGAGGGCCTCCTGGAAGTCCCCGTAGACGGATTCACCAACTACGGTTGGGTAGAAATTCTCGCCAATCGGCAGCTTGCTGCATTTGTAGAACAAGAGCAGCGAGTCCAGGACAATTTGGAACGAGTCGACGGAAAATTCAAATTGCCGCCTCATCGAGTCGACGAACTTGAGTTCCACGTTCCGGTGGCCTCGGTTATTACCCAGGGAGATGAGGGACCATCGGTCACCCTCGTTGTTCACCTTGACCATTTTACTCACGTAGGCTTCTTTGAGGCTGCAGGTAGTGATGCGTTTGCGGCTGACGCCTTCCGGCAACAGGTCGAACAAGGAGCCTAGCACGGCCGCCTTGACTTTGTCGTAATTGCGGCCGCCCGTCAACTCTACCGCGAAGATGAGATCTAAGTCATTGTAGGGCTGCGATTCGGTCGCCAGGACGTGCGATGCTGCTCCACCGTTCAACCGGATGTCGCGCACCTTCATACCCGCTCCACCGTTACTCGGATCCGCCTCGAGTTTGTTTCGCACCACGGTCACGAGATCGCGTAAACACACTTCTATGGTCGGGAAGTTCCCCCTTCCATGAATGCTGACGACCTCGTTCATCACGTCGTTGAGCCGACGAACTTGCTCGAAGCTCAGGACGGCGAGCCTTTGTTGAGGATCGGTGCAATCGGTGTGATTGTTTTGTTTGGTTTTCTTAATATTATTATTGTTGTTGTTGTTGTTGTTGACGACATTGTCTGTGCTCTCTTCAATGATGTCAGTATTGATGTCAAGATAGGGGGTTTCTGTTATTGGTAGGAGTTTAACGCTGCCATTCGTCTGGCAGTGAGACTCCATAGCGGCCTGGAATTCCTCGTCGAAGTTCAGGATGAAAGTCTGCAACAGAAAGTGAAACATGATTAGTTGATGTGTCTGTCATTTATCAAGAAGAGGTAGGATCAGGTCAATTGTGGAAAGACGTGGAGCATCACCTAGTGGATGTAAATGGGATGTATCTCTAGAACCGGGAGATGTCGAACGGCCGCACGACATGGTGTGCCTAACGACGCGATATGAGTTGAACGATATGTTTGACTCAAGGTGTATCTATCTCAAGACTCAAGGTGTATGTATCTCCTTCTCTACAACCCTCTCTCCTAGTCTCTCGACTCAGAGAGTCCTCGTCAGATGAGAAGCTACGCTGAACTGAGCCGATCAGTGAAAGGCGTCTTGTGGCTAGCAATGATCATACGATCGATCGATTCTAGAAAAGAGGGGAGGGAGAAGAAAAAAATCGAGGGATTAAAAGGAATTATCGAAGGCTGATGAAAGAGATCGAGAGATTTTCTAGATCTTGGTTCGGTACGTAAATTAGCTTCACCGATTGACAGGACAAAAGTGTCCTGAGATTGTATTTATGGTAATTGGTCATCAAAAGAATCCCTTCACCAAAAATCTATCTAGAGAGAAGATAAAGCACTGAAATCTTATCCTAGCGGAAGTAATTATAAAGCGAGCTTCAAGAGGCGGAAGTTTGTTTTCTATTTCTGAATTCATCATCCTTCTTTAATCACGAAAGGGGTACTTATGAAGCGACAAATTGTATATAAGCAATCGAGTTCTTAACTTTTAACTTTTATGTAAGAGAGTGAGACAAATGAGATTCAATTGAGGATCAATTCCTCGAATCAAGATGAAGAACAACACGAACAAGCTACAATTGATTCGTAAAAAGCATATATGTAAGGACTTGTTTATTCGCGACGTCCTAGATATCGAGATACGCTGAAGCCGGTAGCCGTCATGAACGATTCACTGGGAATGACGTCAGTACTTTGCTCATTTAGCTGCGGGGGCGTATCTGAATGAACGAAGTAGCGACATGTCTCCCTGGCTGCGGATGGCATGGTATGCTATTGCGTTGGGAGGCATACACAGGGATTGCGAGGGCGGTGGATGCGCAAAGGTGGTTTCAGGTTGTTTGAGTGGAACGACCCACCACCTTTACGTCGAGACACCCACGCTATCGGGGGTTCTGGACCAGAGGGATGAAAAAAAATGGAAACGATGGAAACGTATCGATCCGATAGTAGCAGCGCTCAGTGTGGGTCGTAACAACACAAGAGACAGATACGAGATGGCTTTAAGCACCAATGATCTCTATTCAAGACCTAAGATACACGAAAGTCATTCAAGGAAAAAATCTCTTTTGATTTTCAATTGACCTTTCCAACTTTCCAGTCTAATAACCGTAAAGATTGAATCCAAACCTATGGGGATAGGTCATGCATCGTAATGTGGGTTTATCGGAATTTATAGCTTGCGTGATACCCTTTTGTACCAGGTTTCCCCAGGCTATATGTGATATTAATTTTTTATGATGCTATAATGTATAAGGCTGTTAAAGAGACCGCAGCGTGCTTATAGAAAATTATTAAAGTGGCATTACTCTTATTGTTGTTACTTTATCAATGTTTTGTCTCGTTTTCTGCATGTTTATTGATACAATCTTCCTGGGCTTCTCTTTTATGAACTTCTCTCCCTGGATCCGACTCTTTATTGTGCTCTAATTGAACTACAAATGTGTTCCACTCTCCTTAGTTTGTTATCTCGAAAGTATGATTGTCAAAGTATCGCACTCATTATTCAATCAAGGGACGTTGTACGTAGGGGAAAATAAGAGTCAATGGTTCTTTTCCATTGACTGAGGGAGATAAGAAAATTGTCTATTCGCTATCAGCTCATTTCCATGCTTAGCTCTACGCATATACTTTCCAGCTGAAGAATCCAGCCTTCGTTTTAGTAGGTTAAGAAGTTACGGCGTATTCGTTTTGACCTTGACTATCCGGCCTAGAACTCGAAGTTCAGATACCTAGCGATTGCAGTTTACAAAGTAAACAAAAGATTATCTTGAACCTTGTCAAGTGGTTTATAAGAGACAGACGCAAACAAGAATCAGAATTCATCTTAAATTGTCCTCCACTAGTCAATGAATTGATCAACGTTTATTAGAGTTTATTATTATTTGTTTTTAAAGTTTATATTTTATTTTAAAGTTTATTATTTATTTTCTTGGAGAATTGTTATCTATTAATTGGGGAAATTTTTATTCATTTCTTCCAAAGCTCTCGCAGTTCATATAAATGGTCCATTTTACCCAAATTCAATCAAGCTGCCCACGCTTTGGGATAAAAATAGTATGGAAGATGGGAAAGTCTTTCCCTTTTCGGCTTGATAAAACATGTTTCAGAATCTAATTTCGGTTGATTCGATTTTTCTTCCGAGCACATCCTTTTCCTCGCGACAAACATTCTGCGAAAAATTCCTGTGGAATGTATAAATCTGAAAAAAAAAAAAACTCATAACAACGCCATCGAAATTCCAGAGGTACTTTATGCAAAGTAGACAAGAATTCCGCATAGAAATTCCATCAAGGTTTGATAGATTATATCCATACAGACTCAGAAATGAATTCCTCAATTAAAATGAAGAATTGTTAATATCGTTGCGAACTCAACTATTAAAAAAATGTCCGTCAATGAAATACTTCTTAGATTATAAAATTGCTTCACGCATAGTTCTGTCAACAAGTAAAAATATTTTAATGAATGAGGCAGCTAATGATATAAAAAGCTATGACTCAATCTGGAATTGTGATTGCGCAAAGGACGGAACGAATCGGAGTTACGTTTTTTTATTCTTTTGAGCTGAGAAAAGTAGAACCAGTGCATCGCGATGGTAGTCGACCTATATTTCAGTTGAGGACGCGCGGAAAATCGCTACGCTTACTGTTTGATTAATAGCTTCGGAATGATGGCCGTTGCAGTTTAATCTATAAGTGAGTGAAACTATATCCCAACGGAAGTGCGCGCGCGCAAAAGATTTGGTTAAATATTAATAGGACATTGATTTGCTAAAGAATTAAAAGGTCTCTATTTCTATTCATAAATGCGCATTTACACCGTAGGCTGAGTACTCAACAACGTCGTCACTCCTTGCCCTACATTTGGATTTCGCATCCGGAACATTATTCTCCAGTCACCTCTGATCGTTGCATATTCTCAACTTTATCTTCAAAGCTTCTTTTCCATTTTCCTCTACCTTTCATCTGATCAGTTTGATTTATAGATTGCCAATTCTTTTCAAATACCCTTCACTTTGCTTCTTCAAGTAGTTTCTATCTCTCTAACTTTACTTTCTATCCTTTGTGAAAGTAGTTTCTTCAATGTTTTCGAAGCTTCCGCACTCTGGCGAATTCTTTTTGCTATTTGCTTAAAAAGTACATTCTTTCATCTAATTTGTATTACACATTTCAATCAAGCCTGAAAGGTTTATTACAGCTCGACTAAATTACTAAGAAGTGCTCGATTTAACGACGAAATGAAAATTAAAAATGTCAAGGGAAATTTCTTACTTCCTATTAGATTTCCTGACTTTTCGCATCCAAATTAATGAGAGATAAATCATTTATCAAGGCAACTTCCCCTTCAAGATCCCCTTTAAGAAAATTTTCTGTTTTAATGGAAACTTCAAGTTTTTTCTCTGAAAATATATGACTAAATTCTCATTTAGCCTAATTTTCATATCTCCGAATTTCTATTCATCATAATTATCTGATTTTTCAAGAGATTTGCACGATTTTACAAAGTTTGACATACAAGAGAACTCGGATTGTCTCGGATGGTTTTGATAGGCTTTAAAGGCGCTCGCGATGAAAATGAAAGGATGGTGCTCGGTAATATCGGTTTGGCGAAAAACGGGAGGCGAGGTGCACGTGCTTTAACCGCGATGAGGGCAACGACCTTTAACTGCACAACTAGGACGTCCTTCTCTCGCGTGTATACACGACGTTCCAGCTGGCGTCCGACGCCCCCTTTTTCCACTCTCGGTGCATTGTATCTAGATAGTAACCACGTAACTATAGTTTAACCCAGGAGTTCCTATTTTATCCTATCTATTTCTCTCAATTTCTATCAGGATTTTATTCGAAAGAAGAAGCCCCGAAGCACGAAGAGCCCTTGGTGAGAAATAACATTTTTTCTCCCCTGATTCCCTACATGGTCTCATCTGGTGATATCCTGAAAAAAGAAGAGAATGCGCCAAGATCTAAAGTTATTTTATCGAAAAACTCAAAGAATGCGAGACCATTAGAGTTAAAGATAGAGTTGCAGATAAAGTCTGCAAAATGCCTCAATCTCACGCAACGTTGAGTTACGGAATTTCATAGAGGACAGATAAATAATACAAGCGGAAATTATATTTGTCTAGTTATTTAATCGTGGCGTGACTAATTCAACTTTCCTCGGAAATATAACACAGTAACTTATTATATGAGAAGTTCCCTACATCTTGAAAGCCTCAGCCTAAATTCACCCAATTTTAAGCCGCCCACACCTGCAGGCATCTGTCAGACACAGATAAAATTGCTATAATTAGATGACTTCCTACATAATGATATCATTATCCATTAAGCCTACTCATTATAATTCTTCCTACATAGCGAATTCCTTATTTGGACTGACCGAATAGTAGAAAAATGCAAGGATTGAGAATTAAAGTAATATGTCTGACACTGACCTGCATTTTTTACTTGGTATTATAAATAGTGAACAAATGCAAAAACCAGAGATTAAAAGAAACTGTCTGACTAGTAGCGACATTTTCTACTAGAAGAAGTAGAGCAACAAACATTAAAAGGGCGTGTCTGGACATTACTGGCATTTTCTACTTGGGCTGACCAAAATTCAAATATCAGGTATTGAAATAAGGCGTCTGACACTAACTGGTATTTTCTCCTAGGGCTAGTGGAAAAGTGCAGATATCATGTCGTACCAGGCCACACTTTTTCTACTTAAGCTGGCATGACAGCTTTTTATATCTTTTATATTTTATATCTTTTATACTTTATAACATTTTATATTTTAATATCTCTTATTAATAAATTCCTTCTTGTACGACAGAGTCTATAATAATTAAGAGGCTTTGTATTCTAATTAAGTGGCTTTCTCAGCTACTGCATTATAGCGTCCTTAATATCTTACTTTAGTGGAAGGCTTCTTACACCGCAAAATTAAAAATCCTCAAATTAGAATTTTCCTTAACGAATGTTTATCAATTCTTGTCAATTTTATAGATTAATAAGAGGTTTTTTAACTGCGGATTACACCTCCATATGAAATTTTAATTATCGCAATTATACATATATTAATTAGGATTCTATTAAACTGTGGAATTCGGTGTGGATCTAATATCCAAAGTTCTGGAATTGCTGCTTCTAAATTATGTCACGTCTTATTAGAACGTATAGTATCATATAGATGTATAAATACATATAAGAGAAATTATAGTACTATTTTAGTAGGGATTACGCAAATTTACCGAAATTTAAAATTCCCTAAATTGAAAATCATCGAAATTGAAAATTTCCGAAATTATAAGTAAAAACGAGAATTTTTAATGTCGGGAAATTTAAGTGATCCTTTTTACTATTTTAGTATTTAATAGTTTCATTTATTTCGCGAGAATTCTAAAAAATTGTTACTTTCTTTTATAAATAGAAGGCCATGTCATCTTTCCAAAGAAAACATCCCTTCATAAGAAAACTTTCGTATTATACCTTTTATGCTAGCTAAACAAAACCTTACTCTCCTTCTATTTATGTCGATAAGAAAATTTCAATACGACTTTTTTTGTGAAAAAAGTAGAGTAGGTATACATAAAAGCTTGCAATTTTTCTTTATTTTCTGAGCTACTTTATCGATACTATAAAGGTCGACTATAATAAGTATGACTTTGAAAAATACAATAAAAATAAATATTAAAAGCAATAGAACTTTCTAAACGTTATCTTACCAGAATACAATTTCTGGTTATCAAGTAATATTATACTTTTTAATTTAGTGAATTGATTAGAACTCCTTTGTCCCTCAAGCTGATATAAAATCCGGGTTATTCCAGATACTGACTAAGAATCGATATTTTCTAGGTTTTTGTATTGAATTTTGAGGCTTTGATGAGTATATTATGCAAAAACGTAATTTTTCACGGTAAACAATCTCTGAGGTCAAAAATGTTTTTTTAAAAGAGCTTTTCCTGCGTCACTGAACAGGCATCATTCTAGAAAAAAATATTCAACTGTTGGAAACTGATTATATTTGAATCATCAACAAACAAATGAGTTACTTCCTAGTTTCTTCCCACATAATCTGTGTAATGCTACAATTGATAATATTGAGACTAAAAAACTAAACATAAAAAACAGGATACTGTACTTTACTTAAAAACAAAACAATACAAATGCAAACATATATTTTCAAATTAAATAACACTTGTGGTTGTTTAAATGTCAATAAATTAGAATACAAGTGTTGACAAATTCCGCGTAAGATGAGTAGTTGAGTATAATTACGTAAATCGAAAAAAAGGAATGAATGGGAAGTCACAGATCATGTGGCATGTGTGCTCATAAAAATTTATAAGCGATTTAACAGTACTCCTTTTTTGACGTATGTAATTCATTAATATGCATTTATTTTGAGATAATTTATACAGCCGCTTTTGATAACTGAAACTTGGAAAAAAAAGGCTAAAACTATTTTTGAGAAATAATTTTTTGTGCAGAAAATCTTCGTTGAGCAGAGAATCATAACTTCAGTAATTCTATTAAGAGAATAAATCAAGTCTTTGAAAGAAAATAAGAAATTGTAGATCACAAAAATGCAAGTCAGAAATATGGCTGTAGATCAAGCCATTTTTAGTCAGTCAGACGGTAAACTCGTTTATCTTTCTTTCAATGTAAGTTAGTTGAAAATTTTATGCGACTGACTCAGATCATCCAAAAGGATCCATGAATCATCGTTTTCTAAAAAAGGAACTGCTGCATCGTTCAAGATTTTTTGTCCAACTTTATTTATGCATTTTTCTTTGACAGATGTAAGAGTCGCGTAAGTAACGTAGGTTACAGTTCAATTTAAATATTATTCGTATTTATAGACTATTAGGTAAATAAAAATCTAAAATGTTCGAAAATTAGGGGTTTGCAAAAGAAAATGTTTTTAAAAATCTTTTATGAGCTTCAGATATTTATAAAACAAAGTAAAATAAAATCTCACACGATTTTTAGTAATATTATGATTATGAAATGACTTGACAAAAAATTTCAAAAGTCAGAAGGCTAATATTTAAAAGTGCTAAAGCAAAATGGCTTATAACTTTTTTCAGCTGTAATTTCAAATAATTACATTCGAAGAATTGAAAAATTCCAGTAAAAAATATTCAAATAACTGTTAGACTGAAAATTCTCTAACTACTTTTTAATGCTAAGGATAAAAAATAATGATCAATATTGTTAGGAAAAAACAAAAAGGAAAAACCAAAAAGTGCTCTAAAAATCAATTTTCTCGGAATATAGGGAAGGCATAAAATAAATCCCGGGACAGCTGTTTGAGGAAAAAATTGATATGAGTGCAATTCACGACACTAGTGTCGTGTGTCAACCTCGTGACTCTTACTCGTCTATGCCGTGACGTAAGGAAATATGTACATGTGTAACTACATGAATAGTGAGTGTGCAATGTATAGAAAACGTAGGCAAGACATTCGCCGACGGTGAAATGTCGGCCCCCAATACAACACGGCGCCTGCCTGATGTAGCAGACTCAACGAGCTATAAATATATACCTGCACATAGGTATTGTTTTTTGTCAAACGTGCCACTTGTCGTTTTATCAAACTCATTACAACACCAGGAATCTCTCTAAACCCGTCTCACATATCCACAAGATTGCGCAACAAGTGTTACGGAAATGTGACCCCACTCAGGAATCACGTCCACTTCAAAATAATCCTTACTTCCGGTTTTGTGTGACGTCCTCGAAAATTTCTCATGAAAATAGGATAATACTTTCGGTTCAATCAATGTAAAATCAATTTTGTAAGTTAACAGGATATATGTTACTTATCATATCAGCAAATTCAGATTACTCAGTTTTTTGAACTCGGATTATTTTCTTGCAAAGATAAAAATTGGAAAAAACCTGCGTAATAATTTGATAAGTAAGAAATGATTTTAAGAATGCCTGAAGCCGTCTAGCGATTGATGATAGTGCAAGTAATAAAAGCTGAAGTAACTATGACGATGCATTTCCAAATTCACGTCATATTTGTCAAAATGGTTACCCATTTATGTGTAAAATTGACATGATATGTTTTTCGAAAAAGCTTAGTCACAATAGAAATTTCAAGGCCGGCTAGCTATGACAATGGGCAAAGAAAATTTCCGGAAACAGTACACCGCAGAGAGCGGACGTGACCATTCGAGTTATACATTTGAGAGACAATACAAGCGATTGTTATTATGCATCGCGATCTTGAATTCAAAACATAATTGAGATAAACAAACTATTGCGAAATTTCACTTGGAAAGTTCAATGCACTTGATATATATCAAACTAGTAACAAGGAATTATATTTTTCAAAACACTTGTACAATAATGAAACTTGTTGCAAAAGTGTATCATTAATAAAGAATTTAGAAAGTGGGATTACACAACGACTTTACTCAACAAAGTATTTTGAAAGGTCTAAGTGAATCCGTTAAAATTAATAGAATTATTCAAGGAGGCAGTTGGTCTTATAAAGCATGTTATTTAAGTCAAAATTAGTAATGACATGTGTCTATGAATCAATATTTTTTATTAAAGCATTGCCAATTTACGCACAACTTTCTATATTAAAATTTTTCGCTCGATTTATCCGAATCATTGATAATTCGACGAAATTAGATGTTTCACTCAGTTTCAGATTTGAAAAATGCAAAATTTCAAAAAAAATCATTTTTTGGCTATAACTCAAAAACGGTTTTTTGGATTTTCATTTCCCTCGATTTTTCTGAACTGCTTTTCGCATGAAAACACATAAAAATCTGTCATTGATTAGCGAAAATGGAATGTGAATTTTGCAGTAGAAATTCTGTCGTGTCATATTTTATTTACTTTCATTCGTAGAATGATTAAGCAAAACTCGGCGGATAATTTGCGTTTTTTAAAATATGAGTGTACGAAGTCGTAAGGGTTCACCTCGACAAGGTCGGACAATTTCCTGGAGAGTGTAGACTGTATAGTGCTATAGCACCTTTGGGGTTTCCCCCTCTTTCTACTTTTAAACTTATCGGTTACAATCTTTCACTGTTCAATGCACAGGCCCCCACTTATCATCCCCACCCCCGAGCATGTTTCTTTGTATGAACAGAAAACTTTTTCTTCGCCTTCTGAGCCGAGTTAGCACCTTATTGCAAGAATTCTCTTGTAGCCACGATTTCCCCACCTAATTTGCCTTTCTCCTTATCTACTAAAGCACGGAGAGCCATTTCATGAAAATATGACGTAATTGCCCCGAATCCATTGACGTGGAATCCACTTTAATTACCTCCTGCGACCGAGCAAAGCCTCGACCTTGCCGATTCGTAGCGACACTAACGATACTATTTTTTAACTGTTATCTACTTCTTCTCTCAACGGTTTATTGCTGTAAGGAGTTTCGAAATCATTCACGCGTAAAACGAGGAAGTCGGATTTTTTAGTACAGCCCGAAAAGGACATTTCTTTATTTGGGGAAAAAATAACTGCTGCAGGCCTCGCTTAGTACCAATTTCAGAACCATCAGAGAAAAATATCGTACCGAGTACCATATTTTACTCGCACTTAAACATTTATCGGTTTCTGTTTGGATTTAAACATTTTTTTAAAGTAGTCGAAACTGAAAATGGTTTTGGAAGTGAAAGAGGTTTTGGAAAAGGGGATGAGAAGTTGGAAATATTTCTACACGATCCGGATACTGTAAGAATCCTTAATTTAAGAATGTAATGCCTTAAGAATGTAATTGCACGGGAAATAATAAAAAATGTAAAAAAAGGAATGATTTATTCGAAGCAGAAGAATGCAAAATATCTGATGTAACAAACTTTTTATTTGTATAATTTGCGACAACCTTTAAGGTTCACTAACCCGGATAAATTTCCTGCAGCAGAAACAAGTGTAAACTACTTACGCAACGTGAATCGTTACAAGTGCCAGATTAAGGTTTTCTCTTTTTTTACGACTCGGAGATTACCAGCGTAATAAAATAATGAGATTGTGATTAAATTGTAGCTTGATTGTTATTGAAAAAAGAATAACTTTATCTTCATAGATTTCTTCATTATCACGATCGTTGTGTCATTTCGGGAGTTTGCGGATACAAAAGAGTAGAGTTTGATCTTAGAAAATAAAAATATGATTTAGAGGAACAGCCTGAACGACCTTTTGTTTATCAGACAATACATCTCTATGTCGATGTCCAAACTCAGGCGTGGGATGAATTTAACGCTGAGCCGGATAAAACTCCCCATGAATAGAATGCGGGTAGAACAGCAATTAGAGCTTTTTTTATTTTTTATCAGTCTCAATAAATGTCAACTTTGCAATTTAAAAAATCACAGACTACAAGGAAGTAAAAGTAGAATTTAATAATGTATTCTGGTCTATTTAATGCTCATTTATCAGCACTTTGTAAGTCTGAAAATTTATCCAGTCTATTATTTATTAGTGTAACAGCATTTGCTCTATTATTCTTAATCTATTATCAATTTATCCAGTCTACAACCTTCATGAAATCAAAAAGCTTTAAAGGAAAGATCATTGAACGAATATCCTGTGTAAAACATGTTTCTAGCTTTTCAGATATATATTTTATGAATGGATCATTTATTGCATCCTTTTATGGTGAATCTGAACTTTCTTTTTTATTGATCTGGTTATAGAGGTGTCACTGAGCATTGAGAATAGTACTTTCGAGTCTTCTCTTGAATTGGAACACAGCCTAAGAAGCACGTCGGATACGTGACAAAGTTTCCATTGATCTCCTACGTAAATAGACGTCATTAGCTATAAATGAAGTACATACCTTTCCTGTAACCGACTTTATACATATGCGGTATTACGTAAAGAATTAAAACAATAAATTATCATTTCTCGTTATTGCCATCGATTCTGATCAATTGATTATTATCAACTTGGTAAACAATCTTGAATCTTTTCTAGAAGATCGAACAAAGAAAATTGCATGAAAGAAAGAAAAACTGAAAATTCCGATTATATTGAAAGTCATTCTATACTGTAATGAAAGTGAAGACATTTTCTAATTATATCCTGATTTAAGATCGAAAAATATACAAAAAAATTATCTGTTGAAAGAGAGATGACCTGATAAAAGAGGCAAGATTATCCTTATCTAGTTTCAATTTAGTGAACAGGTGTTTTCCGCTAGATCGATCAACCAAAATAAATTACTGATTTCTAAATTTAAACCTTTTTTCGTATCGCAGACCTAATTGTTCTTTATCAATTAAAAGTTGATTAGGATTGCCTTTTGCATACATGTATTCGAAATATTGAAATATTTGTATCAAAATATTGCGATACGAAAATATATTTCAACTTGAAACCCTTTTTCGAGCGAATATTCTGAAGTGAAGTTAACAAATATTATCACGTTTCTAATTCCAGTATAAACTGCTATTTCTCGATAGTTCGAGAGGAGAACCTTGCAAACAATTGTAGGTGTGACGGCCACGTAGAGTTCAACTTAGGAAACACGCGATAGCAGGAGACCTTTCACCATTTGCACGATCGCAGAATATTGTAAGGTTTTCAAGAAAAAGCGAATTGGAGATAAAAGGCCTTATTATTTCTCTTAGAGAATTATTTTTCGAGACGTGAAAAGATTGTTGACCTGGACATCAGTGCAGATTTATAAGAAAATAGGATAACTTTTTACTTTATTAGCTGGTTCATTAAAGTCGCGTCATGCTTTATCTATGTTATTCTCCATCATTAATAATGTGAGAGAAACTGTTTTTCTCCTCTGTTTTTCATCCTCGATATTTTAAGCTCGCAAAGGTCAGTACAGGAATCGATAAATGTCCAATACCCTTCCAAATATCGATTTTCGGTTATTTTCGGACTTTCTTAACTTCTGATATACATTTATTTTTTTCATAGTGAAAGCGAGGAAAAGATAAGATTTAAATTTTAAGAAATAATCGTGCGGATTACATTATTCGAATTATTCTTATTCATTTAAGAAATTAATTAAAAAATCATGATTTTAAATTCAATTGGGGTAGTAAATTATGCACTTCTCGTCTATAAAAGTCAACAATATCGCAACAATGTAGTACAAGCCAATCTAGTCTATCCTGATACGTCCCCGAAGTAACCTCGCTTTTCTCTCGCATGTTTCCGTGCACGTAATCCAGAAAGCATCGAACCGAAGACAGTAAACAAGGAATTTATTATAAAATGATAGAGAATCGTAAACAATTTACGAAAGAAGAGAACGAAGTACTATTTTTGTCTATCTTGTTGAATTTAACCAAAAGTTTCTTTAATTGAAAGAAAATTTTTGTTTATCAAATATTTTGTTTAGTCCCGTATGAAAAAAAAATGTTTGTTTGCTTCCACCGAACTGTTTTCTGAGGCGACATCTTTTTACCGAAAAACCAAAATTCCGAATGCGAAAAAATACTGAAAAAATAATTCCCAAAGATTCAAATTCCCGAATAAAAATAATATTACCCAATTTTTTACCTTCGAAAATTTGAAAATTCGTATATTTTATATTTCTGGGCAATTGAAATTTCGGTAATTTTTTACTTTCGTTAAAAAAAATTTCGGTATTTTTCCACATTCGAGATTTTGGTTTTTCGACAAAAAGATGTTCTTTTCTGAGTGCAGAATACACTCTACATTGTATAATATTAAATTTAAAATATTGACGCAAAAAAATTGTCTCTTTTACCTTTTAAAATAGAGAAACTGGTATACGATAATTCATTCTTTATTTTGCATATTAGTATATTTTTCGAAGATGTCACCGAATAATTAACAGATGTTTCATTTTTTTATTTCCCTCATCTGAAGATCATAGATAATTTTAAAGTCAAGGAGAGCACGAAAAACTGTGCTGTTATTCAAGAAAGCAGAAAAAATTCATTTTTTGGCAGTTATTATGTTTGAATATAATTTATTTTGAATGTTATAAGAGTCTTATATTTTAAATAACGTCGGAAACATAATTCTGTAGAAGATAAAAAATAACTATTTACAGAAATTGCGATAATATTTTGATATTGTGTTATTTTTGCAACAATTATGTAAAAAAACTGATACGCAACTTCCGAAACCTTGAGAAGTATATGTAATAGGGTAATTAAGATATTAAAAACGCATCAAATAAAATATTATTCAATAGACTAAATTGTAAATTATTGTAAAAAAATAACTGGGATTTATGAATTTTATTTTTGATATGATGAATAATTTTGAAATTTCTTGTTGATTAAGTTGAGATTCACACTAATTTTATTATTTTTAATTTTCTATAAGGACACGCAATGGCCTTGACAGAGTAAAGTTCCACGTCCGGCATTATTGCTCCGTAATCTGGCGCAATACACACGTGTTTTTATTACAACACAGATTGTGTAATATTTTATTAAATTTTCTTTACTTCAATGAGGAGAAAATAGTTCTCCTTCTCAAATATAAAATTGTTATAATTCTCAATATTCAGCCAAATCATTCAAACAAAGTTTGACATTTGCTTTAGTTTACAGATTTGCTTTTCCTTCAAATTGTTTTTGTTTTTCTAATGTTTGAAAGTTGCGAAAGTGGAACATTTAAAGTTCAAAGCAGAGAAGCGAAAATTGAAATAAACAGTATATTCAACCTCCAAAGCCATTTTCTCATGTTTACAGAATGAATCCATCAGTATACAGTATCAAAATGATGGGATTTCATGAAATCTTTCAATAGCAATTTACCGAAAAGTAAACAATAATCTAAATGGAAACTCAATCAAGTTAATAGCTTTGGAAGTAGTATTTCAAGAAATAATAAATAGTTATTAAATAATTCTCGTATAGTGAATCATGAATGCAATCTTACAGGTCAATGAATGACAAATGAAATCGAAAATTTCCGTATTAATTCCAGTTACGATAGAGCTTTAATCAACTGTTGTTAATGTCTGAATATTCAAAAACTACAATCTCTAATTCGAAATGAAGAATTCAGAAGCCGAGTCCGCGTTAATATTTGAATTTGACGTTGGCTAATTACGACTATCAAATGAAGTCGATGCGTGTTGAATATCAGCTTCAATTAAATGCGAGTTTCATTTTTTTATCGATATTTAAATTAATTAAATTATCGAGCTAGCTGCAAAATTATAACTAATCTACTTAGGTTCTGTTGCTTATCCAATTAACGCAATCGCAGAAAGCCATATTGCTAACATTCGCCTGATTATACCGAGTGGGACGTTCTATATACCGACCGGTTTTCATGTTGTATCGAATCGAAAAAAAGAACAGCAATTTTCAGATCAACCGGTATACGTAATATCAATTTACCACCTAACAATCAAATTGCGTAAAGATATGTTTATCGTGCTATATAAATATTTATGAATAATTTTTATATATAATTTCTAGAAAGCGGAGTTGTGTACGAAGATATGAAACAACATTGCATAATTAAAATATCAGAAATTATAACATGTTTCAGAAATGTAATATTACAAAATGTAAATAAATTTTCAACGTCGAAATAAATACGCTTTGACGGAAGTATGTGTAAAATTTCGTGCAATCAAATAACCGCTTCTATCACCACAATTTATTTTTGGCTGGCAAACAACGGATTCTACATCATATTTACTTAAGATGCAGACAAACACGCGCAACATATTTGAACTATAATTACATAATTTCAGCAAATATTTTTTGGACTTTTATACAAGATTTCATTTATTTTCTTTCCAAAACAAATAACAATTGTTTAACTTGAAACAAAAGCCCGGAACCAGGATAATATAAATCGCGAGTTGTTTATTATTAATTCTAGTCAAACTATTGTTGTAATTTATAGTCGAGAATAATTATATACATCGGAATTATCATTATACCTTGCGCAAAATGCTTTTTAAATATTAATTTCTCAAAAGTCGAGTTAATTCATAAGAAGGAAATTTTCCTGGGATAGACAATTAGTTTCGTGTTATTCGTCTTCACAATAACAAGTTAACGTCTATTTTTGTAGAAGAATAAATAGAAGCTAATAATAATAGAAGATACCAAACTCTTGAGTGAAAATTAATTGAAAATTTGAATTTAGGGTTCCATTCCCGCTCATTTTTGATTGGCCAGAGATTTTCACGCGGGAAATTCAAATTTCTTTTCGAGTAGATTTAATGATTCCACAAATCGACTCTGTAGAAAATTCCGCGCGGAAATCGTGTTGTACATCCCAGGGGCGTATTAACAGAAGAGTTTTTGGGGCGCCACACAATTTTAAAAAAAAATATTAATTGTGTATGAATTTCGGCCAGAAATTTTCTGTTTTCTTTTAGTACAATCCTAACTAGCTTGCTAATTTTCGAGTTTTATCGAGTCGGTCGCTGGACTCGCGAAATCATTCTCAAGGACTTGCAAACACTTTCACAACGGTGACGCTGGACCGTTTGTCATTCCATTGAATAAAGGTACGCGGAACTACTTTTCCAGTTATGCAGTTCCATGCAATTTCCCTGCATTTATCAATAGAGAGTTGGTGCTCTCGCGCGAGAGTCTATACGCGGAAAAAAAGATGCGGTGGAAATTTTTCTGGTTAAGACATGGTGGAAATATTTATGGTTAGATGGGCCAACCATTAAGTACGTGGTTGCGACCGTAATTTATGGTTACAGGTAATGTTTATTTCATCATAAAGGGTCGTTTATTTTTCAGCGGAAAATCGTTATAGGTTTATAACCATGCAGAATATCAAATGTTTTCTAGTAAATTTCATCTAAGATCAGATATTCTTAATCTTAAATAACGTAAATAGTAGTACGCAAATGTTTTCGTCAAAATTGTTGAATAGAACAAAATGAATCGACTCATATTTTGCAAAGTGTGCAGGTAATGAGAGCGAGTTGTGAAGAACCTGGTAATAATTCTCATCAAGTGCAAGACGCATAAAAGGCGCTTTGTTATGAAGTAATAAGAACGTATTACGTTCCACAGGCGGAAAATTATGCCATTCTTTGAAACTCGGTAACCTTGGGAGACAGTTAAATCTGCAAATTCCGAGAAATTTGAGTTTTCAGAGATATGCGAAAACATTGAGATTCTTGAGCAAACTCCCATATGGGATGAGAATCGTAAATCTGTAATCCATCTGATTTAGTGAGAGAGATTAAAATTTATGCTTTGCAGTTGATAATACATATTATCACATGTTTATTCAGCAGCTTATCAACGCGTTACGACATCAATAATAAAGAAGAATGGCTGTTTTTTTGAATTGTATCATTTAATATTAAATTATGATAAGGCTGTATTTTAATAATTCATTTCAGTATTCAGAGATTCTAGCCAGAGTTCACTGTCGAGAGAGAAATGGAAATTATTCACAAGCTTGAAAAAGATCTTTTACAAAAGATTCAATTACTCGCGTAATTTTCTGTCCAACGACTTTGATTAATCCGATCGTTGAACGAGAAATGAACGCCATATGTCAGACTTTGACATTCGAGAGGAAAGACTCGGGAGGTCCAATTGACTCAAATAAGAGTCGATAAGTTATCTCAGCAAATATGATTTTATAGCAGAAATTATCTTTTGTTACTGGATAAAAAGACGTTCTTATATTTTTAAAATTCCCCTTATATTCCTTATATGCTATTTAAGATTTCGATTCTTTTTAAAGAATCAAAATTTTTTTATATCTTGAATTTTTCCCCGTTATTTCATCTCCATTTCTATCTTGAATCTGCATGTCATTGGCAATTCTGCAAGTTAATTCGAAAAATTCCAAGTCCTACATTGTAACTGACCAGCTGTAATTTTGCCAATCACCGTTTCCCCCACTCAATTCAAATCTCAATTACCATTCCCCCCACTCGATTATTCCCCCACCTGCCAAGTCTTATCTTAGCGTATATCCATGAATATTAATAATCCGCTCAGAAAAGTGCTTTTCCGGGAAGATCATGCAGATCGAAAGGCCGAGTGAGCCTCACGCGATTCGAGATCGGATCTCTTATCTGGACTCATTATCGAGGACGATTGAAAAATCCCTCCAGAAATTGCGCGGCAAAAATAAAAGAAAAGGGTATTCGCGGAAAAGCAGACGACGCAGGGACGCGTGCGCTAGCACATTCTAGAACACACTCGATTCGAAGTAGCTTCTATGGTTTCTCAATAGAATAAAAATCATTTTTCCCAAGATGCTTCGAATAGTTCGAATATAATCTCAAAAAGAATTCTATTACCTCTTCTTCCAAACATCTGTTTCAATAATCCACAAAGTCCAAATACATTCAGAAAACTCAGGATTTCTTCTAGAACGTTTCAAAGGTTTCAACTCGTAATTTAGCCATTTTATACAAGTAGCCCATACAATCGGAAATCTCCAGACTAAAAAATATTAAAACTTCCAATTTGGGCTCTTCCCCCTCCTCAGTTTCATCCCGTAATTCAAATTCGGCGCGTTCTAATCATCATAGGCGTGGGACGGCGCAAAAAATAGGGTCAAGCATATGGCCAAAGATATAATATGGCACAAAACTTTTCCGAGATACTTACATTTGTGTACGTTTCTCCTAGGCTGTTGCACTGATAGCGGGAAAGTTGGTCACTTGGTTGATAAACTTGAGGGCAGATTGGGCGAAGGTCTCGTCCTTCTGTCTCTCCTCAATCTACTCTTTGTATATTTTTCGTTATTTAGCACAGTCCAGAGGTTTAGATTGGACGAAACTGCACTGTCGCGTTACACTGTTGGAGATTAGCGATGAGACGGAAATTTTGCACCCGTCCAAATGAGAATCTCGCGGCACAATGAGAATTGTAGCTCTGCCGGCCGGCAGGTCCGGCGACGGTTTTAACCACTGGTACTACTTCGCTGCCGCGTTTTCGTGACTGCGCTGATACCGATATGTAGTCGGATCTCGGAGAAGTAAATCCAAATGTAGCGAAGGCGTAGTTAGTTACACATCAACGGCGCGCCAAGTCGCCGTGGCGAACCAACTGTCACTGACAGCGTGTACAGCGCCGAACAGAGCGCACACATTGGCCCCTAACAGCTCTCCACTCCCCCCTCCCCTATTGATGTTCAACCGCGTCATCTCTCACCGACGTCACAGCCCCCACCCTTAAAACTTATTTTCTCCCTCTGCGGATCCATGAGGCAGGAAAAAGGTAAGAGAGAGTTTAAAGGGGAAAGTGGGAAAGAGATAGGAAAACGGCATTCCCCCTCGCATCGCAAATTTCTTACCCATCTTGTAACATATACTGTATAGTGTATAGTTGTATACACGAAGGAATAATAAGGAGACCAAACTGCCAGTGGAAAGCCTCTCGAATCGGGAAATAGAAATTCGACCGTAAGTGCCAGACTTATTCACAGGAAAACGAAAATCGACTGCGCATGTGCGCAGTTGACACTCTTCCTATTCATGGGAAAGGTGTGCGAGTGAGAAAGTTTGTCAAATTGATTTAAGTTAGAGAGGTTATGTTTGTTTGTTGATATTATATGAACGATAAACGAAATAAATATATAAACAGTATTTCCAGTACTTGTTTGAAAAATGTGTGAACAAATTTTGAGGAGGAAAAGTATAGGTAAGTACCTTTTAAATTTGTAATATATGATAAAGAAATCTTGGAAGTAACATAACTTGATTGAAAAGTTTAAAGTTTTTCGGAGCATGAACATGAAGAATAATATAATTTTATTAAAAGTTATTATGAGGTGATTATGTTATTCTAAAATATTTACATAGAAATTAGTAAAATATATTTATAAGTATTTATAAGCACCAAAACAAACGAACATAACCTCTCTAACTTACACTCGAATCTCCCAATAACAACCTTCCCAATAACAACAATTTCCCAATATCAACCGCATTCCTTTCTCATTATCAACCTGCAGTTACCTCAAATATCACTGGATACACTGCGCATGAGTTGCGCGCTCGGAATCTGATTGGTTGCTATTCGCGCGCAATTTAAAACGCTTAAAAATATTATTTTATATGCAATACGCATGCGCAATTAATGTAACGCATGCGCAATTGGTGTGTCATTTGAGAAAAGGAATTTCGTTGTTATTGGGAAAGCGTCTGCAGTGGGATTCCGAGCACACGAATCCGAACGGACCTCTCTTTCTATCCTACGGTGTTAAAAAGAGAGATCCGTTCGGATTTTGAGCTCGGAATCCCACTGCTGGTCTGGATTTCGTTGTTATTGGGAGATTCGAGTGTACATCAATTTGACAAACTTTCTCACTCGCACACCTTTTCCATGAATAAGAAGAGTGTCAACTACGCACATGCGCAGTCGATTTTCGTATTCTGTGAATAAGTCTGGCACTTACGGTCGAATTTTTATTTCCCAGTGGCGCCACGGAGTTCGGTCTCCTTATTATTCCTTCGTGGTTGTATACTGTATGCTGAATTTTGTGTGTAGGACGATATACTGATATTTGATATACAAGAACGAACGCGCGCTCTGCGCGCGCATTTCCTTCAAAATCCTTAAAAATTCACGAAAACCTTCAAAATCATTAATCTCTTGCAATCCATATTAAAATTCGTGAAAATCTCTAAAAACGATTTAATGAAATTTGACGGGATTTCTAATCTAAAAATTCTAAGATTTTTTAGAGATTTTCATGAAATCTCATAAAATTCCTTCAAAATTTCAAAACATTTAGAATCTCTTAAAATCTCTTAGAATTTTTAAGTCTCTTAAAATTCCATAAAATTCTACGAAATCTTTTTCTAAAATCATAAAAATCTCTTGAATTTCGTAAAAATCACGAAGATATGAAACAACATTACATCATTAAAATATCATAAATTATAATATGTTTCAGAGATGTAATATTACAAAATGTAAATAATTTTTCATTAAATAATACGTTTTGACAGAAGTACGTGGAAAATTTCTTGCAATTAAATAATCGCTTCTATATTTATTTTTCGCTGGAGAACATCGGATTCATCATCACATTTGCGCGCGCGTGCATTTACTTTGTTTTTAAATTTTATAATTTATGATATCATTTTATAATAGGATTCAGACAAACACATCACGTAACATATTTGATCTACAATTAAAATTTCTGCAAACATTTTTGCTCTTTTCAACAAGATTTCATGTATGCTCTTTTAAAAACGAATATCATTTGCTGAACTTGAAACAAAAGTCTGGAATCAAGATAATATAAGTCGCGTGTTTTTTATTATTAATTCTAGTTAAACCATTGTTGTAATTTAAAGTCAATAATTATACACTTTTGAATTATCATCATACATTGCGCAAAATGTTTCTTAAACATTAAAATTCCTCAAATGTCTAGTTAATTCAAAAGAAGGAAAATTGAAAAAGAATTATATTTTACAGCAAGGGCAGATATATTTCAGGACAATCGTCCCTTTCCTTTCAATATCGTTCAATTCCTTTCAATAGATTACGGGTAATTCCTTTCTCTTATAGATTACGGGTAATTGATTATCACCTCCGGCCACAAATTATCCTTTGACTGTAATGCAATTGTAATGTCCGAAAGGCTATTCAACAGTAATAGTTTGGTACTTACGTAGGTGGTAGGAAATGGTCCTTTTAACATAAAAGGACTTCAGGTAGACCCCTGGGAATCCAAGATAAGCGGGTGTTTACAACTTGTCTGATTCCAGATTCTCGTCTGGGCTAGCCACATTTTCTTTCTATATTTCTGCTCTCTTTTTACGCAAATAAAATTCACGGATGTATATTTTTAATAAAAATTCCGTTTTCGCCGTGTATAATAATACAATCGAGGAAATTTTAAGAAGTCTTTCTGGTTAAATTCCTTCCCTTTTCAAATTCCAAAATTTCCAGGTATATGAAGAGTTCAAGGTAAAATTCAAATTTCAGCTCAAGAGATCGAATAATGGAACTTCATTTTATAAGAAAGTTTAAAATTCATGCCTCTTTTATTAAAAAAGTTATCCCATGGATTTTTGTGAATAAATTCTTGAAAGGATAGGGCAAAGTTCACTTTTCTGCATGGGATACTGAATATAAGAATTTCTCTATAAAAAAGGCGCTTATAGCCATACCATATTATGAAATCGTTTTATTTGTATAAAATACATGTTGCAGATAAGATTACTGACCGACACAAAGCACGAATTTTACTTGTTGCTGAAGAATCGAATTTTATCAAGGAATCATATAAACTTGTAACTAATCCTAAACAATTTCTTGTAAGGAAAAAAGGAAAAAATAAGGAAACTTGAAAAGTAATTTTCTATACCTTTAGTTTTCAAATATTTCGGGATCGTAAAATTCTTTCCTGAGTTTTTGCGGGTTGCTCTATATTCTTTTTAGGGATAATTTATGTAACAATAAGAGCTTTCCTTCTCGAGTTGGCTCATTTCAAAGAACATGTGCCACCCACACGAAATGACGTAGATATTTTATCGCGTTCATATTCGCGTGAAAAATCACGAGAGGTCATAACATCTCTAGAGCGATTATAATTATACATGGACATAAAAACTTTAAAATTATTTTAAGAGTGACAAGAAATGACTTAAAATGATAAAATGAACTCCATATCAAAAAAAAGCATATAAGCATCGGTCTCAATTTCGTTAAAATTAGAAAAAAAAAAACCATCCCAGATGGGTTTTCCCAGCCGCACAGTTGATTCACTCCAGTTGAACATGTCATGTCCATCATAAATCTCGCCATAAAAATGATCTTGCTTATAAATTACCTAATTTTAAAGCGAGCACGAAAAGATGAAGAGTCGTAATTTACAAAGTTATGAAAGAAAGAACGATTCCTCGCTCAGCAGGAGGTGAAGAGGACATCTACGAGAATGCAGAAGCAGTAAAATGAAGGGAGAATGCAAGTCATGTGCAACTGATGAGGTGTGATAACGAGTAAAGATATTCATTATATTCGAGTACAATATCCAGAGATAATATGTACGTATTATTATAGAATGTACCTGTGCTTCGTTTGCGGGTTTGTGGGTTTGCGGGTAGCTGTCGTCGCGCGTTGTTTGGCAAATTGAAAAACAGAAGCATGCGACCTTCGTAACCGGATGGCTCGACTCGACTCGACCGGCTATAAAGTCAAGTAGACCTGCATGAACAGTCCCTAGACTATACAGAGAACGAGTTATAGCCGGAGTTCGATATCACCTAAGGTTTTTTCTTAAAAATTTATTGCCTCGCATCGGAAAAAAAAATTATTTCCTACTAAGAGCCTAGTTTAATACATTTCTTCCTTTTTTGATTATTTTCAACAGGACCGGCTTCGAATGTAAAATCGGCCCCGGAATAATCATCCGAAACTCTCCACAGATAAGTCCTTTTATGGGACTAATCAGTTTTACGTGCCCATTTCCATTTTAAGGAAACTTTTTTGGTGACAAAAAAATTTAGATCAAAAAGTACTAGGATTTAGAAAAAAATTGAAATTTATGCCGAACTAATTTGAGATTTTCTGAATCATTTCGAAATTTGTATTCGAACCATTTACAGAATTAATCCGAACTTAATTAATCCGAATAAATCAGAGTGAATTCGAATTTATACGATTTTTTCGAAATTATTCGGATAGAAATTTCTATAGATTTCACAAGATTTCAAGACACCTTAAAGGATTTTATCAGATTTTAAAGTGACTTTAAAGAATTTTAAGGGATTTCAAGAGATTTTAGTGATAAGTGATTGTAAGGAATTTAAATGGATTTCAAAAGAATTCAAGAGAGTTTAAAGATTTTCAAAAGATTTCAAAACGAAGTGATTTTTAAAAATTGTTAAAGTGATTTTTTAAGAAATTTTAAGGAATTGATTCTAATGTGAAGTAAATCAAATGAAATCCCTTAAAATCCCTTAAAATTACTCTAAATTCTTTAAAATATTTAAAATCTTCCTTAAATGTCTTAAAATTGTTTAAAATATATCAAAATCCCTTAAAGTTCATTAAAATCTCTTGAAATATCTTTAAATCTCTTGAAATCTCTTAAAATACCTTAAATTTCGTTAAAATCAGTTAAAATCTCTTGAAATCTTGTGAAATATTTATAAAAAATCCATTGATAACTATCTTTTCAACTCTTTTAAAAATCCCTTTAAATTCCTAAAATAAATCAAAATTTCTTAGCAATTCTTGAAAATTCCTATAAATTCTCCAAAATTGCTGCTAGTAAATAAATA
Source organism: Synergus itoensis (assembly GCA_904066005.1). NCBI lineage: Eukaryota > Metazoa > Arthropoda > Insecta > Hymenoptera > Cynipidae > Synergus > Synergus itoensis. The sequence continues at coordinate 1,426,007 of CAJFCP010000109.1, read as the reverse complement.
AAAATGTTGTATTTTGGGGAACTTTTTTTTCTATTATTATTCCAATAAATGTAAAAAATAATCGCAGATTAGACATTTGAATCTTCAACCCAATGAAAAAATATCAAATATTTTTTCTCGAGATTCAGCCTCAGGATAATTATTTTGCTTAGAAAATATTCTGATCCGAAGTAGGTTAATGCGAATAAAAAGTAGTGAAATTTATTCTTATTAAATATAAAAATTCTATACAAACTTTTAGGGTTCTCTGCAAAAAATCCATTGGTAGAATAAAATTGCGACAAATTATTTCTCTGCAATTGCTTTTAGAAAATCATTAGTCGCATTTAAAAATAACTCTAATTACTTCTATTGAGGTCGAAATCTACTTTAACGATTTTAGCTCTACTTTAACCTCGCTTTGAAACTCGTTTTCTCGAAATAATGTTTTTCGAATTAAGGTTTTAGGAGTAAAGAATTTTTCGAGCAAGACGGAAAATGTTCTTCACTGAGCTCTTAATATCTCAGTAGTATAATGAACTGTGCGGGCAATCTGCCAGGTTTTAGGTGACTAACCGTGAACGTTTTTTGCAAACAAATTGCATGCAGATTCCATTTTATCATGTTCATTAAATTGTTCACGGTCTCTCTTCTGAAATTGTTATTCTACTCAAGATAGAATAACAAATGTCTTACATAATACAATACGAAATCAGTTTTTCAATGATTCACATCATTTTTATAATAAACAAGTCCAAGATATCGTGCACTGTAAAAAGTTTTAAATTCTCATAATCAGTGAGAAAATTGCTATTATATTTATATATTCCACGTCACGTGTCCCAGCGTCCCTTTCGTCTTTGGCTAAACATCAAAAATTTCTCACTAACCGTACGCTGACTTTATTTCAAATCGTTTCTACGTATCGAGTGTATGACACATGACATTTCCCCTTAACAGAGATGCAGTTGCAATTAGTTCTTTCACGTTCAGTCCTTGAATTAATCCCCAAATTGCCCCATCAGAACTCAATTGCCCAAACAAGTACAGAGAAAAACTACAAATTAAATATAGACATTTCTAAACTTCTTAGGATAGGCAATTTCACTGAGCAATGCAGACAATTCAGAGAACATTTAAGGACTTAAAATTCCAACATTCTCGTCTCTAAATCATTTAAAATATGCCGCAAGAATTTTAAACCTTAACGCGAACTCTAAAATTATAATTTTAGTCTCGTTAATTATTTTTCACTGAAGAGACTTGACACATTTTAAGGTTTCGGAAGAGATCGTAATTATTTCTCTTCCCTTTTCGGGGTCCACGACTTCGTGGTGATGAATACTGAAAAAAGATTTCATCCCGATAAATCCATTGAAAGCGGTTTACAAGGGATAATGTATGTTACTCTCTTTTGAAAGCCATAAAATCTGAGGGAAGTCAAACTGAGGAGAGATTTAGAAACAGTGGTGGGACGTTATATTCAGGCTGCTCCAGCTCTTCCGGTTTCGATCGTAAGGCGACACCAGGGCGCCCTCAGCTTTGAGCAACAGGGTGCGAAATATCTGGGTCATCTGGTTGCTAAGCAACCAGAGTTAAGTTCTTCCCACGCGTCATCTGTACCTAGTTTAAAAGCTGTACTGCCGATCAAGATACCTGTATCAAGCAAAAGACTGCGGCTTTCATTTATAAAGGGGTTCAACGAGAACCCCTAACAATAGAAACTTATCTTAAACCGGAAACTATAAGTATAATGAGACCTAGAGTGAAAACTTTTATCGTATAAAATTTATTATTAGCTTCCTGAAGCACAAAGAGCATTGTAGAAATTTGTAGACTTAAAATGTGGCTATTTGACAAAGTTTAACAATTGTTTATATAGATATATAACAAAAATTGTTAAACCCAGTCACATAAGCTCATTTTTAATCCCTGCAGATTCCAAAACGTGACAATGCAATCTAATAAATAGTATTTGGATTTAAACCGTTATTTTTGTCGTATTTATAGTTTATTTTTACAGATTTTAGAGACTTTCCAAGGATTTCAAAGGATTATAAAGAATTTCCAGGCATTCTTTGAGCTTCTCTGGGTTTCTAATGATTTCAAGAGATTTTCAAGAATTTCAAGAGATCTTTATCAAGAGATCTTTATGGGATTTTAATAGACTTTAAAGAATTTATGATATTTTATATGATTTTAAATATTATAGTGAAATTTTAAGGAATTTAAAGTTCCTCATATGGAATTTTGAAATATTTCAAGTAGATTTTTAAAACATTTTTGAGAGATTTTTTACAAAATTTTAAGTGTAGTGAAGTGAAATTTGTCTGAAAGTCAGGGAAAATTCAGGGAAATGTCAGGGAAATGAAAAAATTGAATCTTGTCTTATTTTTTAAACTGATAAAAATAAAGTGCTTTTCCCTAATGATCAATAATCGGAGATACTGAGCAAGGAAGTTGCCAAGCCTTGTTTTATTCTTATAATTACAATTAACTTCTGTAATTTATCGCTTGACGTAAATGCAGCCTAGGGGGTTAACTAATTCGGATTCTGAGTAGGTAGCTATGTATCTTGATCCTGAGGATCAAGAAGGGAATTAATATCCTTGCGATCTGTTTCTTTCACGGTAGAAGGTTTCTATAGCCGAAGGAGAACACGGGGAACGGCCCGTCACCGAGAGTGAGCCAAAGCTCAACGACAAACACTCTCTGACGTGTATAGATATGTACATGTAAATTACGGCACACTAGTTGCTCTTGACATTACAGTTGTATATTATTTACGCTCAATAAACTGCTGCTTAATATTGTAACTCCACTCGCCGCGTAACTTGAAACATACTTGGTTAGTTGGTTACCTTTCTTAAGACTCGTTATGTTGATAGATCTGTTAACAAGTAGAACCAGGCCTTGCCAAAAATACCTGCCTGATTTCATTCTGGTGCGTTTTGAAACCTGAACTTTAAGATTTTTTGGAATTTAAAGGCGCGGTTTCCAGCAAAAGGTCACTTGATAGTCTTATAATGTGGAGAATGGGACTCATTTTAAATATTGGGCATTAGCTTTAGATTTAACTGTCCTGTACTGTATTTTGTCGAAATTTTAGATGTTATGCTTGAAATTACGTAGTTATGCTTGACATGCATATTTTATTTAGAGTAGCGATGCGGGTAACAGGCAAATCAGAAAAGGCGCCATTCAGACGACACTAACACTGTGAATCATGGTGCAATTTACGTTAAAAAGTAGATCAATCTCTCCACAATAACCCTTTTAATATTCCATGAAAAAATTATTTCATTACAATGTTGGGGTCACAGCTAGATTCCCCTATTTTTCTCAAAATACTGAGAATCACTGAACTTCCGCTTAATTGTAATTATTACAAAATTTGTATGACATGAATATTCAATATGAATATTTATATTTAACAAACTTAATGGAAGATAGAAGGCTTTTCATCATTAATGATTTTTTTTTGTATTCTTGACGATGATAAATACCTCAGTAAAGATATTTATGTTTTTCAGGGAATATCTTTTGACAATAAGTGCATATATATATATAGTATAACTTTCAATGCAATCACCTTATCACTATGATTATATACGTAGGTACACCCACAAGCTTGAAGCATTCACGTCATGCTACGTATTTAATCGCAAAACGTGCATGATTGCGTAGACAATTCGAAGTTTCATTACCGACATCAAATTCCGGAAGACCAAAGTTTTTAGATAAATTTTAGTAGCTTGATAGTGAAATGAACAATGTCCATAAAGAATAACAAGTAAATTTGAATTACTGAAAGAAAAGAAATAATTTAAATAACTTAATTACAATTCACATCTTTTTCCTTGTCTATTTTTCTTTTTCTTCTTATTTGTTAGGATCTTACGCAAAGTGGACTTCAAAATTGAGTCAGGGAAAATTCAGAGCTGAACAATGAACTTTTTTTTCACAGATTGCCTAATCGGATTATAGAACAGAGCCAAGCTTGAATCAGAAAGCAACGTCCTTGCTTGACACACATTGGAGATCGATACGGTTTCTTCAATAATTGAGCATACCATCTCGTGGGATTTACGCAGCTATTTCACCTGGTAAGAGTCTATTTGTTGTAGCTACATAGAAGGTATAAGTGTTTCGGCAACAACTGAGAATCGTAAAAATAATAACTCTCGATCGACCGTTCTCCAGACAATGACTTGACCAGAAAAAGGTGATGTGCAAGCTTTTGAAGGTCACAGGTTGATCAATTTTTCAGTCGATATCCCAAGGAAAGTATTGTGAGCCTTGAAATGAAACTGAAGATAAATTGATATCGTATTCTAATATTTAATGAGGGAAATCTGATAAAAATACAATCCATCCATATTTTAATAGAAGACATTTGGTAGAAGAATTGTTTTTCACCTCTTTATCCATTTGTTAAAGTTCTCATATAAACTAAAAGTTACACAAAATTTGCTGAAACTAGTTATCTTCTACTAAATATTGTAAAGACGATTGGATTTATATCCCAAGAATAAATGAAACCTCCCTTGTATATATAAACTCATTAATCGATAATATCTCCTTGCAGATGATAAAACTTGAGTGGATTTTATTTCATTAACAGAGGGTTTTGTTAAAGATTGTGCATGCAATTATCTTCAAACCACTAATTAATGCTTTATTGATTGAAGGTTACATTATTAGATTAAAATGGTCTTCTATTTGTAATATAATACAATTTAATGCATGGGTTCTTTATAATTATATGTAATTTCAAATATACATTATACAATTAAAAGAAATAAATACAGAATAATATATTCATTGCAATTATTGCACCTATGGTCATACATATTTTGAGCTAATAATGTATCTTCATATCAATTCCAGTTGTGTCCATAAATATGTACTTATTTGCGCGATTATTTGTAAACGAACCACATATTGACGTTCTTTGTTATTAATTGCTACCTACCGCTTCACCTTATAACGGAACTGACTTCATAGTTGTTTGTCGTTCGCTTATCTCTTCAGGATAAGATAAGTCAAATGGGGTAACGACACAAACAACTGAACTTAATTAAATAGAGAAGCTCATAGTGATTGCGATTCTTAATCTGGTCTCACTGAACAGATGCTAATCATTAGTAAAATTCTTCCAGAGATGAAACCCAATGACTATCTATCCCAGATCCAAGATTAAATCAAGATTAAATCACCTCTGACTTCTTGCTGCATTCACTGATAATTTTAACCACATTTGAAATTTTAAGATTTAGAATTGTTGCATTCTTTAAAATTTTTCATTCCAAGTTCTTATTTTTGTCGAATTTTATTGTGCGAGAATAATTAGAAATACTAGCCGGATTGTAATACTATATATGCGGTGAGATATGATAAAATGAAATAATAAATAAGTTTTCATAAGTGAATTTTACACAATCTGACAGTCATTCATTTCATATTTGCATAAAAGTTTATGAATTTTAATCTCAGATGCGTAATCATTCATGCTCAAAAATGTAAATCTGCCAAAATCTCGAAAGTATAATGAAGTTATTTGCATATTTTAAATATTGTTTATCATATGTACATACATGGTACTCGCCAAACATTTTAAAGAATGAAGGAAACAGTAAAAAATGATGAAATTGTTTTATTACTTCACCAAGGAACTGCCGGTTTTTATGTTGATTTAATTTTTTTTACAGTTTGAAATTAAATGTCGATACTGAGTTACATCAGTGACAAGCCTAATAATTAGTTTCTGATTTACCTTCGTAATGTAATATCCGTTTGTCGCGTGGCGTTAGCAATTAGATTGCAGACTCAACGATTAACACAGTTATCACCATTTATTATAGAATAAGTAAAATTGTTCAGAGTTCGATTTTTACTTATACGCTCTTTACTCTTTACTCTCTTTTTACTCTGCAAATTTTTCTATTTATTTCTTGCAAAAGTTGTTCGAAAAATAAGAGAATGAAAAATTAATTGAAATAAAAATATACGTAATATTGAGGTAATATTATAACTGGTTTTTACGTAAAACTTATACCTCTTATGCTTAATGCTGTTAAATGTTATCTATTGAAAAGAAGAGATAATAAACATTTGCAAATGAGGAGATAATTAACTGTACATTAAGTGATTTAAAAATAATATGACGTATTTGTGAGACACTTTTTCACATTTGTATCATTGCGAAATGATTTTTTAATAAAATTATGTGGTCGAATATCGGTCGCATGGGCTTGGCTGGTAATTTGAGTTCGATGACTAAACGAGATGTTATTGACACTTTCAATGGCCTATTGCAAAATTGATTTCTTGTTTTTACCTTCGCAATGAAGATTGAAGAATGCATCTTGATTATATTATAAATAAAGTTTATTCTTATGCATTTTAATGCATTTCTGCTCTAGTTACGAAGAAATAAACTTTTAAAAATTGGAAAAATATGTATAAAATTGAAAATTTGTAGTATTGAATGCTTACTTATGGGTTTGATGATTGCAGAAGAACTTGAAGTGCATAAAGTTCGAAAAAATAATTTTTTATCGGTACCCACCCACGCGTAAAATTATTACAAATACTGTCACGTATGGTACAAACTTATCGGTTCATCGAGCACATGCGAGTGAATTGCGTAAGCAACTTATGAGATAAGCAATGTTATTTTGCTCAACGATCACTTTATTGACACGGTATAAATATTAATAAAACCGAAATTTATATTTCACGTGGATAAAATTGTCTTTTAACAATATTTGAAAAATTTATGCACATATATATCTAATGAATCTGAATTATTGAAGTCACGACTTCTCATCTTCAGTATATAACTTAATGGATTCGATTCACAATCATTTTTTTATAATTCGCATTTAAAATATGTATAAATACTGTAGGCCTTTGATAAAAATAAAACTGTTGACCATGTTCTTTGTAAGGAAAGTTCAATCATATTGCAGTTTAATGAGTAATTTTGTAAACAATTAGATAATTATGTATCATTTAATTACTAATTGACAATTGCAAATTGTAAACAGATATCATTAAAACTGTTCTGTGTTGGCTAATTATTATTGAGAATATCTTATCAACAAATTATCGTCAAATTTAGAGTGAATTTTGCTAATTAAAGCATATTTTTAGCTGAGTTGCGCCTCCCTCCTCAAACTTTTCGTACTTCGCTTGGAATGTGAAGTACTATTTCGAGTAGACGGAGTTGAGAGACTTCACCCACTCAGACAAGATAGAAAAGGTATTTTTAGTCGGCGCATAAATGAATAGACAGTTTTTTTGCAATAGGAGTAAAAAGACAAGGAAATTATCTTTTGAAATTAAAAATCAAAGATTGAATGATGATAAATTCAGTAATTTATTCTTCTCCATTGATGAACATCCTTTCAGAAATGTTTTCGTGTAGCAAATCAAGCAAATCTAGTGCTTTCTTACAATATAAACTGTCAGGTATACGTAGGCAGTTTATAATTTTTTGCAGGGCTTTAGGACCAGATTCTGAAAAAGTCGGTGTTGCCTCATTAACATTCTTAACCAGCGTATGCATCAAGGTCGAGTTTCAACCGGAGAACCACTTGGAAGACAACACGGAACTATCTCAGAATAAAAATAAAATGAACCGAGTATTCGAACGTAAATGGAACATTTCGATCACATTAGCACAAATAATTTATAATCCGACTGTACAATGATGTCGAATCTTTTCGATTTTACAGAATCTGGTAATTCAAGGATAACATTCAGGCTCTGATTCAAGCTCTCTCAAGATATCTTCCGAGCAGAGATTAAAATTCGTTCAATTCAGAATAAAACTGGCTACATTATGTGGATAAAGAAGAATTCACTGAAATTTTCAGTACATATAATGAAAGTACATGAGTGACAGTTGCTATTGAAAAGCTTGATGACAATTAAGCCTTTAACCGTTTTTCACGCATGTGTAAATGTGCGTGCATGATACACGTGATCATGTCAACTACTCACGTGTATAAATGCAAGGCTCGCATATACAATTTTATTCTACATCCACAGGTGAATTGTAGAAAGGCGAGGCCTTGATATTTCGTATAATATCTCCCGGGTTCGGTGCAAACCTGGTTACAGTGTTCAATTGCAAATCCATCGAACAGAAGTAATGGTAGCAACGGTCGTTTGAGCAAGGTCGAACAATTAGTGTTGTGAAATGTGTCCGATCTTTCTTAACAAACAAACAAAAAACCGAAAAAATTCGAGGAAAGATAAAGAAACATTCCACTGGACTGTTTGGGTAAAACGGGAACGATAAATTGACCCATTAAATTCATGGTCCCAACATTTTTTCACCCCTTTGCAAAATTATATGCAATTGAATATTAAACAGTCCAACGATTTTATCATCAACATTTTATCATTCGAGTGAATACGTTTATTGGGAAAGGGCATAAACTCGAGCAAAAATATTCAGACCAGTATAATAAATATATGCAAACCATAAATATATGTGAAACATAAATATATGTAAAACATAAATATATGTAAAACATTTAGGCAGTGGCGTAGATAGCTCTTTTCGATGGGGGAGGGATATGACTTGGTAAAAAATTCAAGTATAAACATGAATAAACATGGAACAGAGTAATTTTCTTAATTCTGACGTGATATTAAAAGACTCATGGGGGGGGGATTGATCCCCTGATCCCCCCCATTATATACACCACTGCATTTATATAAATATATGCGTAGACTCCGGAGATTTATTAAGCCATAAATAAACTGAGAGTTGTCATTTAGGGTATATGCTTTTATATGTTTATAATTTCTTAAAATTGTTAATTAACATAATAAAGATTACCCTTGACTTTTCTCAGGAAAGTTTTGTGAGTTTAAGATTGAACGAAGAGAGATGTGAGATAGTTAAAAGATCGCGGTTTTTGCAGATCAAATGATAATTTTTTCAAGCAGACTAGCTGTTATTTAATTTAAGGCAGCTGCAGCAGTTTTGCATATACGGTCGTCATAAAGCATTATACCTTTCGCTTAACCTTTCGTCAGGATCGCTATGACTTTCACGCACGATCGCTGATCCTCGACCTCGGCGACAAACGCTTCTATTTAAAGATCGCCGTTGATGAACGTTGTTTATACTTTATATGCGTTTAAGAGCGATCTGTTCACGGATGTGCAGGAATTCAAACCACTCCCAGAGAAATGGTTGTTTGAAAAAATGCAGATCCTATTCTACATACCTTTAGCTAGAAGTCCACACATTTAGATATAAAATCCACATATTTAGCTAGAAATCCCCGTTTAACAACGAAAACGTATCTATTAGTGCCAAATCACCCATTAAGATCAATTTAAATGAAGATCATATGAAAATAAAGATCTAAGAAAATAAGATCAGAGGTAATGCAACAGAGTTCCGCATGATGAGTGAATGGAATATCGAGTTGCCTTTTTAATCGGATATAAATCTCACTTTATTAGATAATAATTCTTGCTGAATGAGAACGTTAGGCTTTTGGCGTAGGAAAAATTCCTGATGATAATTGAGTAATTACTTATCGTTTAATCATTTATAATGTAGATATTCTCCTGAAACTTATAGTTTATCGCTAATAAATAACAAACAGCTTATGTAATAAAAAAATTATGTAGAAGATTTTTGCGATCGTTGATTGAAGATGTGGCAAATGTCTTTTACACGATACCCGTGCAGAAATTCCCAAACTTGGCCCAGATCGGTGATGGAACGCAGAACCTGATCGGGCCCAGATCTGTCCCGATCGGGCCCAGACTTAACACGATCGAGCCAGATCTGGGCCCGGTCTGGTTCAGCGTTCCATCACCGATCTGAAATCATCCGATCTGGGCCCGATAGGGGCCACAGCAAAATTTCTACACGGGTATGTCTGCAAGTGATTTTCTTATGAAAGAAGGATGAATATGTCCGCTAGAGGGAGTTTAATAATAATTATTAATAATAATTATTATAATGATAATAGTCGGTATCTAGTAATATGGTTTAATGATGTTTCAACATGATTATTTGCATATTAATGATAGCAGAAATACTTTTTGGACCACACGGAAGGTAAACTACCGGAATCCTGTGCTTGGCACTTACTTATGACACGCTCATTTACACGTAAATTAGATTTGAAATTTATTCGAACGAATTAAAGGAGTGCAGAGTACAGAAAGTGAGTCGTTCAATAAAGCGTGAAGTAATATTTCTTGAGGGTAAGTGGGAAAGTAAAAAAGCGAAAAAAGTATAAAAGTTAACCCTTTGATATCGTCGTTCCACCGAACGATGAGATTGGTTTCGATAAAAGTAGATTATCCTTGAGTACGTATCGATAAAAGTACATTTTTTCATTTTATGCATATTCTATCTTCACATTGTTTAGAATTTAAAAATCAGCCTTTACAAGAATCAAGTTTACTTTACAAGAAAAGTAAAGAAAAGAAAAAGTTTTCAAGTTACAAAGAAAAGTTTTCATAGTTAGAAAGCTGTAAACTTGAGACAAGTAAAAGGTGCAAAAAAATGTTATATTTAGAATATCCTGCAAAGATTTCTGTCAATATGTCACCTATGACGCATATATATATGTATATGAACATTCATATGTAGATACAATAACAACTTTTCCTTTCTATTCGAATGCCGCTAACTACTATACATACTTGGACTATTTTAAAAGAAATTTTAAAAAGCTGTTCCGTCTACAGATTTGTTTAATATTCATCTATGTATTAATTTGTTTGAAAATATGTTTCAATCAGCTTGGACTGCAAGAATTAAAATCGTAATGCAAATTATTTATATAAATCATGTTTATTATTTGTAGATAAGGAAATAATTTCCTGGAAATTTATAAAAAGGCTTGGTTCGAGCATCGAACTCCAAAGATCGACGTTGCTCAATATTCTTTAGAAAATTTGCATTTTTCAATGTCAGTAGTTTAACATACGTGAAAGTGTTAGTATTATAATATTTATATTATTATATATTATTATTATTATGTTATTCTATTGAAGTTCAAGTATCAAATGAATTTTTCTTACATAAAACTCTATCTATTTTCCTAACTGCTATCAGACTGACAATAGAATATTTATAAGCACTCAATCGTGTCATGCCAAATAAGTAATTTTATTTTATTATGAGAGCGAATTGGAGACCATCTGTTGAGCGAAATGAAAATTTTATTGGGCGATGAGAGTGAGTGCACAGAAATAGAAATCCTCATCACCATTGATGGTTTCGACAGCATAAAAATCGATCGACACTTCCAATATATATCCAGAGTCGTGTTACACTGCAAGGAGAAAAAACTACGATAAAAAATATCTAGAATCACAGCCACTTCTAATTGCAGATTTAGTTTGGATGGAGTTTTTAAAAATATTTTCACCAAGTGACAATAGAACTTGGAGATCATGTTGGACACGCCTGATTAAAAAATGCCCTAAGTAAATTACAACATTCCAGAGCACTTATTGGTCAACACTTGTAGATCGTGTCGGGCACCAGTTATGCTAATTTTATAAGTATCATGTACTGTAAATTCTTTACTTTCAATTTCAAATCACTCTTTCGACTAAGTGGTCATAGTTTCAGGAATTAGTCATAGTCTGGAAAATATATTTATATTTATATTTATATATATAAATATATATACATATATATGTATAAATATACCTATATCATGTTACATTGCTATGTAATTATATGTTTCATGATACATTGTATGTAATTACGGTATTAGATCTTATGACTTGTCACACCATGATTACCCTTTCTTTAAAAACAAATTTATTTATAACGCAGTGTTTTGAAATTATGTAAATAATGTTGAAACAGTCTTGGTTCAAATCTCGCATGATTTTATATCATATATTTTATATCTTTGGAAAGATCAATTTTAATCGTTCCTTTGTAATCGAATAATTCTTTTTATCATATTGAATAATTCATCTGCACTTGTTTATTAAATATGACCGATCGATATTATTGAGAGTTGACAGTACACACAGAAAGATTATAAATATATTTTCAAAAACAGGTGCAAGGTGACAAAGTTTTATATACATTTTTAAAATGAATTTTTTCACAAACAAGTAGTGTCTTGACATTTTAAAGAACATATGTTACGAAGTACTAAATCGTGAAATCAAATGTCAATAGTAAAGAAATTTATTCATAATAATGCTAATTTGCTAACAAGAGGCGATAATAAATGATTAGAAAAGATAAAAAACTTGACACCTTACATATTATTGCAATTATAAATTTTGATATTCTATTTTTCAACTGTAAATCATTTTGTTAAGTTATTGTCTCTTAATGTTAGGAAGCTTAAACATTGTAGATAATTCTTGAAGCGAAATATGTCTAAAAGATCTATTACAATCATTCTCCGACTTAAATATCGTTCAAACAACTACGGGGTTAAATATGATAAATTGAGCTATAAATAATAATATTCAAGGTTATTCTTTTTGTCAGATCTACTTATTATTAACTTCGTTGTACATCAAGACAATTAAGTCTCAACAATATTGACTAATTATCCGGTAGGCACTTGAGCAAACTTTTATTCATATATAGATGCAAAAGTTAGTCAATGCAAATATAACTTTGAAAGTGATGATGCTTATTTTTCAGAAGCAACTACAAAAACACCTGAGTTCGAAGAAATACAAGAAAAAGTTTTTCCATTTAAGGAAAACTTGAATGAAAATGTGATGAGAGAGAGACCTAGAGTTTCAATCCTTGAATGCACTTTTTATCAGATTTACGTCTTCGATAAAGCGCAAAGTTTTTATAACTCAGATGAGATTTATCATCAATCAATATCTCTAGTTTTCTTTGTTTCGCAGTACACTTTATCGTTATAGCTGTACTTTCTTTCCAGAAAGTGAATACGAAAAGCTTTTAGAACGAATTTGAAAAACAATCGAATGGAGATGGAATTCCTGATGAAAATGATGGAAATATTCCCACCTTTTTTCACGTTACTGTTACGTCCTCTCATTATATCCAATTTTTAAAAATTGGTGTCAATAAATGTTTCGAAAATCTCGCATACATTGTTGTTGCAAACCTGATTGGCTTTTGAATGACTTGAAATTGTACCAAGGAAAACAAAATAATAGCGCGCACATGTTGATTTGTTGGACTCTTAAACCTTTACAAAAAATTTCAAAATTCATTAAAATCTCTGAAAATATTCTTAGAAACCTCTTGAAATTCGTTAAAATCTTTTATAAATCATAAAAATCCCTTAAATTCTCTTAAAATCATTTAAAAATCGTCAAAATTCCTTACGATACGTCAAAATCTCTGAAAATTCCTCGAAATACCACGAAAAATTTAGAAATTCCTTAAAAACCCACAAACTGTTTAAAATTTCTTAAAATTTCACACAAAACCTTCCAAATCCCTTAAAATTCGTTGAAATATCTTAAAATTCCTCCAAATTTTACAACATTCAAAATCCATTAAAATTCTTTAAAAAATCTCTTAATATTGCATGAATTCCTTTAAAATGGTTTCACAAAATGTCTCGAAAAAAATCTGATTGCGTTTTGAATGACTTGAAGTTGTAAGAAGAAAAACAAAATGTTGGTTTACTAGTAAACCAACTACGGTTTAACATACGGATAAACTACGGTTTAACATTACAAAACCGTATTAAAAGTGGAAATTTGCAATTTGACTTTCCCCTGAGGCTTATCCATAACACCATGTCACGGATAAGCCTGATATTTTCGGGGAGATGTCGATTCATCTCGAAAGGTGAAGGCATTTGATTAAAATTGAGATTAGGGTCGTTGACTGCTGGCACATCTTCGCCATATGTTAGAGTTGATCCGATACTATTTACGCAAAAATTGTCTGATAAAAAGCAACTCGTCGACCTTCGATATAGACTTATACCTTCTCGCGGCGACTGGCTCCGTCTCTCGAGTGTGTGCAGCACGGTTGCCAACTTTCACGTATCATAATACACAGTGGAAGAATGTGGTTTCCCTTTCAAATTACAAAATACTGTGAACGCTGAGCGCACTTCCTTCGGCAATGAGGATTTTTTGTCCAATACGGCCTGTGGGGTGAATGGAGCTTTTGCTTGTTGTCGAAACCAGCGACTTTTTTTTTTAATAATAAATATATAATTATTAAATGTGTAGCAATATGTGCGGTGTGAGAGAGGCGATTTTTTAAGAGAAGAACGACGGGTGAAAGACGTGACAAGGTTCTTGCGGTCAACTTTGCCTTTGCTTGGCATCTAGACGGCGGAAAAGGAAGGCGACACGGAGACGACGTCTAAGGCCGCCTCAAAGACGCCTTAGTCTGCAATTTATCCAAAATTATACAATATATACTGTTTTTCATGGCAAAATGATTTTTTAACACAATGTGAACCCATTGTTCTATGGGACGTTGATTATGAAGATTTAGAAATTATTTTCTTTTTGAAGAGGGACTTCGACTTGCGTCATCAAATGGGGCTACTGATGATCTCTTACGTTATATTTTGGTTGATGAAATGATAAAGTAATGTATATATGAGCAGGGGTTAACAAAGTAGCCTCGGTTTGGGTTCCCATCTAAAAGTCACTTACACTTTCGAAAATATAGCCTGGGGGCTGAATCTCCTGTTGAATAGACAATATACTCAACATGCACCGGACAAGTGACCCTGGCCCGATTTACGAGAGACCGAATTGCATAAATTATTAGATACTACCTAAAATAACAAGTGTAACTCGAGTCGAAGTTTTAGCCCTCTTTTAGCCCTGCTATGACTAATTAACTTTACTGAAGTAATTTAAGTGAGGAGGGTATCTGTAACTTGTTCCTTTTTTTAGTAACTTCTTCCTTTTCCTTTAATTTTTCTTTTCTTTAATTTTTCCTCCCCTTTAATTTGAATTTCAAACTGGAATCGTGTAAGTTTAAATAATGTATGTTTTTTAAATGTATTCTATTTTATATTCTATCTACTGAAGATAGATTTGAATACTGGAAATATAAACATGATCGATTTAAATATTTTTCTGATAGTGACGTATATTTTATTGTATATTTTCATTGGGTACACAATACATATATACATTTTTTATAAGCTTTGAACCATTTCAAACTTAAGGGCGTTGGACCCAAGTGTTAATCTCAAAATTCCATTCTCCATTTTACTCAACACCCTTAAATTAAATAATAACTACACATTTTTATTATCAAGCTTCAAAATTGTCTCGATATTTAATTAGATTATCAGAATTCAATTGTATCGAAAAATCATTTATAACTGAAATTGAACATTCTCTCAAAGTGCAGCGAGAAAGGGATTTTACAAGAAGTTTACACGACACATGTCTTATAAATACACATACACATAAATACGTGTATAGACACATATATAGTTTGTCTTACTCTACAAGTACTACGGCTTTAAGGCACTCTCATTCGTCCCACGATATAGCATGACCGGTCCCAGTCACGTGATAGGAGGGTGATATGGTAGTCATGCAAGTACGAAAAATCGATATCGCGGAATTTATCGTGATTTTTTGATACACACACGTGCACAAATACAGAGAATGTTGTCATTTGTGTTGGTTGTAAAGTGTACGTTTGAGTGGATATCGCTGACTAGTACTCGCCGAACGGGTTTAGTTCAGAAGGAGTTCTACGATCTTCTTGCAAATGATTTCCTGCTGAAGATGATTTTATTAAAAGTCGAGGATGCTCTTCACAGACGAGAAGCATCGCCATTTATCTGGCAGATAAAACGGTTCGAAAATGTGGGGGAAGGGAGTGTCCCATCCTGTAACTCTTCTCACTGGCGCCTCCAAGTGCAGGAAACATCTTTCCTGTAAAATTATAAATAATATTATACATAAATGGAAGTCTCTCTATAAAATCAATTTCATATTTTAAATTAAAAGAGACAAAATTAGAACGTATAATTAAACAAATGGTCGAAGAAAGCATCTATTATTTCCTGTAAGCATTATTTAAATTGAATAAGCTCATTCTGAGAAGGAAACAATTATTGGTCCCTTCTCTGAGCAGCAGATGTAACAACAATTATTGATAAAACATTCTCGCAACCCTCGTTTCATCCACGAGTTATACTTTACGAAGAATATCGGATATACCTGTCTGCCGCAGGTGAAAGTGAATGATTATTATTAGCTCTTTTCACTCCTTTCAAAGAACATCTTTAAAATTAACCCAGCATATATCTCCACCAATAACATGATTTATATTTAGAACTGTGCAAACCATCTAAAGATACAGAAAGATCTACATTCATCTTTAGAATGAGAACATGAATATATTTAAAGATTCTTTTAGAAGATTTTATTTAATTATGTTTAGAATTGCCTCTGCAAGGAGGCAATTAAAAATTAATTAAATTACTACAATTAAATTATACCTGAATAGTTGCTGCAAGTTCACTACCAAACCCACATGTCATTGGCGCTTCATGAGCGATGATAACTCTACCAGTTTTTTTCACCGACTGTAACAGAAAATAAATAAGTAAATAAATAAACTTTATTTAGAAATATTTCAAATATCCTCTCTCTAGTGAATAAAATGAATCCAAGTAAATTCTATTTATTATGAATGTGGAAAGATAAAACGTGGAGTTAAAAGGAAGATTTTTCCTCTTCTCTTTTATTTGTGCAACACCCATTCATATAATAGGTATCTTAGGTTTGCGCTATATATGTATTTACTGCATCCGAACGAGTTATCACCTGGCCAATAGGTACAGTGCTATCACCCAAGACCTTCAACAGTGCGGAAAAGGATAAATAGTGAAGCATCTCGTTACACTGCGCTGGCTGTAATAAAAGCTGATAAAGGCTATGAACAACCTTTAGAGCCTCATATCGATGAGAAATAGACGATTTAGCTTTAGAGTCCTTCCTAATTAACTTTTTATTGTAAAATATCTCGTTCTAGAGAAAATTTCTAGAGAATGTATTTAAAACTAGTGATAGGGTAAGAGCACCGGTCATTGGCACTGCAGTTTAGTTGTTGGCGCCCATAGCTTTAAAAAACCAAAAAAAAAACGAGAATCTCGTTTTACTATACTTAATGATCTATACTTAATGATTGATATATTCTTAATGATTGATATGTTTGGGACAAGTCTCGTTTCTTGTCTCTGGATTTTTAATACAGAAAATTATACAATTATAAAATAATAATGCTGCTTTCTATCAGAAGTTTTCTTTCCATTATTTAGTCTATTGTTGTTTGTGTCAATTTTGAAGTCTCAAAAGAGAAATTGATTACCTCGCAGACAGTCTCTACGTCCCACGGGAGAATAGAAACAAGGTCTATGACCTCACAGGACACGCCAAGTTTTTCTTTGGCGAGATCAGCCACCTCTTGCAGAACATGCACCTGTGTACCCCATCCAATCAAAGTTACAGCATTTCCTAAAGAAACAAGAGAACTTTACAAAATCAAAAATAATGATAACTTTTTTCGCAGTTTCGCAGTGGATGGTGAAAGGGTGTTGGAGATTTTGATGGAAACATTATAAGACAATTCTATTGTGTGAAGAGGACTGACCTTGTCTTAGAATTTCTGCCTTGCCGATGGGGGTTTTATAAAAAGCGAGAGGAACTTCCTCGACTGCTGATCTGTATAAAACTTTTGGTTCAAACACAATACAGGGGTCAGGTTCCTCGATACAACTCAGCAGCAGTCCTTTCGCCTGTCTAGGTCCTCGAGGCACAACCACCTGTGTCAGTAGTCTAAAATTAGAGTCTGATATTCTATTATAGGAACTAAGTAAAAAACAACCATTCATTTTTTGTTTGACAGTGACCGTAATGCGTAATATGCCAGATCCGGATTAATAGATCCGGGCAGACTAGATTACGTATATATATATATATATATATATATATATATATATACGTCAAAAGCGACAATAAACCCGTTTACCTTAACAATGATTTTATAATTTCTTATTTTTTATCTAAGGCCAAGACGCAATTTTTAACGTAATTAATTTTACTTTTTTTTTTGTTTTTTGGGCATGTATTTTTTATATTTCCAATTATATTTATTATATATTATGGTTTTGCTTTTTTTGTTATTATAGGGTGTTTACTAAATTTTACTGACGAAATTCAGGGACAATTCCCGTATTTTTTCCGGTTGTAAATCTGTTCCTGTTTTGATGGAATCATTACAATTTATTATTACTTTATTAAAATTTATTTGAAAACTGTATTTTTTTATTTTTTAAGAATTTTCAAGAATTTTAATTTGCAATTTTTCAACAGTTTACATAATTGTTCATATAACATGTTCCACTTTTTTAATGTAAAGGAATTTCCATTATTTTTCATGCACAAATTCAAAAAAGTCAATCATGCCAGATTAATCAACAAAAATGTCCTCAAATCAAGATCAAAATCAGATGAAAATCAGAATGAAAAAATCCATTGAAAGTTACCGAAAAGAAAGTAAAGAGAAAGAAATTAAGTTTAGATTTTAGCAAGAATTCGAATGGGTCAACGCGTAAAGGCTAAAGACTGTCCATAAATCGTAGTAAATACCATTAATGCGTGCGTTCAAGGAAACATATATGGTTTTGCGAGCCTAGTAGAAAAAGGCTGCAATCATGAAAAACTTTCTTCATGCATATATGTATGCGCATCAATACACGTGTTATGTGTCGTGTAATATTCATTGAAGCTTTGATTTAGTTTCCGCATACAACCGGTGCGATGATGATGTAAAGACACCATTACATTCGAATATACATGTACACTTGAATCGATTAAATCCGGCCAACGTCTCAATCCTCAGTTTTCACATTTCGATGAAATTGCACCATTTGCACCTCCTAATAAAATACCTAGTACGAGGCAGGTAAAATTCCGATCCTTGTATGTTTCGATCGTGTGAAATGACTCAAGTCATATTCTTATGGAGATAATTAAAAGGGGTTAACGAGGGGTAATTAATGTCTGGAAAAATCGACTTTAATGATTCAGGCGCAATTATAGCCAACCGGAATGTGTCGTACCTGATAATAAGACGATCGTGCGATAATTACAGATATTATCGATTATTTATTCGAAAGGTGAAAAATGAATCTCGGTTTTGCAATGCTTCTGTGCAAATATACTCCAGTGTTGAAGCATAGATTCGTTACAAGTGATAACGATCTTTTATTTAGAAGAAAAAATGAATAGTAGTGTATTTTCGAATTATATGAAAAATTTCAAATAGCTTCATTTAATTAAAATTAAATGGAATAAATGCAGTTAAAGTGGAATATTGATTTCGACTTGGAAATAATTCTTTGATATCCGACGTATATAGAGAGAATTGTTAATATATGTTTCCGCTTCGGTAATTCGATTTATATCAGTCAAGCAGTACAAAAAGGAGAGTGTCTTTTGTTAGTATGTGGGTTATAGGTTCTAGATGTACTATTGATTCTTTTCAATGGGTTCTTAGCTATTATTCACTATCTACTTCAAGTTGACCTTTTTTATTCATTCCTATAAGCGAAACACTATCAAACATATAAATAAAGTAAATTTTAGAGAAGACTCTAGATCCTCTGTATAGTTTTACATTTTTCATTCTTGTTTGTATTTATTCTTATTCTTGCTTTCGAACTTCTGTAATCTGATTGTTTATGCAATTTGCTGTATGTATTTTTAAATTCATAATAAGCTTCTTTTTTCAAATCGAATGAAGAAATATGAGAATGAGAAGAGAGATGAGAAGTTATATGATTTGAAGATTTTGAAAGACTTCGACTTGATTGACTTTCAAGGAAAGACTTTGCAATTGAATTAATATCAAAGAAGTTCCTTGAAACTTCAAAAGTCTGTTATTTCATTTGTAACTTCATTTAAGGGCGCTAGAGCCAAGTTCTAATCTAAAAATTCGATTTCGTCATTTTACTCAACAAATATTAAATTTGGAATTTTTCCCCTCTGTAGAATTAATCAATTTTTAACTAGAATTATGCGTACAGAGCGAGAAAATATCTAATTCAAATATTTTTTAAATAAAATGAAAATATTCAATTTTGAAGTCAGATTTTGAATTCTTCATCTTATGCAAAAAATATCGAAATTAAATATTTTTTCGCTCTGTATGCAGTTTTATATTTGAAAAAATATTAGCGCTACAGAGCGAAAAAATATTCATCTATAATTTTCGTTGAGTAAAATGAAGAATGAAATTTTGAGCTTAGCACTTGGGTCCAATACCCTTAAAAAATCGTTTTATGAAAAATTTGATGTTGCTACACAGGAATTGATAATACGTTGATAAAAATACATCAACGTGTTTTTTGTTTATTACGTTTTGAATTGTGGATAATGCAAAGTCGGTCAAATGAGGATTAGCCTGCATTGAAGCGAGCAAAAATAATCCATAATTGCCTTACGCGGTGTACCGGATTCTGTGTGACTGCACCCTGGGACGCAAACATGGCATGTAATAACGATGCATAATAATTGTGGAGATAATAACCTTGAGTCCGGGAGTGTGGGCGAAGTAAGCTTCAGGACTTTGCGAGTGATAGAGAGCCCCATGTCCCACTGCTCCACAAGGTGTTCGCACTGTTAGTTTTCCACAATCAAATAAGCCGCCACTTCGATAACGCACCTTTGCTGCCTCGTTTACCAACTTTCGACAAAAAGGAAATCTTCCAATTATTAAGAGAAATGTTGTCAAAAAACATGTTTTTTTTTAATTTGAATTTTATTAGACGGAATATTTAAAAAAGTAATTATACATACAAAATAAATTATATTTAATTTCCTGATGGAAATTAAATATAATTTTATGTTAGCTACTGATGATATTTATTGCCAGTTATAGTTAAGAAAGAAATCTCGAAAAAAATAGCATTTTTGAATTTGAATTTTTATTTTTTTATACTTGATCGAAGGCCGGAAATATGTAATCGGCGAATTGAATTTCGGCAATGGCAGTGGCCCCGAGATTTGCCAAACCAATTCCGAATCCTGCTATTCCTTGTTCGCAAAGTGGGGTGTTAAAAACACGATCGGTGCCGAATTTTTCTTGTAATCCCATAGTGCATCGAAACACTCCACCGAATGCGACATCTTCGCCGAAAATTACTGTAATAATTGGAAATTATAATAAATAAAATTCTAAAATGCTGAGATAAATAAAAATGTATTCTGTTCTTAAATTAAAATAAATGCAATTCCAATTTTCAATTCTCAAAGTTCCATTCTCCATTTTACTCAACGTAAATTATAGATAAATATTTTTTCGATACTTTTTCCATAAAATGAAGAATTAAAAATCGAATCGAATTTTTAGATTAGAACTTGGCTCCAACACCCTTAATAATTAAATAAAGGTATATATGTGTAGAAAAGTAATTATGCTATAATTTTAATTAAAAAGTATAATCAAGAAAACATAATTATTAAGTCGAAGCAATTAAACTGTGGACTAGGTCGATAAACCCGGAAGGATTGATTCTTCTGTAAATGAATATTACTGATATACAAATAGAAGACGAAGCTCACGGAATAAAGATAAATCAATTTTTATATTAATATTTACGAAAATATAAATTTACGAATATATAAAAAAATATTTTTTACCAGCAGAAGAATCTTTTTCCATGGCAAGTCCCAGGGCATTATTTATTGCTTGAAACATGTTTAACCGTTTGGTTTCACCTGGAAAATAGAGGAATTATAAATAAACTTCATAAAATATTTTTTATCAAAGTTTTTTGTTTTATTAGAATGAATATATGTAAAATGTAAGAAAATAAAAGCAGTTTTTTTAAATACAACACTGTTAATCTAATATTCATGCTAATTATTATTAATTAATTATTAACTTTAAGAATTTTAATATTCAGGAATTTTAAATTCCCGAAATTTTTGTTTAAAATTTATTTCCAAAATTTTTGTTCAAAATTTCAGGAATTTTTAATTTCGTTAAATTTCAATTTTAGGAATTTTCTAGTTTGGAAATCTTTGTTTTCTGGGAAACCTTTACACCATTTTTTTATTATGTACTTTAAACTAAAAATCTAGATAAATAAAATAGTGTGAGATATTAAAGAATATAAATAGACATTATCAGGGTTGCCACACTTTTAATCACTTTTTTTTGCGAGTCACTTTTAAGTCACTTTTTGATTAATAAAATTAAATTTACCTGCATTTTGTAATTCGTTATCAGGAACATATGTGAAGTGCATTTTTCTAGCGGCATTTTGTAATTGGAAAGAAATTGGAATCAGCCGCGAGTCGGTGATTCGTATTCGTGAACACAACTTACTGAGTATCATGATTGAGGAATACTGCTTTGAACTGGGGGCCGATAACGAGTCTAAATAATCAGCTCACATGAATAATGTTATTTACACACAATGTAGATTCCCGGCCCTTCTCTCTTTCCTTATAAGAACTTCTGTTATCGCTTTTCAATACTATAAGTTTGTTTTCTGAGCACTTTTATGAGTTTTATCTTTAAATTTAATTATGAAAGCTCTTAATCATTCTAAATATTTGGAAGGTTCATTTCTGAATCAGAAGTATGTAGTACAATAAAAAAAGTGGAATTTGATAGTTTAATGTTATGGCGTGGGGGTTTTGCGATAGAAATTTCACTACCGGAATTAGATCTTTGTAGAACTGATGCCCCGAAATTCCATTCCCCATTTTACTCAACGAAAATTATAGATAAATATTTTTTCGCTCTGTAGCACTAATCTATTTTCAAAAATAAGACTGCATATAGAGCGAAAAAATATTTAATTTCGATACTTTTTGCATAAAACGAAGAATTAAAAATCTGATTTTAAAATTCAATATTTTCATTTTACTTAAAAAATATTTGAATTAGATATTTTCTCGCTCTGCACGCGTAATTCTAGTTAAAAATTTAATAATTCTACAAAAGGAAAAAATTCTAATTTTAATATTTGTTAAGTAAAATGAAGAAATCGTCTCATATTAAGCCTCGTCTCATATTAAGCGGTAAAATTGAAAATTTTATTGAGCTATAGATAATTATAATTAAGATATAAGACTTAAAAAATATACATAGTCGTAAGATTATAAACGCATCACCATTTTTTTCCAATTTTCTGAAATTAGTATCTGTTCCTTTTAGAAAAGAGGACTGTATTTCCTGGAAATGTATAATTCTCAATCATAAAATTAATGATTAGTTGGTAGTTTGATGTTGATAGTTTTAATTTCCATGTAATGATCAACTGCATCGATGCCTCTGTAAATAAAATAAAAAATTATTAGAATGCATTTCTTGTACTGGACATTTCTCATTGTACTAATTAAAATCTAATTACATTTCGCGACCAATTCCAGATTCTTTGTAGCCGCCGAAAGGTGTTTGAGCCGTGAGTTCGAACCACTGATTGACCCTATATTTTTTCATCATTATTTATCAATATTAGGAGATTTGGTAGATATAAAGTGGATTTAATAAAAGAAATGTGTCAGAATCTTACCAAACAGTTCCAGCCTCAGCTGCTTTTGAAAATTCGAAAGCAATATCAAGGTTTTTTGTGAAAACGCCAGCAACTAGTCCGTAAGAAGTATTATTAGCCCTTTTAATTACTTCTTCCAGTGTATCGAATTTGAAAAGCGACTGCACTGGTCCAAAAATCTACAAACATTTTTATTAATTGCAAACAAATAGAATATGATAAGTTCTAAATTAATCAATAATAATTAGGGCTTACTTCTTCTTTAGCAATTGTCATATCGTCTTTCACATTGGAGAAAACTGTAGGCTGTACGAAAAATCCAATAGTGCCGTGACGACATCCACCAGTTTCCAATTTTGCGCCTTCTTTCTTTCCAATTTCAATATAATCCATAACCCTTTTGAATATCCTATCATCAATCTATAGAAACAAAGTTTCTGATTGCACATTTGTTTTCGATTACAAGTATCATGATTTTTATTTTACTTTCTTCGTAATTTTACCTGTGATCCATAGAAAGTATCAGTTTCAAAAGGTCCCCCCACTTTTAAAGACTTTGCCCTTTGAACAATCATGTTTACAAATTTGTTGTAAACGCTACTTTGGACAAATATTCTCGTCGGAGCCAAGCAAATTTGTCCTGCATTTAGGAAAGCAAAACAAGTATAAGTAGCAGCAAGTTCGACTGAAAAATAACAATTTGTAAACAATTTAGTTTCTATTAAGAAGAGAAATGGAAAAAAGATTAAAATAAGGGTGTTGGAGCCAAGTTGTAATCTAAAAATTCGATTTCTTCATTTTACTCAACAAATATCATATTTGATATTTTTTCCCGCTGTAGAATTAGTCAATTTTTAACTAGAATTATGCGTATAGAGCGATAAAATATCTAATTCAAATATTTTTTAAGTAAAATGAAAATATTCATTTTTGAATTTAGATTTTGAATTCTTCGTTTTATGCAAAAAGTATCGAAGTTAAATATTTTTTCGCTCTGTATGCAGTCTTATAATAGAAAAAAGATTAGCGCTACAGAGTGAAAAAATATTTATCTATAATTTTCGTTGAGTAAAATGGAGAATGGAATTTTGAGCTTAACGCTTGGGTCCAACGTCCATAAAAAATATTGTCTTACGATCTGCGTCTTCAAAAATTACCAGTGGACTTTTGCCACCAAGTTCCAAAGTAACCCGCTTCAAATTACTTTTTGCAGAAGCTTCAAGTATTTTTCTGCCAATCTGTAATACAAATAAATTTTTTAATCAATTATTTATGCTAAGTTATTTAAAATAAAAGAATGAAAGGAAAATTATACTGACCCCCACAGAGCCAGTGAAAGCAATTTTGTTGACATCTGGATGCTCAGCCAAAGCTGAACCTGCAGTAGCACCATAGCCAGGAACTATATTTAAAACACCTTTTGGAAGACCAGCTTCCTTTGCAAGATTTGCAATGTAAAGAGCTGTTAAAGGTGTCTGTTCAGCTGGTTTCATTACAATCGTGCAACCGGCGGCTAAAGCAGGTCCAATTTTCATTCCCACCATGGTTGTTGGATAATTCCAGGGAATAATGGAACCTACGACTCCAATTGGTTCTTTTCTCGTCATCACAAAAACATTTCCATCTGTTTACAACAAGGACGAATTAGCAACACATCTGTTAAATATTCAATCAATTCACAAGTTCCAATTATGAAATCAAGCATGACATAATGAAACTAAGAACATTCAAAATGGAATAAGAGTATAAATCATACTGCAGTTATAAATATAAAATTTTTATTGCAATTCCTATATCGATAAATCTATTAAAAACCAGATTGTGCAATCTAAAGCAGAAGTTGCTTCAACCTCTTGATATAAAAATGATAATTGATAATCATCATATCTGATAAATTTTTAATGATCTTTACTTTCTTGATTAAGAAGTTAAACATATAATAAGACATAAGAAATTAAGAATCGAATATAATTAATTTGTAACTAGAATTATGTATACAGAGCGAAAAAATATCTAATTCAAATTTTTTTAAGTAAAACGAAAATATTGAATTTTAAAGTTAGATTTTGAATTCTTCATTTTATGGAAAAAGTATCGAAATTAAATATTTTTTTGCTCTGTATGCAGTCTTATAATTGAAAAAAGATTAGCGCTACAGAGCGAAAAAATATTTATCTATAATTTTCGTTGAGTAAAATGGAGAATGGAATTTTGAGCTTAACACTTGGGTCCAACGCCCTTACTTTGAGAAATGAAACAGTTAATAAAGAAATTAAAAGAGATAATGGAATAAAACATAATAATTTATCGTTCAATTATCTTACCAGATGGAATAGTTTTGCCATGGATTTTATCAGTACATCCTGCATAGTAACGAAGCAGTTTAGCTACTCTTTGAACTTCATCAAATGAGTTAGAAAAAGGTTTTCCATTTTCCAGTGATTGAATGCTTGCAAGTTCATTGGTATTTTCATCGAGAAGATTTGCCAACTGTCAAGTCCAAATTATAAATATTAATTATTTAAATAAATAAAATTGCAAATTTTTAAATTACCTTGTTTATAATTTCTCCACGAGCAGAAGCATCCATTTTTCTCCATACTGATCCTCTTTGGAATGCGGCTCTCGCAGCTGTTACTGCTTTATCCACATCGGCCTGTATTATAAAAAATTCTTGTTTTATGATCAAATTGTCTATAATAGGACATTAAAATTTAAGAATTATTATCACATATTTGAAGATTTATGAAGTATCTTCAAATATATAAAAATGGTGATAATGTGATAATGATAATAATATGTCTAATCGAATAAATATATTTATTGATTTACACACTCTGCTTATTATATAATACAAATTAAATTTTTTTCAATTTAAATGGATAAATTTTGTACGCAAATGCTTTTTACAATACGTCTGATATTAGACTTAATTTTCTGCAGATATTTTTTTAATGACAATGACGCATTAGAAAATACTTTATTGTTTGCCACTCTTCATCGAAGACATTCAGCCTTGAAGTTGAGTCGTAGATTAAAATTTAATATAAATAAAAATTTAAAAATATTATAATATAAAAATGAACGAAACTTTACCTTATCACCTTCAGCTACTTGGGAAATGATCTTTTCATTTGAAGGGTTGATAACGTTGAACTTCTTTCCACTTACTGAGTCGCACCATTCATTATTAATAAAAATCTGTAAATATTTCAAAGCTTTAAAGTATTCGTTATTAAATATGGCCATGACTGGAAAAAATGTTCATAATTAAAATATCTTTACAGTGACGTGAATCTTTTTTAGCGATTATTTTTGACTGGCCTATTCCAACTCTTCACATCGTATTTACACAAATTTATATATGTATCTGTAAAGATATCTGTTTCTCGAGGTACATAATACTTTAATATATTCTTTACAATTAAGATGAAAAAGTGTTTTTCTAGATTTAGAAGATATATTTCTGAAGAGGAGAAAATTCTTTTATTCATAAAATCTATGCGATGCGATTTCAGTAACAATAGCTGTTCATAATATTTATAAATACAAAATAACTATAGGTTTTTATCTGCAGTTAAAAAATATTCAAAATTGATTTCCTCTCTACATTCTTTTTGAATTTCAAAATAAAAATTTTTATCTGAATTTCAAGTCGGGTAGACTACATTTTTTTCCTTCTTGATAGGCATAGCTAGGTAAACAGATAATAATCTAATAATAATAGTGAAGAGATAAAAATGTATAAGCTTTGTAAATAGATAATAGGGCATTAGTAGGTCGAAAAAATTCCCCTTCCCTTTTTCAAATTTTTCCAATCTTTATAAGATTTCGCTATTTGTTCTAAAAAGTTGAACGACTAGCGTCTTTTTCAAAAAGTGAATAAGGGAGATCGTCACTATTTTAGTTAGGAGCCTTTCACAAATTAGATTGGTGCCTATTATTTAAATTTTAATCGTGAATATAAATTAACTCTAATTAAATATTTTGTTAATCGAGCCAAATTATATTTTTTAAGCTATACTTTGATCGCTTCAATTATTTACTGGCACATTTATCTTAGTTTTGATATGGAGTTTTTATTTCAATCTTTCATCAGCATTTATTCAAAAATCAGACCATATTCCATTTATTTATAATTAAATTAAATTCTACAACTCACTTTGGAATACTTTATAGTCGGATTTGGATTTGGCTTCATGTCAGACATTTTGTATTTATTATAAATCCGTCAAATTCCACGAGCGAAACTGTACTAAACGAGCAGACTCTACTTTCCAGACTGGTTGACTGGAGAGTGGAATACTGGATACATTGGAAATCAGTTTTGAGATCTTATACGCAGAATACTTCTCCCATATTCTTTGGTATATATATATATGTACAATTGTTGCCAGCCGCAGAATAGTGTTATTTGCGACTTAAGATGTCTAAAGACATAAATTAATGTAATAAAAGTTCTCACAATTTCTGTAATCATTTTTCGCTGAGATACAGTGACTCAGCAATTAATTCATTTTGTTATTGAGCAAAATTTATTTAATTCTCAATACAATGCTGATAATAACTTCAACTTAGTCTTTTGACTGAAAATTGTCAACCATAAATTGCTAATTAAATTAGTAGTAAACGAGAAAAATTTTCTTATGTAAAAAAGGCTTTTAGTTCAAAATGTTTTCATTTTCATCGTTTCAATCAATTTATAAAGCATCCTGTTATGAAATAAAAGCAAAATGTAATTAGAAACCTTAGTATGGTATGGTATCTTATTTTTCAGCAAAAGATACATTACCATGATCATTCTATTTACCGCAGCTATAAAATAGTGGTTAAAGCAGGTTTCTAACGGTTACATAAATTTTGAAAATAGTTATGATTCTTATTGCAACTTTTATGTTTAAAACTTGAACTCTATTGGAAACCTATAATTATCAAATCTAATCTCTGTCTTAGTTTTCTCCGTATATTTTTTTATCTATAGTTACATTTAGTTTGAATTGAGAAAACGATCTGTTCTAGTGTCTATAATTTTTTATAAAATGCTTTTTCTGGTCAAAGAAAATTGCGGTCCGGTTTAAAAAACAATTTTTATAAATATTATCAATTGACATATCCGGCGGTATCTTCATTCTATCGATTATTTTTGTTTCTATTATCAGCTTTTATAATCTACTTTGGGGCGACATCTGTCTCTTCAGTTCTGTGCAGTTCTGTGATTTACGACGCCAAGTTTCACTGTTCTTTGCAGATTTGCTATCATTTATAATCAGTGCGAGAGATTTTATAGGGACGTGAACAGGCGTAATTATTGGTGAACGTTGAAAACTTTCTGCGCTGTAAGTCATTATCAGTTGTGGTGTTTTATGCAATTACCGATATTCGAGGCCAACTTGTAACTGCCATAAATTTTCCTCATTCTGAGCTGGAACACATTCTTCTTCAGACCTTTGCAGAGAAAAGTTTAAAATTATGGCGAATCCTAAGCCAACTATCAAATACACGAAGGTAAGAGATTTAATTCTGCCGTTTTAAATTATAGAATCAATGTTCACTTAAAAATGAAGGCTACTTTTTTTCTACTAAATAAAATATGTATAAATTATGATGAAATCTGTTTTTATAAAGATATTCGAAACCTTACCATTCCTTTTCGATCTATTTAAATCTTATAGCAAATATATTCCTTGCCAAGATGTCAACAGGAAAGTTTTTTGGGCACCGTTCAAACGTAGAATTTAGCTGGAAAATATAATATTTAGACAAATTAGTACATAAAGTTAAGAATTTTTTAAAACCAATTTAAGGGAACCAAGTTCTAATCTAAAAATTCGATTTCTCCATTTTACTCAACAAACATTAAATTTGGAATTTTTTCCCTCTGTAGAATTAATCAATTTTTAACTTGAATTATGCATACAGGGCGAAAAAATATCTAATTCAAATTTTTTTAAGTAAAACGAAAATATTGAATTTGAAAGTTAGATTTTGAATTCTTCATTTTATGGAAAAAGTATCGAAATTAAATATTTTTTCGCTCTGTATGCAATCTTATAGTTGAAAAAAGATTAGCGCTACAGAGCGAAAAAATATTTATCTATAATTTTCGTTGAGTGAAATGGAGAATGGAATTTTGAGCTTAGCACTTGGGTCCAGCATCCTTAATGTTATTGAATATACAAAATTTTAACTTAACTTCCAGTTATTCATCAATAACGAGTTTGTGGATGCTGTAAGTGGAAAAAAATTCCGGACCATTAATCCAGCGAATGAAGAAGTTATTGCTGAAGTTGCAGAGGGAGAAAAAGTATGAAGATTGATAAACTCTGATAGCCTCTAATAAAAATCTCAAAAGATTCCTCAAAAGATTCTTTTTTGAAAAATGAATTTGAATACAAAGTACTAAAATATGGAGGCTATCAACATTTAGTATTCAACTTTAGAATCTTTCCATTTATAAAATATCTATAAATTTAATCTATTAATGAAATAAATATTTTCAAAGGCTGATGTCGATCTTGCTGTTGCCGCTGCAAAAAAAGCATTTTCAAGGGGATCAGAATGGCGAAAAATGGATCCATCTGCTCGGGGTAAACTCATGAACAAGGTATTCATATTATATAAATTATGAAAATATTAACAAGAAAATTCTTATGTAAATTTTTTAAACCGAAGAACACTTTTTCAGCTGGCTGATCTCATTGAACGGGACGCGACCTACATAGCCAATATTGAAACACTAGATTGTGGAAAAACATTCACGAATTCTTTGATTGATATAGAAACGAGTGTCAATACAATTCGTTATTATGCTGGTTGGTGTGATAAAATACATGGAAGTACAATCCCTGTTGGTAAGATTAAAAAGTAATTAACATGAGTAATTATTTCAAAATATCTTTACATAGCAAACATTATTATTTTTAACTTTAATTATCTCCTCATTTATCTCTTAACGTCCAAAGGTATTTCTGCAATAAACTCATTTCTGATTTAGATGGTCACAACTTCGCGTTGACCAAAAAGGAGCCAGTTGGAGTTGTGGGTCAAATAATTCCATGGAATTACCCAATCGCAATGGCCTCCTGGAAGCTGGGTCCAGCTTTGGCTACTGGTTGCACTATAATTTTAAAACCAGCTGAGCAAACTCCTCTCAGTGCTCTTTATGTGGCATCTCTTGTTAAAGAAGCTGGATTTCCACCAGGAGTTTTGAACGTTATTCCGGGATATGGACCTACAGCCGGTGCAGCTATTTCAGAACATCCGGATGTTAACAAAGTCGCTTTTACTGGATCCACTGATGTAGGAATTAATTGAAATTTGTATTTCAAATATTTTTGATCAGTTGTTATTCAAGATTTTAGGTCCAAATTTCTTATAACTAGTAAATTTAATTTTTTTCAGGTGGGACATCTAATTATGGCAGCCGCAGCGAATAGTAATTTAAAACGAGTCAGCCTTGAACTTGGAGGCAAAAGTCCTCTTGTGATTCTCGATGATGCTGACAGTATGTTGAAAGTAGGATTTCTAAAATCCTTACAATTTCTTTAAACTTCCAGATCTGTTTTCATTCTACGTGTAAAGATCATTCAAAAATAAAAATATTATTTTCAGTAAATGAGGCCGCACAAATTGCTTACAATGCAATTTTCGACAATCACGGACAAAGTTGCTGCGCCGGGTCTCGTACTTTCGTACAATCAAAGATTTACGACAAATTTGTAAATCGAGCGAAGCAGCTTGCTGAGCAGAGAAAAGTTGGGGATCCTTTTAAAGTTGACGTCGACCAAGGACCTCAAGTCGATCAGCAAATGTTTGATAAAGTGATGGGGCTGATTAAATCTGGAAAAGAAGCCAAAGCGAAAGTCGAAACTGGTGGAAACCGTATCGGCAACGTGGGATTCTTTATAGAGGTTCTTAATTTATAATTTAAATAAGTTATCAATTGTAACAGAATTGTTTAAAATTTTTTTAAATAATTTTTTAGCCCACTGTCTTTTCAAATGTAACTGATGACATGCGAATTGCCAAGGAAGAAATTTTTGGACCAGTGCAAAGCATTTTGAAGTTCGACACACTTGAGGAAGTAATTGAGCGTGCGAATAACACAAAATACGGTCTTGCGGCTGGGATAATCACAAAGGATATTGAGAAAGCTTTGTTGTTCGCGCAAGCCGTCGAGGCTGGAAGTGTTTGGTAATTGTTACTTTTGCTGATTTGATTTAAATTTATCCTCAATTAACGTTAATTTAATTCTATTTGTGGATTTATTCTAAATTATAGGGTTAATTCCTATGATGCCATAACGGCTCAGACACCTTTTGGAGGCTTCAAATTATCCGGAATTGGGCGGGAACTGTAAGTATATGAAGACTTTTTAAAAAGAACAAAAGTCATGTTGAGAAAAATTGTAATATACTTTTTTATATTTCAGCGGCGAAGAAGGCCTGAAAGAATATCTTGAGGTCAAGACAATTAGTATTAAGCTTCCATAAATTACTGAAGACCATTTTATACTTCATGATTATATTTTTACTACTGTTTGTTAATAAAGAGTGATACGAATTAAAATATATATTCAAAGTCTTACTTTGATAATTTCTCTCATTTTACATTTTAAGATAATTTAAATGTGTTATTTAAGATTTGAAATCAGTTTATTGAAAAGAAATTTTTACAGAAATACGGCACCTGTTCCACTGAGCCTGTACTTATCAAAGAGCAACAACATAAGCGTTATTGTACTAAAATATAACAACGAATTGTAATGCACTGATTATTAAGCAGTGCTCATGTTCTAGCTTTCTTTTACAAGGTTTGTTGAAGTACCTACACGTTTTTAAAGGGCGATCAACAATCAGCATCATCTGGAGGGATTCCTAGTTCTGCATCGGTCCACATTTCCGGTTCAGGAAGGTCAAAACCCTAGGAAAATAAAATACTCAAATAGTTTATTTTAAACTCTTCGTTTCTTTGATATTTACTAAAAGATCAGGTATTAAATCAAGAATGGGTTTGAGTAATGAATGATTGTTTGTACACAGTATGCAGTGTCAGAAAATTGAAAGAATAAATACCACTAAATGGTGCCAATCATGCCAACAGTGCCACAGGATCCACCACCAGGCAAATCCGCCACCAATTTCGGCTGCGATTAAAGCCTGTTTGATGGGTTTTCCAGCTACCCGATAATTCCATCTGTAAAATAATGTATGCTATTTAAAAATGATAGCAACACTGCAAAAAATCACAATGAAAATTTACTACTAGAATGAGAGGACATAAAATTACTAGTGATAATGATAAATGTAATTTTACGCTAAAATGGTGAAAATAATATAACGTTGTAAGTTTAACATGATATTGTTGTAAAATTACAACGATAAACGTGGTAAATTTACATCGATTACCGATTTTACATATTTTAACATGTGTAACAATTAACACAAGGAAATACAGCAACTACATACAAAAAATCACCAATTACATAATTTGTTGTACTTACACCCCGTGCCAACTATTTCTCACTTGTTGTTTATTGATAACTGCGTTTCTTTTTAAGGTACTCTCTACTGCATTTTGCAATAATCTCGAGCCCCGAGACACCAACATTGTTAAAAATTTTGTTGCCAATTTGACATATAATCCCGAAGGCTAGCTGGGCTAGCAGCCGACAATTTTACAGCGCCCTCAGCCCCAAGTGAGCAAATATTAAATCATTTCTCAAATCTGTTGAACCCAGTCGGTAATATAGAAATTTAATTTATTTACATTTGTAGATAAAAAAGCAATCATTTTAAAAATGCGTACATATAAATTATAAAATTATATTATTTTATAAATATTTTGAAAATTATTTTTTTTGTGTATTCTGTAAACTTAAATTAATATTATTAAAATCCTATGCAGAAAGTTTATATATATTACATATATATATACATATACAGTTTATATTAATTATATATATATCAGTTATGAAAAACTCATGATGGAAAATTGGAAATAATAGTTTTCTACATAGTAGATCTTCAAATAAATTCAATTTAAAATTTTTTAATATGAATTAATATAATTCACTGGTCCTGCAGTCGAATATGTGATGGTGGGGATTTCAAATATTTTTCCCATTTTATATATTTTTCTGTTATACAGAAAATTACAATAAAAACCGTTTGAGATCATACAAAAGTCATAGAAATGACCCTGCTATCCCAAATCCCATTCCCATCTCAGCAAAAGACGCTGCTTCTATTTTCGAGGCCCGGGGATTCGCTCTAAAATTGAATTACACTTTTTACTCGAATTGACGCCTAATCAATAAATTCGTTGAACCCCCCTGTGGAGTGCTGCCACATACGGGGGTTTCTATCCATTTCCATCTATTCACCTCTTGCTTCTTCTTTCGAGAAAAATTGACTACTTCCACCACTTACTACCAGTTCGCGCTCAAAACAGCCAATCCCGTTGTTCGTGGGGTGGGAGGGGTGGCGCTCGTGTCGCCATCTCGCGTTCTCAGTCGTCAGTCGTCTCCTATCCGAGGTGCAGGTGGAGGTCTGCTCGCCATATTTGTTGTTGTCGTCGATGGGGTAGGCTAGCCAGGAATTAAAATCGGTGACAGTGCGGTGATAGTGCGTTAATCCTAATCAAAGGAACGACTTATCGAGCGTGTGTGAATGCCGGTCCAAGGTTCCCGCGAGGTTCCGCGACCAGGAAGCAGTATGTATCTTACATAAAACTGACGGGGCACTCATTGTCAGCTGTCCTGTTCTGTTTTCGAGTGCGAGTGTGTATCAACCGTTGAATCGGTTTTATGTTGGTGATTGTAGTAGGGTGTCCAGTGAGTTAGGAGCGGACGACATCAACTTTACATAGAAAGCAAGGTAAAAATAACCACAATATATAAAACAAGGGGTGAAGTAATCTCCAGAGTGAAAGATTAACGTATTTTCATTACAAAGTTGTACAATTTTCAGAGAACGCGTCAAAGCTTTACAAAATAATTCAAGTAAGGGAAAACGAGGATCAGTCCTGATATTATCATGACAGTATGTGCAGAAAAGTTTTCTACTTGTTGTTAATGGTGTTGTGTTGTAGAAAAGAGATAGTTTGGTGAAAACAACCCAAAATCAAGAGAGAGAGAGAGAGACTGAGAGGGATACAGATACAGAGAGACAGAAAGATAGAGGGGTGGATCCTCTTTATGGGGTCGGGGTCGTCGTACGTTCTTGACGTGAGATTGTCGACCCGCCAAGGTCCTTGTGCTTCGACTACCGACGCGATAAATACAAGATACTCGAGTCATTCGCGTGCTGATTCCAAACATAACCTAGCCCAACACTCCATTTTACAATCGCGAGATAAATCCCAGGGTACGGATGATGTTGGACGAAAACAAACGGCCATGATTTTGAAGTAGAACTAACCTAGCTTAACTTGCGATCAGGATTTCTCCATTTATGATTGCCCTTGAAAGTTGGAGGATTCACACTTTTATAGTTGAAATTATAGTTTTTTGAGAAGTGTCAATCAGGTAAAAAGTCTGTTTGATTTGGGTTTCTATGAGAGGACATCTTGGCTGTTAGAGTAATTTTTTTTAAACGAGCTTTGGCCTGGGAAACAGGGAAAAGAGGAGGGTGAAACTGGTGGTTTGGCTGGAAGAATCGATATGCTTTCACGAAGGAAAATCAGCTGTTCAACTCTTATCCAACGGTATGAGTCCGAAGGAAAACATTTGGTGGATTTTAAAGAGCACAGCTGTTAACACCCGGTAAATCTCCGTGAATCTTTCATCCAGATGGGCTTCCTCTTTCTTTTATTTTTCCTCTCACTCTCTCTCTCCGTCTATCTTACTGGTGATTGGTGTTGCAAAGTAAAATTGTAAGGTAAAATCATTGTAGTCAAAATTTTCTTCAAATAATTAAAAATACAAAATCTGAAACGAAAACAAATGAAAGTAAAATATGGACCGGAATCATCGATATTGAAACTATGCTTGAAAAATTCTGAACGTTCTTGTTGTTATCGATTCTATTTTAAACTAGAAACAATTTTAAAATATTGATTCATTTGGATTGAAAATAATTCTGTATAAAAGACACTTGTATATTGTTATTTTTAGTTGGAACAGTATTTCATTTGAAAGTTCAAAACTGTGGTATACATTTAAAACTCATAAAAGAGAAATAGATCGACACTGATTATACACGGATGATAAGCTACAATTATTTTAGTGAAAATCAGTTCTGCTAAGTATGTATTCAGAGCAGGTTTATATTTCTTGAGTGTTTTTCTTCTTACAAGCTAAGAAATAATATTCCCTCTCTTGTAGTGCAAATTTAATGCCATTGCGGTGAAAGTATCTGTTGAAATAATTTTCACAATTTCGCTGTTTCTCGCTAGACTCAGGAAAATATATTTTTAATATATTACAACGTATTTTCAATTACTCTAAAATTAATTAATTATCAGCTTAGTTCCTACAGTCTCCAATTTAGAATGGACCTTTAAATTCTAAGGAATCTAATGAATTGGAGAATTATCATTGTTCATTAAATTCTTCTTCGTCATCTCGTTTACGTCACTACCGATTCAAATAAATTTCATAAAGCTCTTGCACTCCTTAATTCGTGCTGAAGAGGTAAATTCCACGCAATTCTTCTAAAAATACATCTTGTACATTTAACATCTGTTTACATTTGAGTAAAAGCAACGTCGATTGCAGTAGACATGAATAGCAATTTACACAATATCGTCTCAACTAAGTTGCATAAACTGGTTTACGGTGGTGCTACGATGTTAGTAAGTGCTATGAATAGAGTTACCCGTAGCGAATTAGCCCCGTTACAATTAAGCGCTTTGAAATTGCAATTATCGAGATTTTAAAGGATAGCGAGCTACAATGCATGATCATTTTCAGACACGATATCACTTTGAGCTCTTGTATTTTAGCAATCGTAGTTGTTAAACCTAAAGAGTTAAAGTTAATGGCACTCATCGTGAATGAGTTATGTGTTCGTTTTCTAGTTTTACATATACATCGACATCAAACTTATAATCTCGTACTAATGAAAATTTCTGATTTTCAGGGAAGGTCCTCCACGTGGAAGGGCAGAGTTCGCGACGGTGGATGAGGAGGAGGAGGAGAATTGATTGTGTGTTCGGAGTAAGTAGCACGGGTCGTGTCGTGCGTGCTGGTCCGTACGACGATTAAAACTGGCGGGCAACCTGGCTCGGTCCCCCGTGGTGGTGGGTGGAGGTGGCGGCAGTCGGGGTGGTTCCGCGAGGGCCGCATCCACCGCAGCAAATGCCGCAGCCGGAGCTGAGGATGGGGCCCAAGGTGCCGCGGGCGCGATTCTTGATTGGGAAGAGACTGATCGATTCTCCTTCGAGGATTCCGATCGCTTCGAGGAAGACTCACTATGTAGCTGGAGCAGCGAACCTGAATCGATCTGCAACAACTGGCGAGGATGGCGACGACCACCTGCGGCATTTACGACCTCCAAGAAGACTGCAGAAGGTTAGTTACCTTAACAACTACCCTTTTTCGAAGCAGGGAACTAAGAGAGGATAGAATAATTAAATAATAGTCTTCTCTTGTTTTATTTAAAACAGAACTCTGCAGGGTCTATTCGGAACACATTGCAGAAATGAAATTTTGTTACCACTATAAGGTGGTAGATATTCTAGGGATTTTATTATGATGTTAAGGAAAGAAGGCTTCAAATTGGAAGGTTGTTCAAATCTTCGAACTTTATATTCGTATAAAAATACGCTAAACTCTTGGAAATGAAAGATGTTTTTTCGTTATTGAGCGTCCACGTTGCGGACGTAGCACGATCGCGTTACACGCAAATTACGTTCTTGTCTATTGCCTGTAGGTACACATTACTTCTTGCGTTAATAGTTTGCTACATGGATGCACTCAGGAGACTCGGGACGGGCACTGTAAACACAAGGCGAGGCTAATTTACTCGACGCAGCGAACAAGACGGTATAAGTGCAACTGTAGCTCACCCACATTGGGATAGGATCGAATATTATTACGCGGAAAAATCACTTCCTTATATTAAATCTTCTAATCAGAGCTGTAGAAATATTTACAGTTTCTCAGACTCTATTACAATTCTGATACTTGTATTCTGCTTGTATAGTCTCTAAATGCAAATTTCGAATGGGTAATCATTTTTTTTCATAACTGGGTTAATATCAGGTCACAAACTCCGCAAGCTTTGCGTGCTAGCCTTGTCCCTTTTTTCAGGGGAGAAACGCACGAACATTTGTGATTATTGCAATTTTTTCCGTCCGCGCAAAGCTTTATGATCTTTCTCGTTAAGTCATTACTGCTGCATACGTATTAGCACTAATCTTCTGACGCAAACCTAACGGCTTCAGCTGTAAAGCTTTTGTCGTTTTTTTTCATTTCGTTTTTTTTTTATTTCGTTTTTATTTTTATGTTTTTGCCTTCGAGACTTTAGCACGGGTCGTGGTTCTATTTATTAACACGTGGATCGCCGACAGGAAACCATTTGGCGGAAATTGCTCTGTACTCCAGACTGGATACTGTTCGCATTTCACTATCGTAGTCCCAAGCAATTCTAACTACTGGTTTAGTCATTCTCGTTCGAACGGTGAAATGATTCATCTTTACATGAATAATTTGCATAAGGATAATGTTAGAGCATTCTGAGAAGGATTTGCAAATGAAAGAAATTTCATGTCTTTTCACTGTAAATTATATTAATCTTTATTAGAAAGCATGGTCATATTGGTGAAAACTCTGTGGGTAACAGACTTGAAAAGTCTTGCTTATTGAATTGATAAATTTTACCTGAGATTACTTTGTCATTGTAAAGTCAGTCTGAATTTAATAACGCCTCGATTGCATAATTTTAGAGTAAATTTGAATTTAATTAAGGTGTTGTGTTTGAAAATTAATCCTCTGATATTCTGAAACACATTTATAATTTTTGAACGTCTTGAGTGTACAAGAGTAGGTCATTGGCAGGAGCGACGAAGCCAGAGCGTAAAATAGGATGAGTCACAGGAGAGTGCCTCTAGAGCCTAGATACTAGATAGCAAACGACGCGGGTTCACGGCCCCGACATCGGAGTCTGCCTCTGAGTAACAGAAGACCTTCTGGCGAAGATGGTAACAAGCTGAACGGGTAAAAGTGAGTTTGGAACTCTAGAGAAGAGTAGATGGAGAAAGAAATAAAAAAGGAAAGAAAGGCAAAACAAGAGTAGGCGGAGGTAAATAAATAAACAGGTCTTATAAGAAAGGGATCTCAGAGACTGCGTGGATCTTGGAACAAAGGAAGAACTCCAAGGAAGAACCCTGCGATGAAAAGTCTAATCGATTATAGAAATCTACACCTTCGCTTGATATCAAAAAATTACTTGATTAACTGAAGATTATAAAGAAAATCTGGTAACATGTTGATTCAAATTTTTTGCATCAGAGGCAGAGGCTGAGCTTTTGTCTGGAGGTGTTTTTTTTTTTCTTTCCTTTCTGCACCCAGACTGAGGTGAATGGAACATGAGGGGGAGCAACTGGTGAATTTTCGTGAGTGACTGTACAGTTCGTATTCGTATTCGTATTCGTATTCGTATTTGTATTCGTATACATGCACATACGTTGACTCCATTGCATTGACTTGGCGCCCAACTCAAGCCTCTGAGACTGCGAGGCAGACTTTCCAATCGGAACGAACGATTGGAAGCGATACGACCAACATGGGAAGACAGATGAAGAAAGAGGCACTGAGAAGTAAAGGGGGAATTTCGTCCTTTTCTCTTCTCTTTTTCCTCGGTCCTTGCTCCACGTTGGAGGGATCAAGGCCGAGAAAAAGTCAAAACAAAGAGCAGCGAACCTCTACCTTGCTCCACAGACTCTTTCGCTCTCACTTGACTTCAGCTTTTAAAAGTGAAGAAAAGCATCCTTTTGTCTTTTTTCGGTAGCTAGTCGCATTTTATTTCTACATCACTGATTTTATATTTTTATATCCTGATACAGGAATCCAAAATGATGATAGCGTTGGGATCCTGATTATAGCAAAAAAGCAAATGCCTTTTTGCTATCTTTTAGTCGATCGCTGTCATCATATGGTGACAGCGATGGGATGACTTGAGCTCTGAGAATACTGGATTCAAATGTTTCTTAAGACTGCCGGTTTAGTTAGAATGGTTTGCATTTGAAATTCTGAGTGTTTGTGGTTGTGGAGAATAGGGTAATGTTGGCAATCAAGTAATTAAAATCCCTCGTCTTCGTGCCGAAATGGTCGCAACTCGCAAGAACGTAGACATAGATCGAGTATAGTGGACTAGTGGAGACAGCTTGTATATGGTTTCCTGCGGAAACGTTAGTAATGTAATGGTATGTGACTGTATTGGTGCAATACTGCGACATACATAGACCTGTATGTATACCTACAAGAGACATAAGATACACGGGCGGACATTCTGTAGCCGCAAACGGGACCCGTTCATAGCATTCGCGGTGCATTAGTCTAATTGAAATCCAGGTGGCGGCGAAGCGCGCGTGACCACACTGTATCTCACAAGCTGTCACACTTCCTGAGATAGGTGCTAGAGGGACACCGGGTCGCTCGCTGTATTCTCCTCTTGATTGTGAGGTACATCACTCCCTCATAAATGCAATTACGGAATCAAACCATCCGTTAATTTTTCTATAATGTTCCGGTTTTAGCCAAGTCGACCTTCTTTTTGAAGTTTTCAAAATCCTTCTCTAAAACTCACGACGTTTGTAAACTCACGCTCGAACTAAAGGGGGAGGTGTCACAAATAGGATTGGTTAAGTCAACTTTTTCCCGTCAAGGTCGACTTTTCTTTTTCTCATCAGTTAATCGACTTTCAAAGTTGACGCGCAAAAAATCGACCAATCGAAAGTCGACTTTTCATTGTGGTTTTTCAACCCTAACATTAAAATTTGGGAATTGATTATTTACTCAGTTTTTCTCATTTGAAGATATTACGCAGTAAATCTTGCGCGATAAATCTTATGTATGAAAATGCTCAGGACATGTGCTCGAGATACATCCGGTATAATGAATTGAAAGTAGTTGCGCTGCCCAAAGGATTACATTTTTGTCCTTCCGCTATTTTTCCTTGTAATTTATCTTCCTTAATGCCACTCCGCTGAACATTCTTCCCTTGCATATAATTCAACAATACGAGAGAGGAAGAAACGTAAATAAAATTGTATAAAAGTATTCTCTGAATTTCCGATATCTAAATGCTATTATTATTCGGGTTTGCTTTATTATTCGGATTTTCATTAAATTAAAGTAACACTAAAAGCAAATATCTGAACATTAAAGAATTGATGAATAGAATTTTCTATTTTTCTATTTTCTCTCGCGTTTAATTTCGCTGGATTTTTTTTTCTCTTGATCCCCGGTAAGCTGAGCTGCATTTCGTATATTTCTTATTTTGTATTTATGGGAAATTGCGAATTTGCCGAGCTGGGTTTAAGGCCACGCGACTTACCGGATTAAAACGGATAGACACGCGGTAGCTGCAGTGGCGGCAGCCTAACGTTTAAGTCATTTCCGCATGCATAAATATGCAAATCACGGCTAGTCTCTGAGCGGCATCCACTGTGACTTACGATGCACTGAGCATCGTAATACTTGCGAGCGAGAGAGAGGAAAAGGGAGCTTTTAATTGTTTTATTTATTTTTATTCAGCAGAAGCTTTTTGTTTACATTGATTCAGTGAAAGAACATTTTAGGCTACGTAAATCGAATCGCCTATCTCAATTACTTATTACCTCACTTTTCTTGTTCTATTCTGTACTTAAAAGCCGTGTCAATAATGCCAGAGCATCTTTTATCTTTGCGTGGGTGACCCTGACATAAAATTGTGGGAATTTTCTCATACCAAAGAGCCGAGATCGATTCATAACATTTAGAAATAAAAAATTATCTTTTCTTGATGTATCATGAAAGATAGCTTACATTTTCCATAGTAAAAAGTACAATAGAGAAAAGGCTAAAAAGGTAAATTAGGTTTCTTCTTGTTTATAATATTATTTTTATTCGGGAATTTGAATGTTAGAGAATTATTTTTTCGATATTTTTTCACATTCAGATTTTTTTTTTTTTTTTTTTTTTTCTGAAAAAAGATGCTATCCCATTGAATTAACGTTATCAGGATTATTATTTGTGTTATCAAGGCTGGTTCTGCTCGATCAGTAATGTATCTCACATATGCTAAAAAGTTATCTTGTAGATTAGAACGTAAAAGTTATTGAATCAAAGCTGCATATCTGGTTGTGACATAGTGCACGACACCTTATAGAGCATTTATCAATTAATTGTGCAATATATTACCCCAGTTCGCATGATTCTCCGATCGTGCACAATGCGAATTCCAGACATATGACGACAGAATTATCAGAGAGTTTTTTGAAATTATAAATTTTCTTCATGGCTATTCTTTTAAAATCTGCCTCTCATCTAACTAAAAGATTTTTTTTCCTTTTGCCTCGCTTCTTCTTGCGAGTCGGTATTTCTGGTAATAAAAAAGTGAAGAAGAAAAGAATTCAACACTACAGGCATCGCTGGTCTAGTGTTGCTCGGTATTGCGAAAAACAATGGGGTTGTTGCACGCGAACGATGAGACTTGTAACGAGAGGTGAAGAGGATGGAAGGGTGGAATGAGAATGCTTGGGGGTGACAAAGAGCGGATCTGGGGGTGAAGGGTGAGAAGAACTTCGGGTCGATGTTACTAACTCTAGAGAACTGGAGAGGCATATATACATGTTCGTGTGCACGTTTTTTTCATTCGTATGTGAAAGAGTATGCACATAAATCTGTAAAAAAATTTATGTCAGCCGCGAGCATATTTTACACGGTAAAATAACCTCTCGCTGTACTAATTTGAATAGATTCTTCCATATTCCATCTAATACATATTCGTTAAATCATTATTTTACAGATTTGGGATTTTAGATTTCAATTTATTCAATTTTCATTTTTTCAAACTTCAATTTATCTCGAACTGTTTTTGATGATTCAAAGACTTTCTTAAACTCCATGAAATCTATGGGATATTGACTCTTGAGATAAAATATTCACCTGCTCTCGACCCCTCGCTGAGTGGGTGCAACCACCTAAAACCCTTGCGCCGACCTTGCGGTTCATCCTATCGAACTATACGATGTTCCAATCTTGACAGGGCCGTATCCATCAGAAAGGCGACGATTGTTGCAATCCTAAAGGTAGTTTCAGATATGATTTCATATTACGTGATAGTTTTCCTGAATTATCTGACATTGATAGAGAGTCGGAGGATTTCATGTACAGATTCCTATATTTCATAGGAGATTTGTCATGTAGTGCTGTATGTCTCCTCGCGATGAAGAAAATAAAAAAGTAATAAAAAAAAGAGGAAGATAAGGAAGTTGGGGCGAATGCGTGTAACACGCCGCTCTCCAGGTCGATGTTCGTGCATTGCATTATGTATCACGACCTCGCTTCTATTTCTATGCGCATGCAAGTGCGTTTGCAAATACGTAAATGTTGCGGAACTCTCTTGTAGGAAGTTCAGTTCGATATTTTGATATAACGGGATCCATGCCAGTTTTTAACGAGAAAGGACGAAAACATAGTCGAATTTTTATGGTAGTCGGGATTCAAGTACTTATACTCAATGGAATTTGCACAGAACATTTTGTGTTACTTGAAAATGTGTTTTGAGTGTGTAACTGTATGTATAGATGCAACTGGCTGGTTGGTAATTGCATAGGGGAGTCTCCCCGGCCTCCCTATTGTTACCAACTCTCTACCAGGTAATAAGCACGTGTATGAGTCTTGCGGGGTTAAGAGAAGGCATTATAGGGGTAGAAAACATGCCAGTATTAAGAATAGGAGGGATAGGAGCAAGTTGGACGGATATTTATTGAAATTATTTATAAAATTGTAATGTATTGTGTAATGAATGAATGAAATGTCTTCAATGTGAGCCACATAAATAATTCGCAGTATGCAGTTTTAATCTAAGCACATTTTCTCTTTTATATCACTTTCTCAAACTCGAATCCCTTCCCTCGATATCGAGGTCAAAGAAAAGATTAAGGTCGTTGGCCAAGGTCGGTCTTACGTTTACTCTGAGTACCGCGACTCTTACTTATTATAGAAAGATATGCACCTGTACACACGTGAGGCTTGATCTCAAGTGTGCCTTGAACATGACGTTGGCGCGTTTAATTAAATTTATGGCTCATTATCGGAGCGTAAATGATCGCGATCGATGATAATACTCACTCGGAAGATAAATCTATCGTCGCTCGAAGAACGTTGTAACATCGATCGCGAAATCATGTTCAATCCTTACTTTCGGCACGGGACGTTTAAAGTTGAGATCTGATCACTTTCAATGATAATTGATTCGACGGCGATTGAGCTCGTTAGGCGATTCATGTAAAATTGTGTGCGCGAGGTTGTGGCAAATTTGTTGAATCGCGTTAAATGTGTGACGTCTTTAATCAATGATTAAATTCTTGCATTTTTTTTCCGTGATATGACCAACGGACTCTGTCACCTGCTGACCGATTTCATGAAATTTTACGGTCATCGGTGCAATCGTTGAAATCATCTTATATATTATAATTGGAATGGTTTTTATGATAAGAAATCCTGTCTTAAAAAAGTGGCGTAACGAAATGTCTCGAAAATCTCGCATACATTGTTGCAAACTTGATTGGCTTATAAGAAGGAAAACAAAATAATTACGCACATGTTGGTTTGCTGGTTTCTTAAAATTTTACAAAAAAACTTTGAAATTTTTGAGAATTCGATAAATTCTCATAAAATTCTTTAAAAAAAACTCTTGAAATTCGTTAAAATTTGTGAAAATATCTAAAAATTCTTAGAAATTCTCAAAAAATTCCATGAAATCCTTTAAAGTTTCACAAAAGTTTTATAAAAATCTTTTGAAATCCTTCCCTCGGGAAATGTTAAAAGGCAATAATTAGAGCGTTAAGTCCA
This sequence comes from Synergus itoensis, assembly GCA_904066005.1. Classification (NCBI taxonomy): domain Eukaryota; kingdom Metazoa; phylum Arthropoda; class Insecta; order Hymenoptera; family Cynipidae; genus Synergus; species Synergus itoensis. The sequence continues at coordinate 1,381,499 of CAJFCP010000109.1, read as the reverse complement.
TGACTGAAAAGGCAATATTATCCATCCTATCCTACTTCATTTTATTGTCTTACTCAGGTTCTCAACATTTCCAAGATGTAATTTGTCGCAAACGAGTATGAGAAGAGCTTTTAATTCTCTGCATCTACCTTCAAAGCTATCAAAATTTTGAAGCAAGTTTCTTAATACAAGTAAAGTACTTAATAGCTATTGTTCAGTACTTGTTTCCAGGAACTTTCCTAAGGGCGATTTAACTTGCACGAGTGAGACGGCTCGGTGTAAATGGGGAAGGAAATATATAGATAAATTTATAAATAAACGCTGCTTTTGTTTTCTGTTGTGGAGCGATACAAAGTTGCTAGAAAACAGGAACAAAATAACGGAAATGTCGAAAACAGTAGCGAAATAACAGAAACGTCGGAAAACAGTTCGGTGCGATAAATGAAGTTTCGTTTTAAAAATTCAAATGTCTTTTTTATTAAAAAATGCCGTTTTTAAATCAATTGTGCGCTAAATACCGGAATAACAAAATATAGAAACAAAGTAGTGGGGCTTGTTTATACCAATAGTTTTGTTTGAAAAAAAAACAACATTTTTTCGGACATTAGTTTCAATATTAATGTCGAGGCGAGTCTTTGGCCTCGAATTTAGAGATAGAAAGCAGACGATGGGGCAGACGGGTGAATTATTTTATTTTTCTTTCATCGCCGATGCTCGGTTCATTCCACTCCCTCTACATCTACACGCTTCCTTAATGGCGGGAAACTCCGGCCATTTTGTGATTGGCAATTCTGCGAATTTAAAATTTGATCCTTAAATACAAATATTACAGTGAGGGAAATTTGAAAATGCATATTTACGACTTTAAAAAATCTTGAATTTCTAAATGATGACATTTAATGAAAAGAAGAAAACAGAAGTAATTTTGTCGAGGAAGCTGCGAGTAATATAAATGACGTAGATTTAATAATTGATGAAGGTCTTGAAACAAATAAATAAGTTCATAAACGAGTTTATAAATTGAATAAGTATATAGTTTTCATTTTAATCTACGTAACACGTTATTTTATTATGAAGAGGAAGAAGATTAAAGTGAATGACGTGCAGGAGTTTTTCATTGACAATGGGGCTTTAAGTCCTCGTTAAATAAACACATATGTATGTGTGGGGCTCACATACATATCTTCTGAATCACACACTTGCATGGTCTTGGTAATCCAAGATCAACGCTACCCATCAAAATCGAGAGACTGAGAATGAGTAAGGTAGTGAGGTAAAGCCGATCATTACGCAGGATCATCACCCTGAATCCTGTAGAGTTGTAGATGTAAAATTTTAGATCCATGTAGTTGTGAAGTGTAGTCTATAGAGTAGATGTAAAGATTATGAAGAAGATTGCATGGAAGCTTGAATGATGACGTAAAAGCGTGAAACTTATATATAATTTACTTCTTCCTCTAACCGCAGTTCCACAGTTCCTTTAATTATTTTTTACCTCATCATTTCTCTTCCTTAAGTTTCTCGTATTTTTATTTTTACGTATTTTTATTTTCATGGTACGATCAAGTATTCAAATTTATCAAACCGCTGTTTAGACAGAGACATGTCTCTATCTAAACAGCGGTTTGATAAATCCTTTATTAAGAAATAATACTACTTGGGTTATAGGAGAATATTAAAAAGAATTTAAAAAAAATGCATCGGCCGGGAATCGAACCCGGGCCGCCCGCGTGGCAGGCGAGCATTCTACCACTGAACCACCGATGCTGACATGAATTTGATTATTTATTCAAACCACCAAGAATTGCAAGCTGACAAAATCTGTAAACTGGTAGAACCACTATCTCGTAATAATTAGTCTCATGCCTGGTAGTAATAATATGACTCGGTCGATGTGCATAAATAGAAGTAAAAGCAGGGAAGGTTCAGTGAAATCGTAAGTTCTGTTTACAAAGTGAATAGTGGAATGTCGATCGTTCATAAAAAGAATGTTGAAACTAATGGTTTCTTCATAATAATTATTATTGAAGCATCCGAGCGTGCTGTTGGGAAAATACTCCTCATAAAATGTTTTCAACTGCAGCGTGGATATGCGTGCAGAAGATGTGTATTTTTAACCCATAGTTTTGTGTGAAAAATTTGCGTACTATTAAATACATAAAGTAATTTTATTTCTGGTAGAATAATAATATTTTTAACCGGTACAATAGATCTTATGGTGGTTACCATAGTTATGATGGATTTGTTGATACATAAAAAAATTCGAAAAAAATGCATCGGCCGGGAATCGAACCCGGGCCGCCCGCGTGGCAGGCGAGCATTCTACCACTGAACCACCGATGCTTATGATATATCCTTAATTATTCATGGAAAGGCGCTGAGCCTCATCGATTCACTCGCGGAACTGGTTCAGCGAGTTATTTTAACAGCTGGACTGCGTTGTCTAATCAAGTTGCAAATTAAGTAGTCGATATTTTTTTTTTTTATAGATTTCTGTTTTCGAAATATTCATGATTTATCAATTTTTATATGTTAATCTTAATGCCGATAAGAATATAAATTCAGACTGAATAGATTTTTATCTTGGCTCAGGTTATAGTTTATAATTTGATATTGGACAATAAATTCCGGTAGAAATATACAATTTTTCGCGTTAGCTTGTCATTTTTCTTCTTTTATATGATACGTCAAACAGGTATATACCGTATGTTTTCGGACAAAGCAAAAAAAGCCGTCTATCGTGTTAGTAACAAATTGATTTATGCGAGCACCGGCCATTCAAGCTTAAATAAGGCAGCTTAACAATAACGCATATTATTCGGACGCGCTTTTGCCTCTGGTTCAGGGTCGGCCATTGCTCTGTGAATGCAGAGACATAAAAAAGGAAGGCTTTTACCCTAGGTTATTTATGTAAATTAAAAGTTTGTCCAGCATCCAATATATTACATTTAAAAACACTAGCAAATCAACACGCGCGCTACGCGCACGATTCTTTGTTTTACTTCTTACAAGTTTAAGTCATTCTGAACCGGCAGAATTTCGCTGATTCAAATTTAGAGAGCAGGTTTGAAGCAATATCTTTATCTATTCCGACGTCGCTTCTAAGTTTACATGTTTCTTCTATTTACTGTTTCGCATTGATCTCGATAATCGGATTTTGCATCAATCTTCACAAAAAAAATGCTCAAGGTTACAGCTTGATTTTAATGCACCTTAATTTAAGTCTAAAGACGAACTTAAATTAATGTGTAACAAAAAAAAGTTGAAACAAAAACTAGACTTTTTTTTTGTTCTCACCCATTCTCCAGCATTTTCTATGGTGCCTTTTGGCCCTGGGTACACAATGGATTGCAAATTGAAAGGGTGGGTCTGAGCTCACGTCCAGGAGAACAAGGACTTGCGAGTATTCAAGGACCAAAGGTTCAAGGGAGACAAGTCCATAGGTCGTCGTTGATTCCTATCCGAACTGAATATGTGGAACTCCGGTCCACGTTCCACGAACTTCGATAGTTTATTTCACATCTGAGGGATCGATGATTTTTCTTTGATTTCGAATCTGATCGAAATTCGGACATCTGGTCGTTTTCTTTCTGCTATTAAGATTTTCCCACGGAATGAATTTTAATCTTGAAACTAATCACTTTGACGATCGCTTTGCTATCCTGGAACTCAGTATTGCCATTGGCGATAACCTTGAAGCTTTGGATAGTTGCAAGGCAAGATAGAATAGACTCGATTCGAGATAGAAGGTTCGTTTGAGGCCAGAGGGAAAGGTTTTTTTCTAGTACGACTTGTTTGTTAGTAGGAAAGACTTGCAGAAAAGTAAAGCGGATTATAGAAGGTTCATGGTCATGTCCTTTTTTGTGTTTTGCATTTCAATGGAAATCTGAAAAATAGTATCTTGAAAAGTAACTTTTTCCATAGAATCTTAATAGAGCTCTGTCAGGGATTTAATACGAGCTATAAACGATGGATAGAACATTGATTACTATGATCAGAATGATGAAATAAAATTGCAGAGAGATGAGATAAATTTGTGGAGATTAACTAAACTTATATGGAGATGATTGGCTGGAATTATAAAGATTAACTGAAATTATAGAGATGAATTCAAATGACCAGCCGTATCTTATCTGGAAGTCAGCTTCGATAAAGGGAATGTGCATAGGGGGAAGAACTTTGAAATATGAAGTACCATCTTTTACCTTTAAACGTAATTTTATTCTATTTTGCTTGAATTTATGTCGTAGTTTTATCTTGCTTTTAAGAAAATAACGGCGTCGAATGAGTCATTGAAGTCAAACGAAATTCTCGTAGTTACCTTGTTATGTTCGCCGATAAAGAGGACGAAGCAAAGCAAGATAAACGAACGCAAGTTGCAAGTTTGTTAACCTCGACTTTCCTCTTGCCTCTCGCCTTAATCGTTGAAAACAGACGAAACAGAAACCGCAACTCTCACAGATCAAGCCAAGTTTCGCAGTCGATTTTAGAACCCTGTGGAGAAATTCGACTCATTTGCTTTGTCTTGGAGAATAAAATGAAAGGAGGTGTGAAAATTAAAAATTACGGGCTTGAAATGATGACAGCATCTTTTATACAATTTATCTTTACAGCCTATAGGTAAAAGTTTTTATATCGACTTTCTAATTAAATACAATCTCCTTCCAATCGCGGGATGCTATTTGTTTTCAGGAAAGATAAATCGTTTTAAATCTCGTTCGAATTCAGTACTGCGGTCGTCGTTACTTGAAGCAATTAGATCTTTATTCGAAAAGCTGCTTACGGCGTAATACCTTCTTTACTTTTCTCATTCTCAGACATCAAGAGAGTGTAATTGAATTCGCGTTGATCTTCTATACCTCTTACAATTATTCGCGAATAATCTGCTTGCGACTCAGCCTGACTTGAGCCGGTTAAAAACTGTAAGCACATTTTTCTCTAATCAGAATCAAATAAAAGTCAGAGAAATGTCAGGGAAATTGAATAATTAAATATTTGAATTTTGTGGTCACCCTGGAATCGAATCAGAAAATTTAAGAAGGAAATCCGAAGGAGTCAGAGCAGAATCAAGTGAAATCGTTTAAAATCGTTTGAAATCAATAGAAATTCTTTGTCAAGATTCTTCTTACTTCAGAGTTAATGGCCCCCCGTCAAGCACCTCGAACATAGGTATAATATAGTCTATAAATAATACATTTGATATCAAATTAAAGAGCAGAATTTAACAGCGTGAACGGAAATGTACGAGATAAATTAGTTATTAATTTCTCTTAATAATTATTTAATTAATTAACGTTTTAGCGCGTATTGCATGTTTTTTTCTTCCTTTGAATTCGATGTCGCATTATAATGACATATTACAGAAATGCTTCGATTTAAAATTTATAAAAAGTGGTTTCCCAGAAAAGTCTGAAAGTGCGATTTGACGACGAAACTCCTCGTAGAAACTGAGGAACAAAACAAGAGGTCTTGCTAGAGTTGTTTGCCCGCAACTCGCTGGAACTAATATTGCCTTCGATAACGTAGCACAAGATTAATGTGAGATCGCGTGTTTTCGCCCGCGATGCTTTCCCAAGTTTAAATTCGCTCAAAATAAGACGAGCGAATAGAAGAAAAAAAAAACCCAGTAAAAGAAGAAATCCCGATCTGTTCTTCAATTTGTGATCCTCGATCAAGAAACGAGTTTTTTTTTGCGATGGACTCTTGTATATTATTGAAGTCTATCATTTCAAGGCAATCTCTTCTCTCGGTACTTTATAGTATATAACTATAACTGTATATATAAGTATACATATTTTTAGATTATAATCAGATTAAAGGACTTGAAATTGAACAATTTCAGAATATGTAGCTGTACATTTTCGATCCATGGGATCTAGCCGTAAACTGAAATTGATTTTGCACATGCGAGTTTTATTACAGTCTCACATATGTCCTTCCAGTCCTTGCGTCCCATAGGACACGAGACATGCGAGTTGTTTGCGATTAAGTACCCACCAGAGATAAAATTGCGCCAGCATGCAGAGAGGTAAAGAAAGACGACGTACGATTGTCCCGCGTGCAATTTAAAATTGGATGCACCTATATAGTGCGAAAATAAACAGCAAGAAAACACACATCGAGAGATATCAGCTCCTCACTATTTTCCTGAGTCCTTCCAGATAGAGATGTCGATTCAATTCTTCCATGAGAATAGAGTATTCACGGAAAGAAATTGAAGCTCTTGGAAAATAGATTCTCTCAGTTTTGTGCATTGGATTTTGTCAGGTGCTGAAAATAATAGAGGAAAATACTCCTTTGTAGAGATTTCAATTTTTTATCGAGATTTTCGTCGATTTGATATGTCGGGTTCGTTTGAATAAAAAACCTGCGGTATTTAAGAACATACTTTTCAGTAAGGTGATTTTTTAATGCCGAGAAAGCGTTAAACAAATTCTTGTTTATTTAGTTGAGAGATTCGATCTTTCGTAGGTGTAGTAAAACTTTGTACATAAATAACTACGTTTTTACAGCGTTATAAAATACATAAGAGTCTGAAGACTACAGCGTGAGAGCCTCTGCACCTGCAACGTTCTCTAGACTTTTCGTATTCGAGTTCGAGGGATATAATTTATTCATAGAAGGAGGCTACGAGAGCAAATTGTTGCTCGGAAGCGATACACAAAGTACTATCACCCTCGTTACTCCAAAACGAAGGGAGGTTGGTCTTCCTTGGCGCATCCGATATGCGCAATAAAGCCACTTTTTACCGGAAGCAGGACCAAAATGGGAATCTAATCTACTTCTATGAACCACAAGATCAATTTCTTGAAAAGGGATTTTTTTCGGATTTTATATAAGTACTGTATTAACGAGGCGCATGAATATTCCCCAAATTTAATTTAACCCAAGTTTCATTTGGCCGAAAATCAAGTTATCTTTATTACTTTTTATATTTTTGACTATATCGAACTGTTATTTGGCATAATTTTGATTTTCCCAAATAACCAGATGACCTAATTTTCATTTGCTCTGTATTTCTAGTATACAGATTCAAAAAATAATTAAATATCATTTATAGATTTAGTATTCAGTACAAATGTTTTGTGACGGCAATAATAACATCTGTCTTGCGTGCATATGCAAATGAAAGATGCGTGTCGAGTAAAATTATAATCGAAAATGGAATCGATTCGGCATGACTAATCGATAAATAAGTAGAACGATAAACGAGTGCTGAGGGGGTTCCAAGATCCAGGTGCAGATTCGCCCTTAGCTAAGTGGAACTTTTACCTCTTTTGTAATCCTTTACTGTTTTGAGAACTTTGCTCATGATGAAATTGAATTTTCAATTGATTACATTTATTCAGGCTTCCAGTGTAAGGCAATGTAGGATTTTCAAAACTTACCTTATTTTCTTTATTTTTGTCCCTCTATTAATTCATCTGTTAAATCTCTGTCAGAGAAAATAGAAATTGATGTATTAATACCAATAATAATAAATTATAGTTTATTTAACGGATTTTAGAAGATTTTCAAGGATTTCGAGGGATTATAAAGAATTTCCAGCCATTCTTTTGATATTCTATATAGGTTTTTAGATTTCAAGAAATTTTCATTTATTTTAAGGGATTTTACAGGATTTTAAATATTTTGTGGAATTTTAAGAGGTTTCTTGCAATTTTCGGGGTAAATATTACATTTCGTTTTTTTTTGTATGCAATATCATGGAAGATGAGTCGAAAAGACTTTTATGGTGAAAAAAATTGTTTTATGGTCTTTTGTCTTGATTTCGTGTTGTGTAGGATATAGAAGAGAACGTATACATGCATGATCGCTCAGGTCGAAAGGAATTCGATCGTTTCTCGCGAACAAAGGCCGCCAAAGCGTGATATGTATTTATTCATTAAAGAGACACACGCAAGCAGGATACAGAGGGATTGTGGCGAAGGATGGGGGTTTATACGAGAGTGCAATTGCTGTAGAAAAATGAGAGAAAGGGAATTGCTGGGAACGCGGTCCAAGGAAAAATATGTCCAGTACGTGTTCTCTATAACATAAGATGATAAAATGACGTGTTCCAGACGTCTTATGAGATTTACGAACCTTTAAAATGTTCTCTCTTACCTTCAGGAAAAATAAAATTGGGAAATTCAATGAACAGAAACTTGGAAAATGTGTGAGGAATTTCAAATTGTTGGGAGTAAATTTCATCTATCTGAGAGTTTATATTCTAGAAGTTAGATAATTATCCGAGTGATTATTGTGTTTTTAATATAATTATAATAATCCTATTTCATACTCCTCTGATAGACTTGGGAATGTCTTGAAATTGTAATTAGCTTGTTCAGAGTAATTCGATAAGCATTCATTATAACGTAAAGTCTTGAACACGAGATTCAATTTAGATTAGGCCACTGATAGAGTTTCTTTTTTGTGATTATGTGACGATGATGATTTTCAAGGGATAAATGAATCTTTTTGTTACTTTTCCAGACTGAGAAGAGTTTTTTTCTGAAATTTTTGCATCTTTATTTTCCCGGACAAAAGAGTTTTTCTCGGCAGATGTCTATGAAAAATTGATTAGGTTTGGTGTTAAAGGAGCGGAAAAATCGAGATTCATCCAGATAAAAGCTCACTGAACAATGCAAATGCCAGGTTCAGCTATAGATCGAGTGCATATACTTCTTACGTTTCTCATCTGGATTTTATATACACCCCTTCTTTTACAAATGAGAAAGAATGGAGGTCGATTGCTAAAAGCGAGATTTTTCTTCCTTCTCTCAATCATCGCTCGACAATTCGCATTCGCATGATAGATTCGCGAATAAAAGCCTCGAACAATCGAAGTGGAAGCGCATACAGATAGAAAAACGGTTCTTGCTTTTCTACAAACATTTCAATTAAATCATTTCTAAAAGAAGGATTATAGTGTATGTTTCATTCTTGTATGACACATTCATTACGTACTCAGAGAGAAACAATAGTGAAACAAGCATGCAAGTCGGAACTTCCTTTAAGTGCGATTTGTATGCCTGGTAAAACTGAAATTTTGCACCATTTACATGTGAAACAAAAAATCTTTTCCCCTTGTAATCTATTTTAATACTATGTACTTGAGAAATTTTTTTGTATTGGTTTTACGCGAGGGGAGTGTTTACGAGTTAGGGAAAACGTATGAGAAGGATAGTTTGTACCAGACTGGCTCTTTACAATTTCCAACTGTATAACCTACCCCCTACGTAAGGTTCACAACTAAGCTTATTTCATACATAAACATGATTTGCAGGCAAACTCAGTTTGGCCAGCTAAGTACTAACTGACATAATTCAAAGGTGCATGGAAAAGGGGAGCAAATACTTTCTTCTATAATAATTTCTCTCCTGCTATACAATATTTTATATATTATATAATATTTTATATAATATTTTATTTCCTAATGTAGTTGCTCAAAGTAGTATTTCCCGGGGATTTTCTGAACCGTAAGATGTTGTCTTGGAAAATGAATAGAACATGAATGAGTCTGGACAAATCCGAAAGCTGTAAAGGTCTGCGGTAAAGGTCTTGGAGAGCTTCTCCATCCCTTTACCACCCACATTTTGCAAAGGCTACCTTTCTCATGCTCCTGGATCAGTCAGGACTAAACACTTGAGTGTCTTAAGTTTGAGCCTACTCACATTAATAGCTCCGTATAGAATCCGCTAACTCAGGATCATATATTCCATGAAAGCTGGGATCGATACGGTCGCCATGACGACGCTAGACTCCTACAGGATACAGCGATACATCTCAATAGTACGTCCGCTAGCTCGTCATCCAGCCTCCTCGCACTTTTCCACCTTGCTCTTACTTTTTTCCCTCTCTCAATGACTCCCCCTCATCTCAAAACCCAAATCCTTTGCGCCAGACCCAGCCATCAGACTATTTTACTTGTTCGTGAGGCGAAAGCAGACAGCTTTTAATTTGAAAGACTGAAAGACTGTTGCCAAGGCAGGCAACACGGTTTTGCGAAGGTTAAGGTTGTCGAAGGTTCAGAAGCTTATTTTCGGAACTTAGGTTTTCGGGATTGGATGCTGGGATGATGAAAAAGAAGAGGGGTGCATTTTTTATATATTTTTTTCTAAAGCATACAAGATTCAAAATTTCCTGGTGGAAAGTAGTTGTATACAATTCAAAAAATTGCCCACCAAAGTTTCAACCTCCCTGCGAATTCAGAATTCACCCTACTTCATTCCTTATGATTAAAAAATTCATCAAAAATACCCTAACGTTGGGTCAACATTTTTTTTTGTTGATAATAGGTCTTCTCAAAGCTAAAAGACACTTCAGAAACTTTCATATCCCAAATTCATTTGGATGTCACCCCATATCATCCCTTAGCCCTAAAAAATTCCTTAATTCGTGGAGTTAAAATTTTTTGGCGACAGTAATTCATTTCAATACTAAAGTACACTCCAAAAAGTTTCATCTCCCTGGCTCATTTGGAAGTCACCTCATATCATCCCTTATTGATGATAATAAGTCTTGTCAATGTTGAAAGACGCCTCATTACATATTATTGTTGTTTTAGATAGTTTTGTGAAGTGATAGTAGTTTTAATTAGAATATGAGAAAATTTTGTGTAAATAATTCTTTATTTTTAACTATATTAAGGGAAAAACAGAATTATGAGTATTGTTATCTATTCAATAAAAAAAGGGTAGATCAGTGTCGTTCAACCCACCATGCCAGACTGACTCGACCGTTCGATAATGTCGCACGCATAAAAGCTCGCCTTTATAAGGACGTTACATTAAGATTTATCGAGGGTATTATTCAATGCACAACAATGAGAAAATTACAAGAGAAATTGTTTCCAAACAGTCGTAAAAACTTCTTCCATTTTTCTCAGGAATTGTAAGTTTTTGTTTTAGGAGGATTTTTCTTGTATGCATTGGAAAATGAAATAACATCCACTTTTACCTTGAATTTTAATTTCTTATGAATTATTGCTATTTGAGTATCACTAAATTAACCCTGAAATTATTGCCATGGCGTTAATTACATTTGTGAGATTTTTTTTATAGATCGCATTCGATCAATCGATTCTTAAGTTTATATACAAACAATTGTGACAAGTTCGCTCACTGATTTATACAAGACCTCCAATAGATGCGAACAAAGCACCAATAGATGATGACTCAAGGAGTGCCTAGAAACGCTGACCGTGGACTGAATCAGCAACATTGATTGTCCCACAAAGGCCAATCAATGCTACATTCATCCAAGACGCATCCGATTTACCTTCGTCTTTCGATCTGGTGAAAGATACGAGAATCTCATAGAATTTTCAATTCAACAATGAGACTGAAGTTTACGATAAACGAAAATAAAAAATTTTCCTTTTTTGTAAAACATACAAGATCCAAAATTTTATGGTGAAAAGTAGTTGTATACAACCCAAAAAATGACCCACCAAAGTTTCAACCCCATCGTGAATTTCGAACTCATCTTACTTCATCCTTTAAAATTAAAAAATTCACCAAAATTATCCCCAAGAAAATTTTGGACTTCGTATGTTTTAGAAAAGAAAATTGTAGACTTTTGTAGACTTAATCTTATGACGAATAAGTTTTTAATATAATTTATTAACCATCATTTTTTTTTGTTTCAGGTAAGTCCTCGGATTTATAATCTCTAAAACATCTCTACAAAGATATTTCTTTCGCAAGATCATGTAAGTAAATTTATTTTATAAAACGTGGATCTTGAAATTAGATCACGATACTGACCTACCACATCTGCGTTTCGATTATATCCGACGCGTATTTAAAATTCTTGATATCGCGTACCATAAATTACCTTTCTCTAAAGAGGCATTTGTTTACCGAGAGCAAAACAAAACAGCATGAATGCTGTGCTGTCTGAGATCCCCAAAGTTTTTTGCACACCTGGGGCAAAAAAGTGACCTTCCTTTTCGAGCCAGCTGAAACCGTGTCGACAGAATCAGTCGCAAGTCTGGATCAGCTGCCGCACCTGTCACGCCTTGTAATTTTATTCAGTCGTTCCACTTTTGCTCTTTGCCTTCTTTATTTTTTTTTTTTTTGTTGTTTCGCATTCAAAGACAAAACATGAGACGCTGTTGTGCATTATGACTAAGGTCAACCAGACCAGGAATTACTCTTCATTATAAATCGACAGTAAAATAAATTGCAGGGTAGAAATATTGGCGAATTCGATCCGACCACTTGCGAAAGCTGCAGCATTATAATTTCACCTGGGGCAGGGGACACAATTTCGATTGTATGATTGTATGATATGAATTAGTGTACATTGTATTTCAAAGGGGAAATAATGTTTCTGGGTTCAATTCTTAAATTACTGGCCAAATCGATTTGGTAGCGTGACAGACTGGTAATATAATCATGGAGAGGGGGAGTTACGCTCTTTCTATTAATGCTTCGAAGATAAAATTCAGTTGATATGAAATTATACAATTGTTTGTCCTATTGAATGCAAAGTTCTTTTTTCCTCCTTTTCTTATCGGGTGGCCGATTTGTTGGAGGAAAAGTCAAGACGACGGGGAATAATAATTGACAAAGTCATTCAACCAGGGGTGCCTTTTGTGAAATAGTTCGTCCATTAGTGGAAACGATTCACGCTAGGTGCACTCGTGAACCTGAAAAATGGATTTTCTCGAAACGAGTCGTATCGTCACAAGGGGGAAATTTCGTCGATATTAAAGAGCTTTCACAGTCGTTTTCAACGTCGAGTGTGCAATGGCGCCCACGACTTCTAAAGAAGAAAAGTAATCAATCAAACTGCCTCCATCTGATAGGCCAAAATAGTTTTTATTTTTAATGCAAGTTTATAGAAAGTCCTTAGGGAGTCAACATTTTAAATTCCCGAAATTATAAAATTCCCGACATTAAAAATTCCCGAAATTATTGCTTAAAATTTATTTTTAAAGATTTCCTTTAAAGTTTTTAAAAGAAATTTTGAACAATAATGTTGGAAATAAATTTTAAACAAAAATTTCGGGAATTTTAATATCGGGAAAGTTCAATTTCGGAAATTTTCAATCCCGAGAATTTTCAATTTTCAATGATTTTCAATTTCGGGAATTTCCAACTTCAAAAATTTCAAATTTCAATGATTTTCAATTTCGGGAATTTTAAATTTCGATAAATTTACAACATCCCAAAAAAGGATCGTCTGGATTCTGGAAGTAATATAAATGATGTCTCACTCGCAGAGGGTGGTAATAAATATTGATTTTTTTCGTAATATGCGAAGTTTCGTGCTGCAAGCGGGCAGAAAAGTTTCTAAAATTACGTTATCTCATTTCCTAGCATCGCATTTCATCCTTAATAATGTTTTGGTCCCTTTTTCGTGTCTTCTTCCACTCTATAGTCAAGGACCATCCTCGGGGGTGGAAGTTGGAACCGAGTACAACGAGTGCATCCCACAATCGTTGAAAGTATACTATGTAGTAGGTAGGAGTTTCAAAACCTGGAGGAATACTTAAGTTTCTACTATTTTCAAGTTATCTCAACAAGGGCGACTTTATCCCTCACACGAAGGAAAAGCGAGAGCAAAATAAAAAAAAAAATAAAATAAAAAAGAGGATTGTTAGCCATTTTTCTATCGTATCAAATACTCTTTTTCTTCAGCAGTCAGCTGATGGATAAAAAAATCTAAAAAACATGACAAGAGATAATCATGCGAAACCATAATTTTGTGAAGAACTTGGGAAACTTTTCAAAGAATAAATATAGAGACTGGGAAGTCCGCTCTTTTTAAAGAAATTTTAATCTGTTTCTGCAAGTTGTGCACCTTGTTATCTGGCTTGCGGTCGGTGTACTGCTTCTGGGAAGATAGAAGATTATTGTGCCACCCTGTTCCTCTTCTTTTCCCTCGCGTTCCTTAGTTGTGGCTCCAACAGACTGGATCAAGCTTCCATGCAATCTAAATTACCCAAAGAAGAGACAATGCCTAAGGGCAACGACAAAAAGTCTGTTACTGCCTTTGCGTTTCTCGTTTGTTGAAAAAACATAAGATACCGCCTTCACCATCACAGTAAAACTCTGAAAATAGATTGCTGAGAACGATTAATTCACGTTGTGCTAAACTGCTAGCTAAGATCCTAGATACAGGCATCCTAGATCTTCTTGATCCTAAATGTAAACAGAAATGCTTGAAGGAAGAACCAACATAGTTCGTTTACCGACGTGCGTTTATACTGACGATTTATCCTAACGACTGTTCTTATCGCCCAGTCTTGCACCCCCCGAGACCGATATTTTCCCAACCTGGCGTTAATCTGTATAAGTTACCTACCCTCCACCAGAATCAAGTTAGTCGAGCTCGGAAAACGGATGGCTGGCTCCAAAGGCTTCTCTTGCTGCATCTAATGCGAGGATCTACGTGCATTAACTATTAATCTCTGAATTTGTTATCCCATTCGATTTCAGAATTTCCAGCGCGAGATGGATTGCGTGCCTCGAAATTTGAATCATGCCGACGGATTAATGGAATATGTTGAATTTAATGCGGGCTTCAAGTTAGAGCGATGGCTGGAATTGGAGAGGGACTTGGCTTCTATAATGTATATACATTTATCGCAATTCTGCATTAGGTTGGATTTTGATGTTTTAGGATTTCATGAGGTGAATGACATCAGGTTTAGTAAATAAAATTTACTCTTGTTAATGAGTTTTCTTGATGCAATTAATTATCAGCTGAGTAGAGGAATGCTCTGTGGAGAAGTGCACTGCTACAAGCAAGTTGCGTGTGTTCATCCATCGCATCGGTGTGTTTTGTGTTTACACTTTGGAGAGAAACGTACGTGAACACTGAACATAGAGCATTGCCAGCTGGTCTTATCTTAAGGTCCTTGGACCGAGCCTTGGACTCACATATAACGATGAGTTTATATGTGTGCGTCCAGTCGAGTCAGAGACTTCTTTGTCGCTGCTTACTGCTTACTGCTTATTGCTTAGACGATGCAGCAAGGTGCAACCGGTAAATACGAGAGAAGAGTTCGTTGACCCTAATGCCGCCAGTCATCTGTTTATATTTTCGCTAATTTGTTTAGCTGCTAACCACCGTCAGCAAGAACCAAACGGCAAACCAAACGGCAAACATATGGAAATAAGAACATTTACCTCAGGGTGGCCACCTGTCAGGGAAAATAGAAATTTGCCTATTAATAAAAATAATTATAATAATAATAATAAATTATAGTTTATTTAACAGATTTTAGACGATTTCCAAGGATTTCGAAGGATATATAAAGAATTTTAAGATATACAAGATTCTAGCTCTGGATTTCTATCGATTTCAAATCGATGAAGCTTGACCTATTTTTACTCTCACCACTGTATTATATAATTTCTTTCAACACGAAATTAGCAGAAAAGATGATATTTTCTTATCTTGAAGTTGTAAATAGATGGCGTGACTACACATGCTCGTATTGATCTCACTTTAAGCCCTTGTTTCAATGATCGATGGGGCGATTGAACTCAGCGTGTATAATTCTAGCAAAAGCCATATAGAGAAATTATGGTCGAACCATACCGCACCGTGCCATAAATTTATGAAGAACTTTCTATTGAGCAGATGTTATCCAATGCAAAACTGCATTACTAAAGAATAAGAGTTTCATTATTGGAGAAAATATTAAAAATGATACCATTTCGTTTGTGTTTACATATGTATAAAAAGTTTGAAAATTATATCTTATAGGTATTCATGGTTGGTTGGCTCTTAATTTTAAAATACTGTTATGTGAACATCCCCTCACTTGCCGTAAAAAGAGATTTCCTTTATCAAGCTTAGCTTCGCCTTTTCCTTTTTTTCTCATTTTTTCTCGTTCTTTACTTTTTCTCTGTTTCAACCTTAATCTTCACTCGTTTTCTTTGAAGAAAACCAGGTGCGCCCAGCAAATGCGAAGTACTAGAAAATAACTGACTTTCGTCACGCCCTGCGCAACGAGAATACGCTTTGAAGTAATGAAGCAAAATTTTTCAAGTTTTCTGAAATTTCTGAAAGTCATAGTTGTAGAAGTAAAACGTGGTTCTTTTTTTTGTACTTGATCTTTTTTGTACTTTGCCTTTTGCATGTAATGTCTTCTAGTTTTATTTATTTCTCTCCCAGTCGCACAAGCCGTCACAAAGGTTTGCCTTTCTGATGAATTCCCATTCGAGTCGACAATTTCTTTTCCTTTTTCGTAAATAAACTGTCCCTTTCGTCATTCTTCGTCCAATCCTCGCCTGCAGCGAATGACAAATCAAGCCCCGCTGAAAGTCACTCTTTTGTACCAAGCAATAAAATTTCCTTTGTTCCCTTGAAGCAATTAACGAATGGTCTCTTAGAAATATTTTGTTCCGTTAAAAACGAGCAGTTAATAGAACCTTTAACTTAGAAATTAAACCCTGGTTTGCTTAAAGTGTACAAGTTTTTTGTCTTCTTGGACCTTAAGATCTTTTTGAAATTTTTCTTGTTAGCGCTAAAATTCATATTGTTTCAGTGAGTAAAAGTTCGAGAAAATTCTTTGTAAGTCAAGTTGGACAAGTGATTTTCATAATTTCTAACAAATGACTTTTCTTACATCTTCAAGGCGAGATTAGATTCTCGCAAGAATCCCGCATTGCGTCGACTTAATGCGTGAAAAGTCTAGACACTAGAGTGCTACGTGAGACCATAGAGAAGGTCAACGAGTGGTCGTTCCGACCTATTAAAGACAAACAACAAAGCCCTGTTCCCACTTACATTAAAAATTTAAAAACTAATTAAAAATTCCGGAAGTTTATAGACGTAGACCTCAACTTTTATGCAAAAATGATTAAGTTTATTTTTCCGCTTTTAGTTTCCATCAGTTGCAGATATTAATTAAATCCTGGTTGTTTTTTGTAGAAAAACTTTCAATGCAACGAACGGAACATCGAGACATTTCCCGTGAGGAAAGAATGTACTTTGCAGGATGCGCATAAAAGGGGAAAAAAGGAAAAAGGGGCGAATGAGGTAGGCAAATGGGGTAATTAACATGATGCTTCATACGTGGCACGAACGTTGAATGTCTGCAATTTGAATTATAAGGTAAAGTCTCAAGGGAGACGCTATTTCGCGTATTTCGTGAAACTAAACTGAAAACAATTGGAAAGCGGTATTTTAGTAAAGAGTTAATTTTTATTGTATAACAAAATGACAATTAAATTAGTAACATATTCTGAATTAAATAAGTCCAATCGATGCAGAAGCGGTAAATTAACATTAAATGCAAAATTTGATTCGTTTCAGTGAATTTGTGACTGTGCGGCAGTGGTAATAACATATCTTTTATTTCATTAGGATTGGCCAGAAGCAGTGATTAATTTATCAATATCCAAGCCGTAACGAGCGCACCGGGAAATGTTTGGTTCGCTCGAGTTGCTGGACTTTATTTGATTCCATTGCACTGGGAACGATATAGTTGATTATCAACGTCGAACTGTTTCAATCTCCTGGGATTTTCACTCGAAATCCATTTTTATTATTCATGTTATAAAAAAAAAAGGTTCTAAAGAATTTAAAAATCTCTTGAAGATACGAATATCAAGATTGTGATGAAGCCGATTTAAAAAAATTGACAGACTAATTGCAAATATCTCCGGCAATAAAAATCTGTGCCCCGTTTTTGTCCGGGTGTTTGGAAATTATCTTCCGAATGGAATTCGAATATCGAAGTCGTTGAACCTGAAGATGGCTCTACGTGTGCTGGGGGCTATAAAAATAAATGAGACGAAGAAGTGTCTGGCGGCAAAAAGGGAACGATTCCGCCGACGGTCATCGACCAATATTGTTCCTGGAAAGGTGCTCACGAAAACACGGCGCCTCGTGAAAGATTTGCCTCTTTGACTTTTTGTCCTCAGCAAAAGGCTTCCTTCGATGACCAAGGAATGTTGTCGTTCCAGCTGTCTGTTTCAGACTCTGGTTTGCCGTAGGTCGGGCATATAGGCACGATCCTAACAAAGATGAACAGCCGGCGCACGAGCAATAGCGTAGGACGCATTTTTTCCAATTGCCGAGAATTTATCATCTCGACCTTTCGTCAGTTGTGCATTCTGAAGCAGAAAATTATCTCATTATTAATTGAAGCCATTTTTCGAGCAGTGAATGATTTATTACTGTCACACGACGTGAAATCTCCTAAAGTCGTCGAACTATGGGGGGAGGTATCACGTCTTGTGCGGGTAATTAATTAGTAATGACAATATACATTACTAGTTCATTGTATCGAAAGAGTTACGTAATTCTATGAATATTAATTCTTTTTCTTTCTATTTCCTTGATTAATTATTCGATTATGGTTACTTAGCCGGCGCTTTAGTAGATATAATGTATATTAATTTATTATAATTTAATTGAGGGAGGTATCTTGACATTTATCTTCTTTATCTCGACCTCTTGGTCGTCGCCACTGAAGTTGGTCAAAAGGACGTGTTTGTGAACCTGTATTTTCAACAGGACGAGAGCATGGCTTGTCGGATGTGATCTGCAGGTTCGTTTAAACGAAGCGTTAATAAAAGAGGAGGAATAAAGCCAGTCGAGCCTTTCTTCCGACGCTAGTTTCCTCTTCCAAGTATTTTAAAGGGCTCGATCTTTTACAATTTAAAGGGACGAGTCTAGCTGCCACTTTTCAAGACAAGTGAGACATGCCACTATTTTTAACTTTACTTTAACAAGGCTGTCAATTGAAATTATGTAATCTTCATTTCAAATCCTATGAATTCCAAGAAAGAGGAATTGTGTTTGGTGACTGTTTCTCTGAAAAGAACAATGTAAATCCTTTGTGCAATTTCAATATGAATATTCAAAAGTAAGAGAAAATTTCTATTGAAGGTAAAAGTGTCTTCAGACTCAGCAAATCATTGCCTCAGAGAATTCAAATGTACGTCGCCTTTTCTGAGAAAGAATTCCATTAAGTATCTTTCCAGGAGTTGGGTTCCTGTTATAATAAAACTGGGATGTGCATATATATAACTATATATATACATATAAGATGTAGATACAATTTATATGGCGCCCTTTGAACCCCCGCGACATTACCCACGAATTTGGAACAATGCTGCAAACGCTAATCCAATCAATGCTAAAACAATGTTTGCCACTTCCTGATAAGAACTCCCGTGTGGAAATTTAATTTTTTTGAAAGCATTGCTCCAATGTAACTTAGTCACGTAACAATAGAATAACGAAATTATATGAAAATTGTATCAAGTTTACAGAACTTTAAACAACCCGGGGGTCTCAGAAACATTTTATATTAAAAATTTCGTTATTTTCGATTAAAATCCAAGGTAACTAGTACTTAAAATATCTTTTTGATGACGTGCTCTATGTATCACGTGCCCTTAAGCATACAAACTGTATTTTATAAACCGCGTGAAATTTCATAGTTCGCGAAGCACGGTGGCACCGTCGTTCATCAAAACATGGATTAACCTTTTTGTCAACCTTGGAGAGACCGGCAGAATATTACGACGGCTTGTTTCACGCCCACTAGGAGTAATTATCATTTTTCCAAACCAGAGATGAACGTTTTATTCGTCTGGACCATTGCCAAAATTTTTCTTATACACTAAACTCGATCTATTTCCAGAATTCGAGTTATATCCGTAATATTTTATATAAATGCATAAAATAATAAAAGAAAAATCTCTAAACGATGTAACTAATAAATTATTCTTTTTTGTTTCAGGTGAGTCATTTTACTGTGCCATACCTGCAATTAATTTTGCAAAGATTTCGACAGTAAGGTAAAAAGTTTGAGTATTTTTCATAGGATGATTTTATTATTCAATTCTATAGTTTTCTTCGTAAAAGAGAGACTCCTGTATTATAAAACACGCATGAAAATTGATATACGTTTATTTTTTGCGCGAGACGGTTCCGGGTCAGGGAACTCGCGTACAAGATTTTAACTTTAGATTACCTGAAAATATGATCCTGCCGGAAATTGCAACCATTTCCATGTATAAGCGAACCATTAACTGCGCAGAGCTTGCACATAGAAACTGTATATTTAAATTTAAACTAACTGGATTCTATTCGAAAATTCTATTCCATGGCAAAAGAACTTTTTTAACAGATGTTATATGGTTCTTTGTTTTTTAGAACTTTTTTCCTTTTTTTGAATCCTTTGACAGAGGATTTTCTAATTTATTTTCTGCAATCGTGGTCCAGTCGTTCGTTCCAGTCTCAAGATATATAGATGTTTGATCACTGAACTCGAAAAGCTCGTTTTACCCTGTCAGAATCCTTGCTTATTTATCCGCGAACTTTATGGAGCTTGGAAAACCCTTTAAGACAAAACAATTAATCTTTCTTCTATCAGATTTCAATTTCTTGATTTAAAGCACAGTTTTTACAAGTAAAAATATGCTTTGCATTATTTCAATCAAAGCACTCATTCTTCTTCTCATTCTTCCTCTATTTTATTTTTACTTCTTACCATAGATCTGCCCTTTAATTTCGACTCAGAGAAAATGCTAACTAAGACTTTCTTCTCAAATCTCCTTGATTTCTTCAACTCCAATCACAAACTATTATTTTTATAATGTTTTTTTTAATCTTCCTCCTTTTTAACTCGTTAGACTGTCGTAAAGTTGAATTAAAGTACCGCAGATTAATTAAGCGAATTCAATCAATATCTCTAATTATAATCCTGGCTTTCTGAATTCAAATAGCGGACTTAATTTATAGGCGTCATTTTTATCGAGAATGAAAGGATACTTATTATTACTTGATCAGCTAACGAGATTTTCTGATTGCAATCACAGTTTTCAAACTGAGTTTTGTGTGCATGATTTTAGAAAGAATTTGTGATATTCCCTTAATCAAGAGGAGTAACTTATAGCTCTGACATTTGGGTGTTTTCGTCTGCTCGCATTTCTTCGTCCATGACATCATGGCGGAAAGGAAGCTTGAATCCAGGGTGGATTTCTGTTTGGGGACGTTGAGTATGTGTTCACGGACCATTAGTTCGAAGGAGTACATCCTTCTACGTTCGTATCCGTAGACACTGCATGAATACAGGAGAATTCTACATAGGCATCAACCATTCCTGAAATCCCATTCCCTTGGAGATTTCTCGCAGAAAATTCTTTCAAAAAGTCTTAAGGCGATTCTCCAAGGACAGAGGATTTGGAACTTACTCCTAGCAATTTCAGTATTCATCGAATACTGAAAAAAATTGTATATTGTATTATAAACTAGAAATAAGTTTAAAACATTGATTCGTTTACATTGAAAATAATTCTGTATGAAAGAAACTTGTAATGCCTATTGTTCTTTTTATCTGGAACAATATTTCTGGATGAAATAGAATTGGGAACAATATTTCGTTTATTCGAACGTTCAGAACTTTTTATTCATGAAAGATGAGTTTTCATAGAGTTAGCTTTCACTTGAGTTTTATCAATATATTTTTATAAGAAAAGTGATTGAACAGAGCAAGCGCTTGTCGAACAAAAGTGAGCCGTGGGTGTTTAAGTGCTCTATACATCCAAACTAGTAGAGTTTATGTTGCTTTGTAGTGCTTATGTATATTGCATTGCTTCGTGGTTCTCATTAATCGTACACCCACCGAGTACCCACTGTATACACTTTTCACTATCCGCAATTTATCATTGTTATCGACAGCCTCCAATCGACAACACAGGACACTATTTTCGCTACTTTAATTCTACTAATACAGAAAATTATATGTTTTTATTGCAGTTAGAGGATGATTAATATTTTTTAATAGGATTAGCTTTCAGACATAGCTTTAATGAAGCATAAAGAGATATTGGTTTACTATTAAATCATCTCGGGAACGAGTAATTCAAACATTATTGACTATGACAATCGACTATTATGCCTCCATACATTGCAGCTGATGAAAATATAGAAATAGGACATAACGAGCCGGCTTACTATAATAGTACGTCCTCATCTGCCTCTCCCTATTTGTTTTGCATCATAACGAGGTTCAATTTGCATCCTACTACTAGGGACTCGCAGCATTGGAAACAAATACGATCGAATTTGTAAAAGACATGCACTCTAGAAGTAATTAAGTCGCTCCACAGTTGCTTCATGAATTTACTTCCTTACGATAATGTACAATTCTCTCATTTACCGCGTTTGGATTGAATCTGTAAACATGTTTATCCTGCCATTCACCTTATCCTTGAAAGTAAAAGCAATGTGTATTTATCGCAAGATGTGGTTATAGAGAAATCGGAACGTGTTTGTGAGAGTACTCCACGCAAATGACGCAAAATATCAACAAGCAGAAGAGGAAGAACCGTTGACCCGATGGTATGAAAATAATGAAAGGAAGTTATTAATCCCGCGGGGTTATTATTTAAACATAACATCGTCATTCGATCAGTTTCTACCTTTACTCTACAATTTATTGTCATATCACTCATGATGATCATACCACCTATGATTAGATATATAATTATAATTCTTGTGGGAGTTGATTTTCAGGGTGTCTAGCGGACCGGGAAACCGGGAAAACCCCAGGAATTTCATTTAGGACCAGGAATTTTTTGTATTTTATTGAAAAATCGACGTTTTTCTACTTTATCATCTTTTTATTCTATTAGCAAACCAACACGCGATTATTTTTTTTTACTTCTTATAACTTCAAGTCATTCAAAAGTTAATCACTCTCTTAATCTGAACTAACCGAATTTCGCTGATTCAAATTTAGAGAGTAATAGGTTTCGAACAACAACGTATACAAGATTTTAAAGAAATTTCGTTACATCTCCTTTTTAAAAAGAGTTTTTACGATTTTTAAAAGATTTCGCAGCATTTTAAGGAATTTCCGGATATTTCGGATATTTCGCGAAATTTTAAAGGAATTCATAAAATTTGAAAAGATTTTTCAGAACTCTAGGGAATTTTAAGGGATTTTAAATGTTTTCATGAAACTTCAAGGAATTTTAAGAGAACTCAAAAGACCGGAAGAAAACCGGGAAAAACGCGGGAATTTCCAATTCCCTGATCACTAGACACCCTGACTTTCGAAAATTTTATTCTCTTTTCAATAAAGAAGATGGAAATAAAATATTTCTTTCGATTGAATATATTACCTAGAATTTACGTTTGTATTGATCTGCAATATTATTCATGCTTTCGGGTCGTCCCATCTCAACATATATGTCTATATATAATTCACATGAACCATGACTGGTCTCTACATATGCATTGCTTTAAATTATTACCAATGCAGTAACTCCTCATTCCACACGCCTTGGTTGCAATCCATTCTCCATTTGATACTTGATCTCCGGAGATTCAAGTTACGTTACCAAACTGAAAATTTTCGTGTCTACGAATAGGACGTATGTCGACTTCAACTTCCGCGGGTAACTTGCCACAAAGTTTCTAAACTCGACGGAAATTCGTAGTTTGGTTGACTTGACACGTTTCTGAACAACATTTCCTCCTTTACAACTACGTCTAATATTAACCACTTTATACACAAATGGCAAGGTTTCAAAGGGTTCAAATTAGAATTTTCAACTGCTATACATCTTTTATTTGTGGAGCGTGTGAAATGAATAAGAGTAAAGTAACAATAGAAAAATGATTTAAAAGGAGTGAATAGTTGATAAATGCTATTCAATAACGCTTGTCATTCAACAAAATGGCAGAAAAAAGGAAAGCCTCGGAAATTAATCGAGGTACGGTGAATGTTCGGTGTGCAATATTGAGGCTTTAGATCGCCTGGTTTTGACAGCATTTCTTCTCACTCGTTACGTACTGAAAATTGCCCGTAAACCCCACCATAGTGGCTCTCTTTTTAAAATGAGAATAACGTGTTTTGTCATAGAACCGAAAAATTATTCTTTCGAATTCTGCCTTGAAACACACAGAAATAAATATATGCACTCTCTGTGAATAAAAAGAAATGGAATTTGAATGCTCTTTTATGGAATTTCTTATCGAAATTTTTATGGAAATTTTGTTGAAAGTTATAAAGAATTTAATGTGCAAATTGAAGCTTTTTCGAGATATGAAGTGGAGTGCACTTATTGGTGAGACTATATTCACTGATCAAATACTTGGTGCATCGACTTTCTGTTAGCTTCAAGTTGACTGAACATCCAAAGCTGGCTTTAAACCCTTTTGATAAGCTCGAGAATCCTCAACGTGCCAAGTTTACAGTCAATTGTACAATTTATATTATACTAGCTTCCAACATCAGTACTCTAATCACCACATGGTTCTAATTACAATCTATCTACTACAAACCTCTAAGAATTTGCAGGGTGTCTAGTTACTTCTTGTGTGGGGATTTATAGAAATCTGGGAATTGTCCGGGAATTAAAATCCTTTATTTTAAAAAAAATTCTTTAAAATCCCTTAAAATACCTAAAAATCACTTGAAATTTAGTAGACACCCTGATTTTGAAGGATTTTGTCTCGGGAAAATGCATGAAAAATGTAGTTTTCCATTTCACGAGTGTGTGTAGTTGACAGAATGAGATCATTATGATGTTGAGGGAGGGGGAAATAGTGATTAGAGAAGGAGGAACAGAAAAGGGATTTCACCTCCCTAATCGAGGTAGGGTCGTAATAATGCGCTGACAAGACAGAGAATATAGGGTCTTGCACGAGACAAGATCTAGTGCAGCCATAACTCAGATGGGAAATGGTCCAGGGTCCTTCCGCTCAAATTCCTAACAGAACCATCGAGCTTCGACCTCATCCTCTTCCTCTTAAAACTCCTTCCTCTTCCTGTTCTTCTTATTGTTTATCGACGGATCTGCCAGGGTATGTTCTTTCATCTTCTTCATGCAAGAGTACTTCGCCTCCACTTTTATTACCCATTCTCTGCTATTTCTGTTGTCGACGAACTCACTCTTAGATTTTGCATGTGGTACTTGTCTTTGTTCAAGTTTTATCACTAAACTGAAATTCAATCTTGGTGTTTTATATATTATATTATATATTATATATTATATTATAATGAAACTGAAGTTTTCAACGTTTACATAAACGAAAAGTTATTTTTTTTTGTAAAAAAGACGAAACATAAAATCTGACTGCTCTAAATGGTTCCATTTGATGTCCAAAGAAGCCCAAAACAGTTTCATCCACCTAACCCCCTAGGTTCACCCCCAAAATCAACCCCTAAGTACAAAGAAAATCATTGTAATTCCCCTAACTTCGAGACCTAAAATTTTATCATTTCAAATGGGTCCATTTAATTACCTAAGAAGTCCAATAAAGTTTCATCCACCTAACTCTTTAGTTTCACCCTCAAAATCAACCCCTGAGTGTAAAAAAAATCATTATAATTTAACTTTGAGATTCATTATAATTCTAACTTTGAGACCTAAAATTTTATCGTTCCAAATGAGTTCATTTAATGTCCAAAGAAGCCCAAAACATTTTCATCCACCTAACTCCCTAGGTTCACCCTCAAAATCAACCTTTAAGCTAAAAAAAAAAATCATTAAAAATCCCCAAACTTCCAGACCTAAAATTTTATTATTTCAAATGGGCTCATATAATGTTAAAAGAGACCAAAAACAGTTTCATCCACTTAATCATCTAGGTTTACCTTCAAAATCAACGCCTAAGGTTAGGGATTGATATTGAGGGTGAACCTAGGGGGTTAGTTGGATAAAAATGTTTTTCCCTTCTTTGGATATTAAATTAGACCCATTTGGAACGATAAAATTTCAGGACTCAAAGTTTGGAGTTTTTTAATTAATTTTTTTTGTACTTAGGGGTTGATTTTGGGAGTGAATCTAGGGGGTTAGGTGGATGAAACTGTTTTTGGCTTCTTTGAACATCAAATGGAACTATTTTAAAGAATAACATTTTAGATCTCGAAGTTAGGGGAATTGCTATGACTTTTTTTATACTTGGGGGATAATTAGGGGATGATCGTTGACGTAAACGTTGAAAACTTCAGTTTCATATATTATACTTATATTTTTTTATCAAATATATTAGTTTAGAAACTCATTACTGACTAAAAATTGTCAACACTGGAAATTAAATGATAAAATGAAATCTTGGGGCAATTAGAGTGTTAAAAAGGGGAGAGAGAAAGAGAACAATTAGACCCAATCTTGTCATGACGAACCTGTTTAATGGACCGTCCTCTCGTAGGTTCCTCAGCCTATGACTGTATACGTTTCGTTGATATTAATATTTATTATCAGGTCAACGACCTGCTGCGGACGTGAAAAAGCCTTCTTGCACTAACGAGAACAAACGAGGATCTCGGGCCACGCAATAATTCGTCATGTGCCTGATGCCTATACCCACAGTCATATTTATCATCGGACTATATGTATATGTAACTTCCCGAGAAAATTGTCAAGGTGTGTCGCAAATTATTTTTTCCGGGTTGATTATTTGGCATTCCAAAGACGACACTTGCTTTATCGACTAGATAAAATCTAGAAGTTAAGACTTATCAATATTTCCCACAGCTTTTTCTTCAAAAGCCTGAAGTTCGAAACTTCACACTCCTTCAGATATACATGAAAGAGTCTTTGAAAGGGGCGACATGCTTCACCTGCATTTTTACCAAGTATATCACTCTCGTCATCAAAGTTTCTGAAACTTTAACGATCCATTGGACGGATTACTTTCACGTCATTTTATCTGCCCTCTTCCCTTCTCTGGTGCCTCTTTCACTATAACTAGAAAAGGGTCGTAGACCGAGTATGGAGGCTTTGAATTTCAAGCTTTCAAGACTCTGTATACCTCTGATCGCGATATTACTTTCGTAATTTCCTTTTATCGATATTGGTTTTCTCCGATATCTCGAGGTTAACAGCATCCAATGAATCGATAGTTGAACTGCTGCTGTGGATTTAAAGCTCTGAAATTAAAATATTGGTCGCCAACTTTTTCAAACGACTGCATTTGCTGCTCACAGTTTGTCGATTTTGCCTTGTTTGGAAAAGTTCACTTCGACGACGAACGAAGAAAAATGTAGTTCTCGTAAAAAGTTTCAACAGATCCGGACTCTGAGAAGGGACTAAAAAGAGGCGAAGGCGTTCTTAGGGAGTCTGATGAGATTTTCAAGGGTGTCTTTGTGTTCCGTGTGCAAATCTATCAATTTCTTGTGCAATTTAATGGGTTTGGAGTCAAACTTTTTTCTGTATTACAGTTGTCGAAATCTTTTGTAAATTTAAATTACCTTACAGATCGGTCCCTATATCCCTTATTGACTCCTATATTCAGCTGAGGTACCTAAACTACCCTATTTTTAGACAATAGTGTAAAATTTTCTTAAAATTTTCACAAAATCACTTAAAATCTTTTGAAATACCTTGACATTTTTTCAAATCACTCAAAATTATTTAGAATCTTTTTAAATCTTTTGCAATCTCTACAATTCTCTTTAAATTCTTTAAAATTATTCAAAATATTTGAAATTTTATGAATTGAAAAAGAAATTTTTTAAAATCTTGGATTGGAAATCAAGGTTTTTTTTTTTTTGCTTTTAGTCAATTTTTTTTTAGTATCTCCGTTCTGCTTGAGGCCTGAAATGTATTAATTATAACTTAGCAATATTTCCAAAATAATAATAACGTAAAAATAAGAGAACAGAACTAAAAATGAATTATCGTAAAATATGAAATATATTTTGATTTGTAGAATGAATTTCAGCACATATTTCATAATTTTAAATGAAATTCAGAGTTGATGGCTGGTAAAGACCGTTGGGTAGAAATTCCGTTTGTCGCTTTTGTCGAGCGATCGCTTTTCCCGCAACGAGAGAAACTGCGCTCATTAATCTTCGCATCTCTACGGTAGTTGTACCCCGTCTAACACAAGGATATCAAAATCCTCGCAGTCCTGCATTTTCCCTGAAAAGCGAAATTCCGTGCTTCACTCTTGCTAGAAAATTGATGAATCTTGTTACCTGTTCGGTTCCTCGCAATGGAAAATTCGCGAGTATGAAATATCGTGAAGCCTCGCATAACTCAATCTTTTCAAGTTAGATTTGACGTCAGTCGAAAACGTTTTCACATACATGACATTAGACGCTGCAGTTTCAACTGATTAATATTTTTCACCCATAAAAAATGGATTAGTGTAATTTAGATTGAAACATTGTTGGGAAAGGTTTCTCAAGTAAATTATCTCGACCTACTTTACGTTTTTACTTTTCACTTTTTTTTCTTTTTTATCAAGAACTATGACTACATTCATATGTAGAATTTTATCATTTGTACTTGCTCGCTCTTAATTGCGCTGTTTGCGAATACTTTTGCGATAAATCGTTTTCTTCTTTCCTCGCGATGCGAGTCGACCCAATTTCGTAAAGCACACACGGCTCTCTGCATCGGTTAATCTGGATGCAATGGGTCGCCTTTAGTAGGTCAAGTGCGGAAAGCCACCAGAGCTAAACGAAGGATGCATTAATCGATGATTCTCAAGTTTCATGTGCCGATGTGCAACAGTCGCGTGTGTCGCTACTATTAAATTAAGTCGTGCGAATGAACACATAGATTGT
Source organism: Synergus itoensis (assembly GCA_904066005.1). Classification (NCBI taxonomy): domain Eukaryota; kingdom Metazoa; phylum Arthropoda; class Insecta; order Hymenoptera; family Cynipidae; genus Synergus; species Synergus itoensis. Next base: position 1,353,025 of record CAJFCP010000109.1, on the reverse strand, counting down.
AATGACTGCTAATACTTATTGCAGTGCTTCGTGCCTTATGATTCAAGAATAAAAGCTTTAGCTAATTAAGATTATTGCTGCAATCTTTTCAAAACAGATTTCGCAACTGATTTAACACTTCAACATTTTTATTGCTCACTATCTTGAAAATGATAAAATTGATAAAGCCATCAATTTGAAATTTTCAAAATATAATAGAAACATCAAAATAATCGTTTTAGCTTTGAAATCAGTAACGTTCGACATTCTCTAATTCGAGTAAATCCTACTCTATTCGATTGGAAAAGTTTATCAATTTAAAGGATGACTCGAGCGTTGAAATCGGTGACACAGAAAAGCTCTAAGCGCCCCAGTGCTACTTACTCTCATTTCGATTGAGAAATTCTTTTGCGAGAGTGCAATGGACCGTGCATTATATATACTATACATATATGTATATGTATATATATGAATATCCTATGTATGGACTATATACTTTAAAAGACACTGAAATACGAGCAGGAGATTTGCCAGGAGTATTTTCTCTCTCTCTTTCTCTCTCCAGCATAAACAAAATCCTCGCCAGTTATACCTCAGCTCGACGGACATCCGTCGTCGGACTTTTTGCGCTATTTTGAATCTTTATTACAACACTGCAACCAAATCCGATGATTTGTCGCGAGTTCCCGACGCACCGACAAATGAAACTCATCACCCTCCATTTTTTTAGAGAAAGCTCGGGAAACTATCCTCCGAACTTCCGAAATTAATTCGCAAATGTCAGATTTGTTTGCGCTTTAATAAAAGACACTTTGAAACCACTTAAAATACCTTAAAATAATTTAAAATCCTCTGAAACCCCTCATAATTCCTTAAAATAACTTAAAATGCCTTGAAATTCTTTAAAAATCCAATGAGTTCTTTAGAACCACTTAAAATTGTTTTAAGTCTTTTAAAATTTCACAAATATCTTAAAAATTATTTTAAAATCCCTTGAAAATCTGTAAAATCACTTCAAATAACTTAAAATTTTTGAAATCCATTAAAATCGCTTACTCTTATTTAACTAAACTTAAAAAAACTTGAAACCTCGTAAAATCCTTTGAAACCATTCAAAGTCCCTTAAAATTACCTAAAATCAATACAAATATTTTAGAATCATTTCAAGTGACTGTAGAACTTCTTTAAAAATCTATGAATTATATAGAACCACTCGAAAATGTTTAAAATTACTTAACCGTTTTCAAAATGCCTTGAAGTCATTTTAAATCACTTAAAATCTCTTGAAAATCAATAAAATCACTTGAAATCACTTAACCGTTTTCTGAATCCTTTAAAATCATTTGAAATCACTTAAAATCCTTTAAATCTCCTTTAAAATTTGTAAAATCACTTGAAATCTCTTAAAATCTCCTAAAATCCTTTGAAATCACTGAAATTTTTTTTAAAATTTCCTGAAGTCAGTGAAATCATCTGAAATCATTGCAAAATCCTGAAATATCTCTTGAAATATCTATAGAAGTAGGTGTACAATCGGTCGGTTGAGTTTGTAAACCCCTCGTGCACAGATTGAGGAGACATTCTGCCTGAATGCAGCTCATTTCCTTCGGGAAACTGTAACTCAATCGGTAACTTTTCGAAACGGAAGTGGTCCTACTGTCCTTACCTATCCCTTCTATGTTGGTAACACAATACATAAGCTTGATCGTTTCCTTCGTATTCCGGATCTACGTGATTCTGAACGCAATAGTGGACTTAATATCGGATTTGCGGTTGACGTAAGCCATCCTCTTCCACTGGAGCTAACTATATTTTCTAGTTATTTAGACTGATACGATTATCTCAAAAATTTAATCGAGTCAAATAACTAAATCCATTTAAATATTTTCCAATTTTAAAATATATTCTGACTCCTTTCAGGAGGAATTGATTAAAAAATTGAAAAGCTCTCCTTTGTACGTGATGAGTGCAGTAAAAGCTTTTTCTCTAATGCAATATCTTCATCAGAAATCTTTTTAAGTATATTTAAGACGAGATTCCATTCCGTTCGTAGAGCCAAGTTTAATGTTACAAAGGACGACAGTGTAAAGTCAGAAAACGGATTTATAGTAATGCCACTCACGTCACAAAAGATCTTTGATTATATACACATAATTTAATACAGGATTTCTGCTTGCTCAAGAGACCTAGCTTAATTAAGTGCCCCCAAATGTACAATTGTACACATAGTCACACATCCTTCCATGCTAGAAATTTGAGTAATTGACTTGCTACCATTGTAATATTTTTTGAAACGTTCTTGGTGCTAACTACTCGTATGAAAGATTTTTTTTTATTAAACAAGTTAGACGTGAAACTGGAAATAATTCAAGAAAGAGGTTCTTTTAACTCATATAATCGTAAAAATCTGAAACCGCCAATTTTATCCAGAGTTATTTTCGAGCTTCAATGGACAGAATTTTTCGAGAACTTGAAATTGGTAAATATAAATTGGGGTATATAACAAGAGTTGGGAGTATAAAAATAATAATTGGTGTATCATAAAACTCAAGGATACTTTTACCTAGGGAAACATTGTTAGAGAATTTTTTCATAGCCGGTTTCTCTGACTGGAAAATGAATTTGGTAAAAGCACCGGGAGGCATCGACCTCGAGCTCGGTACAATCGATATCAATCAACGAGTCCTCTAGAAAAGTTGATACATAAAATGAGTGCTGCGGAAGATTTCAATTTTTTCCTAAACCGGAAAATTGTTTACTTTTCCTCGCGCAAGTTTGCATGGCGCTGTTTATTCTCCTTTTGCACGAACGCGTTTTTAGATTAAAGGATATGAAACTTTAGCCTTTTAAAAATATGTAAGCTTTTTTACAAAAATTTGAAAGTAAATGTGCAAAAATATTATACAGTGTATTATTACAGTGTATTAATTATTGTACAGTTTTTAGTTGTTTTATAGATAGATGCAAGGATTGTAAAACATTAATGTTTTGCCAAAATGGAAGTCTAGAGGACAACAAAATACAGAAGTTTAAAATATGTAGATATCAAGGAATGAGAATCCTGCCTTAGCTCGCGGCTTATTTTGAAATGATGAAAGGTCTGGAAATTCTGTGCTTTTATCGCGGAAAGTGCATTTCTGATAAAATTACAGTTCTAACCATCATGCCTCTTGTTCCCTCCCTTCTGAGTCTGTCTCGAAGCATAGCGTGAGAAATTCATCTTCCACGTCTAATATGTGAAGAGGATGAAAGGAGTCAGAAAGAACGAAAAATAAAAAGCACAGTCTATGAATTTATTTTGCTTTAGAGTATAGAAAGTACCAATTTTTGGACACCTGCTTTCTGAATATTGTATCGATCTTCTGTAAACATTGAATAATGAATTCATTTATATAATAGAAACATGTATCATCAATGTACCAGAAGCTCTGAACATTCAAACGAACATGTATTCAAACGAATTGAAACTTCTCTCAGCCATAGTTCACTCTTGTAAGTCTCCACTAACTGAAACTAAGTTTAACTCATATAATTACTTAGTTAGATGTACAGAGAAGGTTGAATTTGAACAGGTTCTCTGAACTCGAAATCCTTTTAATGTAGTGCAGTTAGATTGGATCATGTAGGTGAAAATTAATGGGAGAATTCGAAGCTCTTTTCGGAATTGAATTGTTAAACATTTCTTCCTGATGCGTGAGCGAAATTATCAGCTCATGTTGAAATTCTTGCAAAGCCTTTCTAAGATCTTGTTTATATGCCTTGTGTTGCGTTGTCTACACATAACCATACAAAGAACAAAGCGAAAATATTATGTACGTCGTCGTTGGTTTAGGTGGAAAATTAACGGGGCAGCATTTTACTTGCCGACGCTCGCACAGGAAGTAGTGCATAAAACGAAATTCTATCCATGCACCGTTCTGCCATGCCGGTGCAACACTCAACATTAACTCCGTCTACACAATATCATAATACCGCGGAATTTTATTGTATAAACACATGAAATGTAAAGCGTGCCAATACAAACTTATTAAAGGATATTTTTATTCGTGTATATTATACATATATACGATTTTCATACATAAGTTCCTTTTTCATTGGATTTAGTTAGTTGGTGGTTAAATTTAAATGTTTGATTTTAAATTCATTCGAAGTACTGTTACACCCGGGTTATCACGGTATAATAATATGGGTTAAGTGGACCTGGATTTATATTTACGGTACTACTTCCCTGTATTACTATTATTGTATTCCGATTGATATTATAAGTTATATGGATGGGTCCACTTCCGTTTGAATGATAAAGATTGCCATTTGGCAATATAAATTGATGTCCAGCTGGTTTATTTTCCTCTTGTGCATGAACTATTTCGCCTCCACCTTCAACAGCACCTCTTTTTGTTCCTTTTCCTCTAGTATTACCAGTCTGTGAACTAACTTCTATAAGAAGAAGGGAAAAGAATAATAAATAAAAAATTTATTATTTACAGGTTTAAATATTATTTAGAATTGAATAGTTTTCTTCAAATTTTTCAAATTGAATAGCTCAAAATCGTATATGTTCGATAATAATATTTTTATGCAGGAAGTTGGATTTTTCGAGAATTATTTGCTCGGTATTTCTTCATATTCGGGATTTTTGTTTATCGGAAAAAGATGTCGCAATTAATGATTTGAAAATTAAACCCATATTTGAGCTTGGAATATTTAAAATTGATAAGTTAAACTTATTTAATATTTTCATATTCTAACATCTAAAGATGAACTAATTGAACTTGAACCTTTTTGAAAAAAAAAAGAAGGTAAATCTTTTATCAGTTCCAAAAACTGTTCACTTTAGTACTTTTTTACTAATTCCCAGTAAACTCCACTGACAAATCAGTAAAGTTTTTACCAATTATCACAAAATGCACTGTTTCAATCAGTGGTATTTTTACTGTTCCAAATTTAGGGAGTATGAAGACAAAATGTACCTAATAATGTAGGTGTATTGTAGATACGTGTTAAATTTTAGCCCGGTCGCGTAATATGAATTCATCTTTTGTTTCCAAACTGAAACCTAAAATTGAAAAGAGTAGCTCATTTTACTCGATTTCGAAACAGCCTCTTCTCCAATTGAAGGAGCGGGAGACCCGTTCGAGTTTAATTACCTCTGATACCAACCTTTGTACGAACTTATTTCCTCATTAAGGGGCAAGAGGCAAGGAGAGGGGGAACGAGAACTTCGTTAATGAGCAGGGTCGTATAGGAGGGTTGGCGTTATGCTGATTTACTTATCGCCCGGTAGTTTCTGCTTAATGTGCTTATCTCTCTTCGCTGCACAACTGAAGTAGAATTAAATTCTAAAGACGGAAATACAGATGACAATATCAAGTCAACCTCGGTGAGATGTTCACAACAAGATTAAAAAAGGCTCCAGTCAAGAAGCGGAAGTTCAAGTCTGTAATACTAATTAATATTCATTGAATCATTAATACCGATAACGGAAATCAATAACGAAAATAAAATAGAGGGGAAAATTGTTTTCGAAACTATAACATGGAAGAACGTTCGTCGGATAAGAACTCGTATTAAAAAACCTATCCCAGCGAAGCGATAACAGGATTTCCTTTATCGCCTCGCAGAAGTTTTGGAAAAGAAGCAAAAGCACTCAGAAAAGATTTTGTAGTCCGGAAGTGAAATCTGCGGAGTTCACGAGGCGAGGGTGAAAATTTTCATGCTCCATGAAGCTCCGTAAAAACAAGGGGCATTACGCAAATGAGAAGAGTCTGGGTGAAAAAGAAGAACCAGCAGGTGTGGGTAGATGTTCGGCATGAGGAACAATGGACTAATGTATGTACAGTTAAAAAGAAAAATAGCGGAAATGGAGAAAAAAAGGGAAGAAGAAGCAAACATAAAAAAAATGCAGAAGTGAGCATAGAAAAAGCTCGTTCATAACGAAATACACGTGCTGCAATTTAAACTCTAGGAATCTTGCAACGCTCTCGTTGCTATGCAGATTCGAAATGCATAGATGAGTAAAATAAGAACGCCTTAACTTTAAGGGAACTTTAAGCTTGAAAAATAGCTTTTCCTTAGCAGAAATTTACACGTGAATTTTTTTATTACTTCGGCTGCGAATAGTGAAATTTTGCTGGGAAATTCAAATGTAAAAGAAGTGTAAAATTTGTTAAAAACTAGAACAATTTTCTTTCGATGTTTATTCTCGACACGAAACTCGCGAAAAAAGCGAGTTTCGCGTAACGACGAAAAGTCATTGTTGAAGTTTCGACCATGTGAAAGGAGGCCTTGGCTTTTCAGTAACTGGAGCAGCTTGATAAATACTCGTTACTACCCTGAGCCTGCCATATTTATGAGGTCTCGCCAAATTCTCTTTTTTCTATTTATGTACTTCCTTATCCCTTTCATATAATCTTTTTTTTCTACCTCATTCAGGGCTGTGAGGTAAATCATGAGTTCAAAATACCGTATTATTGTGAAGAGTAAATGTGCTTTTGTTTTATTGTTAGACGCAGAGTTTTCTCCTTTTTAAGGACTCCTCTTTTTTCTCCTGTTTTCAAGAAAATCCCCATTTTCCCCATTTATTTGGTTGAAAGTTCAACTGTCCATTTTTTGGGGTGAACACCAAATATTTTGGTAAAAATTCAATTTTTTAGGGTAAACATCAATTATACTCATTGCAGGTTTTCGTATTCATCTTTTTTCACCTATTTTGAATTTGTTCATGTATTTCACCCATCCTGGGAATTTGTCAACTTTTATATTTTATAAAAAAAGAGGATATTTTATGAAAATATCCTCATAGGGATTTTGAGAAAAAAAGATTTTACTGTAATTCGTATGCATTATTTCTGAGACTTGAAGGGTCTTTAAATTATATAAATAAATAAGAATCTGAAAAATTGGTGTAAAAGGCGCCGCCAGGATATTCTTCATCATTAGGGAATGGTATATAACTATTCGTTGCAAAGCATAGATATGTATATTGATTTATTATATTAACGCTGCTTGCACTTACCCACCTTGTGAATCCGACCCAGATACCGTCAAGCCTGAATTGAGGTCGACGTATATTATGAATGCTGCCAGTTGCCTTACAAGGGTAGGTACAGTATAGTACGTTCCCTTCACAAATATAGGTATGTCGCAGATAGTGCACAAGTGCAGCCTTATTGCACAGATTCATGATTTTACGGGGTAAACACTTCACTCGAGTGTGAATAAACATTGGGAAGCTACAGCTAAAAATCTATTTTCACAGCACGAAAAATATAGTTTCGTTCAAATATAAGATAGGGATCTCTGGCAAGGAAAAATTTCTGGAGAAATTTCATGGCATGAATAATTCAGTGCCTCAGAATTTTAAATTTCCTTCGTGTTTTACAAAATGTCAATACAATTCAAAAATATTTCCACACAGAAAAAAGAAAATGACTGAATTTACCATTTAAAATAGTCAACATGCGCTCTGAACACATTTTTCCTAGAATTTAGTAACTTTTACTATTTAAAATTGCAATTTTTGCTAGGAAAATTGTAAACCCTGCTATTTTCTTTGTAAAAGTTACAATTTGAAATAGTAAAACTTACTATATTCCAGGAAAAAGGCGCATTTTGACTATTTTAAATGGTAAATTCAACCATTTCTTTTCACTTTCTTTTTTCCGTGCAACCATTTAAAAAAAAAAAAAACAAAAAAATCTTAAATTTTGATAGTTTGAAATTTTATGTTAAAAAATGAAGTAAAACTAGAATAGACAGTGGGTGGTGGCTGCGGCATCGGGGTCAAGTTGTATCATGCGTCAGTGACGAGAAAAAAAGGAAAGGGTGTGTTCTGAGCAATTCCAGATGAAATTGCACCCGTAATGTGAGTATTATCGTAATGGGATCGAAAGTGCTAGGAATCGAATCTCGAATTTCTTCCGACAACTCACCCCATATGTAACCTTTGCGACGCTTTTCAATATAATTTATTCTCCAAATTCGAATAGTTTATCCTATTTATTAATAATTTATTTATTATGATAACTGGTAAAATTTCAATATAGCAAAAAAAAATCTGATAATTTTCGACTTGTAAGCTCATTCTGCTCAGCAACGAAGCTTTTAAAAGATATTTTTCTCTTTGGTAGAAAAGGGTAGCAATTTTGATCCAGATTTTTTTTTTTCAATGAAGCTAAAAAGTTTCATGAGATTTTTCTCTTGTACTCCTTGAAAAGTCTCATCCGCGACGACCTAGTTCCACGTCTCTGATTTCGTTCTCAAAGTTCACTTCTCTAGGGCCTACAAATGTCAATTTCATGCCTCAAACTATAAAATTCTCCTGGTATCTCAGTGTCGATTTTTAAATTAATTTTAATTCCATCCTCTGATAAAGCTGCTCTTTGAGACACTTTCCTAATTGGGAAATTAATTTCTGAAGTTTTCTCTGAAACTGAAAATGAAGCAATCTTTCTCCAATTTGTTTGGAATTATTATTTTTATTTTTTTTTTTCTAATTACTCCTATTCTACCTGCCTATACAGAAGCGACGACATTTCTTGATTGTGTTTAGATTTGTTCATTTCTTGTTTCACATGCTAGATACTTCATCCCTGTCCTGTTGCCTACTTTGGCTCTAGCTTGTGTTTTATCTGGAGTACGAGCTTATTTCGATTTTATCAGGCAGTGTGCCATCCACACCCTGCTTGCTGGGTCGAGAACACGAGGAAGAGCAATGGGAAAGAGAAACCAGAGGGAGTTGTTGAAAGAGAACGACGTCGTGAGAGTGCTTCTTTGGCGAGTGGCCAGTTTTCACTGTTATGTAGAACTTAGCACTAGTAGTACCCTATCCAAACCCTATCATAAGTGATGTTCCTCTACCTTGTTTTTCTCTTACGAAAATTTCAGGAATTTGGTACATATGGTTTTGTCTGAGGAGTTTACAACTCAACCAATCAATTGTACAACTTCTACTTCAACTTGAAGATATTTTCTAACTTCTAACTTTCATACTTCTAACTTCAATATATTTCAGAATATTGCAATGACTTCAGAAGGTTTCTCACTGATTTCAGGAAGTTTCAATAAAATTCCAGTGAGTTCAAGTGAATTCATGGGAATTTATTTGTGTTTATATGAATTCATTTGACTTTATCTTTATATGAATTCAAATGACAAATTTCTGTAGTCGATCAACTGATTCTAAATTATTTGTAGTGATTTTAAGTGATTTTAAGGGACTTTGAGTGGTTTCAAAAGATTTTAAGAGATTTCGATTGATTTTAGAGATTTTCAAGAGAATTTAAAGGATTTTAAGTGATTTTAAAGAATTTCAAGTGGTTTTAAAGAATTTTAAGAGATTTCAAAGGATTTTAAGAGATTTCAAGTACTTATAAGGTATTTAAAAAAATTTAAGTGATTTTAAGGAATTTCGAGTGGTTTTAAATAATTTCAAGATATCTCAAAGGATTTTAAGAGTTTTTAAATATTTTAAGTTATTTTAAATAATTTTACAGATATTCAATGGATTTTTTTTAGTACTTTTTAAGTTATTTTTGAATTATCCAATTTGGTATGTCCAAACACTTTAAGTTATTTTAAGAAATTTTAAAGAGTTTCCCAAAATTTCAAGTGATTTCAAAAAATTGCAAATGATTCTAATGATTTTACAAATTTTAAAAGGTTTTAAGTAATTTTAGAGAATTGTGAGTAATTCTACAAAATGTTAAGGAATTTCAAAGAATTTCAAGAGATTTTAATTTATTTTTTACGTTTTTTGTGGAATTTTAAAAGACTTAAGGTGATGTGGTAATTACCATATGAGCATTTGAGCATACTTAAGTAACCCCGTTTTTTTCTTACAATTAGCTCGTTTATTATTTTTTCTTTTCTGGCTAAAGTCGCGCAAAACGTCTGACCGATAAATACGAAATGCAATGTTATTTATCTGGGTGATGAACGATCTGGAAAGCACTAGACTGGAATTTCCATTTTCTTTAATTTTCACGACAGAGAGAACAGAGGCTGTTAATGCGCAGCCTCCGCATTATCATAAGTCACAGACATCCGAGTTTATATCGACCATTTCGGAGAGATGCAATTTAATTTCGTGGAAGAGTCGAAGCTCCTTTATCGCGTTGAGAGGTTTTTTTTTTTTTTTCTAGTTTCTAGTATATTTAACGAGAAAAGGAGCTTCACTCCAGATTAATTGATCTCATTTTACAATGTAGAGTGGTGCTCAATTTAATTTTAATCTATTATTTCTTCTTTGAAAATACAAGAAATATTAACTTATATCTATTTTTTCTTCTGTTTCAGGTAAATTGGTGTTTATACTTGATGGCTATTTTCTTTATAAAGCAATTTTGTACGTGAGTAGTAATTGATTAATCTCGAAATTTTAAGGATGAATATCCAGCAGAATATGCGGATAATGCCCTTAGATTCAAAGTTAATAATAATGTTCCACTTTCTGTAAGCTAACTATCTGAAACTGTTAACATTATCTAAACTCTACTGGTATTTAGCTATTACAACAGAAATTCCCAGTTGGATTAGCCGAACTCAAATAGTTGTTTGAAAACTTTGTCTAATCCCAACGAAATTTACTGTGTTTGCTGTATGCATAATTATTCAATAGAATTTCCAAATCATTACTCAATAATACATTAGTCACATTAGTGCATTAGTTCAAATTTGTCATTTGTTAAATTTTTGGTAGAGAGTTTGACGTATCAATTTTTGAATCCAAATTAAGATCTAAAAATTATCATTGAGATTGCAATTTATATTTAAGAATTTCCACATAATATTTTCTTCTTTTGCAACAGTGTAATGAATGTAAATGAGCACGAGCCATCAGTGGCATTCATTACTAGTCAGAAAATGTAATTTTCTTAATTCCGCCTACTCGTTCTTGGAGATCGAGAATCGAGGTCTAGATTGAGGTGCAACATGAGTTGTATATTCATGATATTGTGTTATTATAACATTCATTATTCACATGAATGTGTGCCACAATACATTGTAAATAACGTGTGGGAATTCAAGAGAATGTTAGACCAAGGGTGGTTTCGTAATAAGGGGTTACAGTCATTCCCCTTTTCTCGTATTTTTCCCCTTTTTCCACAAAATCCCCTATAATATTCTGAATTTTGTTTCGCTAGAAAATAGAGTTAAGATTTGATCTTGAAGTCCAAGTACCGAAACATGTAATCTTACACGTTCAACTAGTTAGTAACAACTCTACGAGCATAACGTGTCCCACGTTAAGGTACGTGCTATATCCTCCATGTTCTCCATTTCTACAATATTCCAATATCATACAAGAATTCCCTATCAGATCTAAAATATCACGTATGGCCATAGCATGTTCCAAATTATTCAACAAGGGGTTTGAAATGGTTCCTGAAATTACATTTCGCATCTCGCACTAACTTTGAAACAGTAAAATTTCATTGTCGAAATAGCCGGAAATGCATTACTATAAAATATTCCCTTAAATATTTCGTATGGTTATCAAGCGTTATTAATTTACTTGATTTTCATTCAACACATGAGTTTTGGCTTTGTTAGGGCGTTTAATTATGTTTTCGCATTTCTTTTACACTTTCAATTCGTTTGTATATATTCTCGTTCGGTGTCAGAATAACGAGCTCGTTCGGTTTTGTCAAACGTCACCCGAGTTTACACGCGATTTCGCGTGCTCTGCTTGTTTTAATTGCCGGTCGTTGCTTTAAATTAAAAAAAGAAAACTGCACCACATTTTAATAAATAATTGATTTATGTACCAAGACAAGTATCGATTTTATTTGTAAAATGTTATATTTAAATTGAAGTAGAATCTTGTGTGAAATACATATTATACTGTTCAATTATAATTAAAATTAACCCATTGCAAGAACGATAGCAATTTCGCTTTAGGTCGAATAACAAGCTCTTTTTATAGAGGAAACAAGACATTTGCCAATTAATCGAAACTGATTAAATTGGGCAGTGGCTCGAATCAAGTACACGTTATGCGATTCGCAAACTCGGGGTTGGTTAACCAAAGCCGGAAAATCGAACTATTCAGGAGTATGTATCTAAGGAAACGTGAACGTTAAGTTAGATTTGCTGTATTGATATTTAAACGACCATGATTAAATTTCTTCTCATAAAATTGAATTCTATATTTATGTATGTATTATGTATTTACAGATGTTATATATAACAACTAGAACGTAATTTCATATCTCTTTATGTTCTAAGAATAATGCTTAGGTAATATATTCTTGGGATAAGAGGAATAAAGGAAAAGTTTTCAAAGGGTTTAAAGTAAAGAGAGGAGTATCAAAACACGTTATGCCGATGCATCGCTTTCCAGACAACTCTTGGTACTTAATTCAGCAGAAAATCCCGGGAATCCCGAAGGGAGTATAGAGATTCGTTTTTCGTCGCACTCGAGATCGCCTCGACCACGTCTTGTCTCTAAATCCCACATTACAGTAAAAATTGAGATGGGATGAATGCGCCCGTCAAGTCTCGACGTCCTCGGGTCGATTTGGATTATAATCCGTCTCGCTATCTGAAAAAGTAACACAAAAAACGTGCGAACAAGAAAAATTTATCGTACTTACTATTATATGCTATTATTATTTACTATTTATAAAGATTGAGTTAAAATTGTTAATGAAGTCTCTCAATTTTCAGAAAAGTTAGTTTTATTTAACTAGGGCATTTCTTGGGTAAACTGACAAGGCCCTGGTCAGTTTTCCCTAAATCATGCGATACTTTATACGGCTGCAAATTCAATCAATCGAAATAAAATGTTCTCCCTGTTATTTATTTAAAATACGTGTTTGAATTGCTAACGACGGATTTTTTAAAAACAAAGTTTTTTGTTTGAATTGTGAATTCGAACCACAATTCAATTTCCATATTTATATTTTTTTATGTGGGAATAAAAGCTCGATAAAGGGAGAAAAAAATGTTTCAAAATATCCATTACTTGGTTGGTGTAGGTCTACCTATACTGCAACCTCTTTTGCTCTCTCACCCATTTGTTTGAAAATCAATGGAATTGACTTACCATTAGCGCCACATCGGGACATGGCGGAAGCTGTGAAGCGAAGCTAAATTGTAACAAAGGGAAATAAAACCTTGTCTGAAAGTTTTCAACAGAACACACGCTACACTCGGGGTCAATCCCTCGGGTAGAAAAAACTTTTAACTGCACCGAACTTTATATTGGCAAACATCCACTACTTTTTCACAAATAACTAAAAAGTTCTGACAATTTCATTTTTTTTTTACATCTTGTACACTTCAGATGTAATTGTGAAAAATTGGATTACTATTGGGAAAGTTTCGCTTGATTTAAAGTAGAATACGAACTACCAGAATTCCGGCCCAGCTCCATTTTTTAAAAATATATGTTAATTATGATTAGATGCAATAATCGCGCGCGTGTTGGTTTGCCCTCGTCCCTTAAAATTTTACGAAAACCTTCCAAATTCCTTAAAATTCCTTAAACCTTCTTGAAATTCCTAGAAACCTCTTGAAAACTCTTAAAAGTTCATAGAAATCTTAAAAATCATTAGTCTCTTAAAATCCATGTTAAAATTCGTGAAAATCTCTTAAAAAGTAGAAAAATCTCTTGAAAACCCTTAAAATTTTACAAAAACCTTCGAGATCTTTTGTAAAGTCTACAAAATCTTTTAAAAATCATAAAAATCTATTGAAATCCCTCAAAAGAATTCTATGATAAATTTTAAATTCTTTATATCCCATAAAATCTTTAAAAATTCCACAAAATCTTTTAAAAATCATAAAAATCTCTTATGTTCTCTTAAAATTCGTCTAAAGTTCACAAAAACATTCGAAATCGCTTAAAATTCGTTGGAATCTTTTTATTAATATATTAATATTATTCCCAAAAATTTCAAAACATTTCAAATCCTTTAAAATTTCCTAGCTCTCAGAAATCTCTTAAAATTTCATGAATTCCTTTAAAATTCCGCGAGACATCCTGAAATTCCTTAAAATGCTGCAAAATCTTTTAAAAACCCTAAAAAAATCCTTTTAAAATGCCTCTCTAAAAAGGTGATGTAACAAAATGTCTCTAAAATCGCCTGGCATACAATGTTGTTTCAAATCTGCTCTCTAAATTTGAATCAGTGAAATTCCGCTGGTTCAGATCGTTCAGATTAAAACAGTGATTGGCTTTTGAATGACTTGAAGTAGTAAGAACTAAAACAAACAATCGTGCGCGTAGCACGCGTGTTGATTTGCTAGTGAATCTAAAATAGGACCTTCTGGGATTACATCATTAGAATGCCCAAAATATGATCCCCAATCTTTACTAAAGAAACTCTTGTTTTTACTGTGAACGTCGGGGGTGGAAAGTGAGTTTCGCGGTAGCGTGACAGAGCCTGCAAAATGTAATTTTCTGACAGAGCCGACGGAGGGATTATCTTAACGCGGGAAATCCCGGGTCCACCCTGAGCCAACCTGGACGTTGCAATGGTGCATCGACCGGGCTGCCAACCAACCGAGACAACTGTGGATTCACACGATTCCCAGCGGTCTCTCACTCCTTCAGTTTATGCTCGAATACACGTTGTTGCTAGCGATGTAATGGAAACTTAATTAATTGCTGCCTGTAATGTACCATCCTATACATTATCCATCGTCAATATGGCTCACCGATATACTTCATTAACTTTTTATGCCACGCATAACCAGAGGCAGCCACTTTGCATCCTCCTTATTTTTTTAAGACCGAATCTATGATGAGAATCTGCAGGCTTGGTCCTAGCTACAAAATGAGATTCTCAAAGGGAGGGAGAAGGGAGTGAGAAAAAAGGGGTTGGAAAGAAGAATAAAATTGCAAAAGCCTTAGTATAATATTTGGGTTTATTTGTTTATTTGGTTAGAAGTCACTTCAAATATTTATACTATTGACATGAAAAATTCCTATTCTTTTTGCGTAGAGAACATTGGTAACTCAAATTTATTTGCTGTGATACAAATTTATTATTGATTCAATTGACAATCGTGTAGAGCTTGTAGCAATGAATTTCAGAATAGTGTAACGTTGTTACGTGGATATTGAATAAATGACATGCCTCGAGGCAATTCCAATTAAATTTTATGTGAAAGAGATATAATAACTGTGCTATTCCACAATATTGACTGCATACATAACTTTTATTAAGTAATTACATTCTTCTCAATTAATTACATTGCCATTTTTATCTTTACGCATAAAGTGTAGAAAATATAGCGTATAAATAAAAGTATCGATAGAATAAGTAATGAATCTGTATGTTCTCTTCTAGGTTTTTGTTTTTTCTTCATTCCTCTTTCTTCATTCCATTTTCTTCATCTTTGCTTACAAAGTTTCTTACTGAAAGATGCACTGTCTGGGGTCAGGTCTTACAAAGTTTAAGTATAGGTTTTCCATGTATTTCGCGGTCGATTCTTCTCTTAATGCAACTGCACGCAACGATTTGCCATGACCTCACTGCACGAAAATAGTTCTTGAGGGGAACGATCTCGTACCGTTTATGTATAGAAGGCACATTGTACTGTTGCAGGAAAGATAATCCATTTCTCACTGAAACGTGAAAAGATTAATCGAAAAACTCTTCAAACTTCTCACAAACATTTGCTTTTCAGTTTTCATATGCTTTTCTATATGAGACGCATGAATATTCCCCAAATTATATTTTCCCTAATATTTCGTTTACCGAATATCAATTGATCGAATAGCAATTTGCTATTGTTTTTATATTTCCGAATTACCGTTTAACATAATTTTTATTTTACCGAACTGCTACTTGTCATAGTTTTCATTTATCCGAATGTTCATTTCACTTAATTTCTTCTCTTTTGAATAAATAGATGCCCTAAAATTCATTTAATCAAAATAATATCTATCATATAATCCCTGTGTTCAATAGTAATTCGGTATTATAAAAATTCTTCGCAAACTCCGCGAATAAATTATTCTTTCTTTTTGAGCCTTTATCAACTTTGTCGATATAATTCAACATTTTTTCATTCTAGTCATAATTCTACCTAAAAAATGAGTATCACTAAATAGCTAATAATTAATTCCTTTGCCTTGATAATACAAAGCTAAAGGAAATCATGGGTGCGCGAGATTACAATTTTACAAATTGGGAGCTCTTCTGGAATTAATCCTATTCTAAAAAGATCATACGTATCGAATATCGAAAAGTGTAACGCTGAAATGCGTGGACCCGATTCCTTATTGGTCAATACAGTTCGTGACGCGTTGTATATCGATAATCGCGGGCGACGCGGGAAATTTTAAATCTTTATATTGTACAAAATCGCTTAAATTAAAAATAAAGTCAACCCGCGCGCGGAAGCGCGCGTTCGGTCTCGTGAGATTATTAAAATGCCGAGTTTAGTTTTGTGAAGAAATAAATGAATTAACGTCATCTTTTGCCTTCCCTTCTGCATCGCATCCTAGGAATTCAAGCTTTCCAGTCGAGCTGAAAAATTATTGTCCTTTGTAACGGTATTTTCCTTCTCACTTAATTAGTTTTTTTCATATTTTTTGTACTTAAATATTTTTTCTAATTAAAAATGTCTCGAGTGAAAAGTTTTTTCCAGAACTTTAATGAAGGGTGGTAAAAATTGGAGAGGAGGGCTTTACCCTGAGAAGAAAATTATTATTTAACGTTGTCTTTACACTTTTCGCGCGCAACTATATAAAATTTATCAGTAAATTCAAAATTTATCGTGTCTAGTCGAGTTCTCGAGTTTATGTAAAATAGTTTAGTGATCGTATAATATAGAGTCTAGTCTGCTCGCGGGTTTATTCTCCAATCTACATCTGCGTTCGTCGATAAACCGGAAATCCATTTAATGTTGAAAAATCCCATCAATTTTTTTTGCTTGAAGTACCATAACACGATAGTAAAATTTAGATACTAAAAAATGTATATTTGCTGAAATAGAAGTTCTATAATGACGTCGATAAGCAAATTCAAAGAAATAAATTGATTACTAAAAATATGGATGGATAAAAAAAGGATTGTAGATTTATTTATGGATATTCAGTTCCACCTCGATCGAAAATCCCCTGTGATTTTTTCGGAATGTCATATCTGCCTGGTGGCGTTTGATGTTTGGTTCAAACTGGATGTCATGTTATTTTTTCAAATAACTCTGAGGAAAAATGGTTATGGCAACGTTACCTTTCATTCGAACTCAAAGTGCTGCAGGCTGCGCAGAAAATCGATAAAGGGCGAGTGACAAACCGGGAAAAGCTCGTGGGTAGATAAATTGTCTGTATACGAGTGTATTTTCCTTTCCAAAGCCTGCATTTTGCATATCTCTCATATATTTCTAAACTGATATTAATCTGGACGTTTTGAACAACTGAAATTGATTTCAATCGAATAATATTGTTGAAACTATTTATTCATGCAACAAGCATTTATCTTGCTAACAAGTTCAAGAACTGGGGATTTATAATTGATTTTGATAAATGTTTACGTATGTATCTGTTTATCTAGTGCTAACAGAATTTTTCTTTTTTTTTCAGGTAAGTTTGCGAATGGTACGGATCATGATCAAACTTTTGTGGCTTCCTCTGTTTTTATCGGCGTATCGCATCAATGTGAATGTAAGTAGTCTTTCTCATCCTGGGTGGCCACATATCAGGGAAGTCAATGATAATAATAATAATAATAATAATAATTATTATTATTATTATTATAAATTATAGTTTATTTAACGAATTTTAGAAGGTTTCCCAAGGATTTCAAAAGATTGTACAGAATTTCCAGGCATGTTTTGAGATACTCTGGGTTTCTAATGATTTCAAGAGATTTTCAAAGAATTTTAAAGAATTTTGTGGAATTTTAAAGAATTTCACGAAACTTGAAGAGATTTTTAAAGAAGTTTAGGGAATTCAAAGGATTTTAAGATATTTGAAAGTTCCTTGTCGAATTTAAAGAACTTTAAAAAGCTTGTAAGAATTTAAAGAAATTATCAGAGTGTCTAGCGGACCGGGAAACCTAGAGAAACCGGAAAAAACCCGGGAATTTCATTAAGGACCGGGAATTTTTTGTTCTGTAATAGAATTTTAGTGGATTATTGAAAATATATTCGCATTTTTTAACCCTAAACAGTGCCCGTGGGGTATTTAACGATCCCACATGAAAATCAAATTACGTTAATTTAACATTAAATAAATAAACTTTAATATGCTTTAATATATAAATTGACGGACCCTGTCTACGATTAAATAGTTTTTTGTCAAGGATATTTGTCTGAAAGTCAAAGAAAAATTAGGGAAGTTTCAGGAAAATTGAATAATTAAATTCTATGATCACCCTGTCAATGTAATCGTAATTTTTGAAAGGAGCAGGCATCATAAGTGAATTTTGACCCTGGAAACTTGATACAGGCATTTTTTAAGTATGTATATATGAATATGAAGTCTGGGACATATTAATCTAACCATCTGGCATGTACTGTGTGTACTTTATCCAGTACGATGCACCACCTGGTACCTCAGAATAAACGCCATAAATCTATAAACTGCATCTCTGTCTGAAGCAACTCCACCCAGTCTGAACTTTCGTAGCGTAAAATCTTAAATAGGCTCAGCCAACTTTCGTTTGCTCAGATGGGTGGTGTCACGTTATGAAAAGGATATGATGGAAGGTGTTTCGAAACTTACCCAATAAAAAAAAAAAGAGTAAAATCATAGAAGAAAAAGTGGTGAAAAGAAATGGGAGAAAAGTGGGCTCCAGAAAAAGAGGGTTGGAGAGTTGATTTAATCTGAAAAAGTTAGAATTCAAGCGTAATTCACCGATGTCATTTCATCCATCATATAATTATTGTCAAAACTTTTTGATAGGTCTTATACAGAAGTCGCCTTTTATCCTCCAACTTACTTTATTCGCGTCGCAGAAGCGTAATTAAAGCTTCACTCTTTCAGGATTTACTATCTTCGAAATTTATTCGAAAGCATGAAAATTTACATTATATCAATGTGAAAGTCAGTTCGAGAGTAGTTATCAATATACATTGAAATTGGCACTTGAAATATTTATTTTATATCCAATTTATTATTCATGAAGATAAAACTTGTATTAATGCAGACTATTTTGAATATCTATTGATTTTCAATAACGAATTATAAAATACGTTTCCGCTTGCATAAATATGAGGGAAATTGCAATTCTCGTTTTAATATTGGACATTTTGTAAAACAGGATTTTACACAATTTAGTTTAGAGGCTGTTTAAAATGAACTTTTAAAGTATATGTATTTTAGTATTAGGTAGAGAACAAACGTAATTAACTCAACCCTTTATTCTGTAGTAGCTAACTCATGGGTCTAATTAACGTTTCGGCTTTGAGAACAGTTTGCACATTTGGTTATTGCTTAAAACCCGTTGGCAGGCTGCGAAACCCCTTTCTAATGGATCGCTATAGCCCTTATTTAGAGCATTTAGCGAAAGCCAAGATCATTTAGGAGTTTGAAATACTAAGTTTACGTCTGTTACAACTCGACTTCAACATTTAATTATAGAATTTATTTAGCTTGCTGAAACTAAAGTAAAAATCATATGAAAACTTATTTATCTTTCCTTGTTATAATACTTGATTTTATTTTTGATGCGGGAAGTGGATTTCCGGTTTGAAAAAACTTTTCCGAATAATCAATCTAAATATTTTTATTTAACACTTTATTTGCAAATTTAATTAGATCTCTTGAAATATTTTAAATTATTTTCAAATCATTTAAAAAGAAACTTTAAAATCCCGTCAAATCACTTGAATTCTTAGAAATCCTGTAAAATTTCTTGAAAATCATTAAATTCTTCTGCATTCTTTCGAAATCCCTTTAAATTCTTTAAAATCCTAAAAATGCCTTGAAATTGTATGAAATCTCTTGAAAATATTAAGACTTCTTTGAATTCTTTAAATATCTTTAAATATTATTTTAAAATTTACCTTTCCATCTTTTTTAATGCCAATAGATACTATGATGACTGATATTAATTTATTTTTAACGCATTAAACTCTTTGCAAGTAATGCAACTGCGCTACTTTTTTCTTACTTAAAATTGAAATTCTTAAAAATTTAGTAGACTCTCTGAATTCGATCACAGAGTAAAATTTCTGAATTTTAAATAACAAGATGAAATCATTTGTCAAATGATCGATCAACTTTTTTTCTCTTTAGAATTTTTCCTCTTTTATCCTTTTCGAATATCAAGTTAATCAACCAAGTTTGGTTGCGTTCAGTATAAACATATCTACCCTCCGAAAGTTCATTAGGAAGGGTAGCAGACGAAAGCAAATTGGGCTTTCTCGTCTGTAGTCATCTTGGTTTGGAGATATTAATAAAGTTATCGACGTCGAGTAATAACGTCATTTATTATGAAATCGATCCCAACCCACTTTGCATTGATTCATTCATTTATGCCACTCAGGCGGGCAGAATAAGAAGAGAAACTTGAATAACTGCATAATTTGTTAGTAATTAGTATAATATCGTTTCTTATTTTCTTAAAAAGATTATATTAAATAAACATAGAAAATTCATAGATGTTACTTATGCACTTGATCACTTTATTACTGATTAATAATAAACATCATTAATTTATGTTAACAGAGTATATGTTTACATTTTATTGCAAATTTAAAATTGATTCAAAGTAATTATGTTAATTAACTAAAAATCAAGTTGATATAATGTGATTATTCACTATTCTCGGTACTTCTTTATATTTTGGCGACCGCTGCCAGTTTTTCACAATCAGCGATCACTAAATGTTGCCAGTGATGCGGATATATCTCTTTTTCCCGACTCTTAGGCTTTTAGAGAAACTAATTGTGCAACCGACAGAATTTATAATTTGCACTGAATTTCGTGCTCCCTTTTAGAAAAGGATTTCCGAGCGAAATTAAATTCGCGTTTAACGTCCACCAGTTTGCGAGCTTGGTCACGACAGAGTTTTTAAAACGTTGCAAAGTCAGCGATAAAGTCAAGGCATTACGCTCCGCGGCAAATAAACGCTTAAAACCATTAGCCTACAATAGAGAGGTGGGACTGTATAGTTATACGTACTTAGGAGCAGGATATGCCACATCGTGCAATATATCCATTCTCCATCTCTAAAAAAAAGAAATAAAGAGAAAAAAGAATTTTAAAAAGTCAAGTTACCATATTCCGCTCAGGATATTTCGTATTTTACTTTTTTTTGCCATACAATATTTCACAAATATTACGTGCCATATACAATTATACCTCTATCTCATTTTTTTTATTTCCATTGCGGAAGATGAATAAATAAAAAAATAAAATAAAAAAAAAGAAATTTCCGGAGAATAAAGCGTACATTATTGATGAAAATGATATTGGAATTTCTGACTACCTTTAGAAAGTGGTATGCAGTGTATGTGTAGATGAATGGCTTCGAAGCATTAAAACCTTATTAAAAAGGGAGTCTCTGGAAGAGCATAAAATACCGGAAATCGATTTTCAGCTACGAGAACAAAGCAGAAACGTGATCTCACTCGTCTGGCTGCTGCTTTCGATTTGCGTGGACGATTTTCAATCGCATAAATTTCCATGTCGCCGAAATGCGCCCTGACGTTACACACGCTCGTTTATCCAAATTTCGCGGGCAAAACGTCATCGTGACGCTTCGTATTAATGCAAGATTTGCATAAAGTGGATTACGCCTGCAGTTTCGTACAGCCGAAACAGAAAATGAGAAAGAGGGAGAGGAATAAAAAATATATCAAACGCTAGAAGCGAGCGCTGCTCGAAAAGTAAAATTGGTACGGCTCTGAGCTAAACTGACGCATAATTCCGGAAAAGTAATGCGTCCCACGAAAGGGATAACATTCTGATATTTTTTTCTTTTCTACGAAAATACGAGTAGTTTAATTTCGTCTGTTCTGTTATCTGACGCTTGGGACAATGCTTATTTTTCTGCACTATAGAGAAATAAAGCTTTTGTGACTTTTTGAGGAAAATGTTCAATTTAATAAAAATGTTCAAATTAATAAAATTTATTTTCAAAACTGTTGTTCAAAATTTCTCTTAAAAGTTTAGAATTACAACTATTTTTTCAATATGCTGTTATTTTTAATCCCCTTTTAAAATAAAATCCCTTTTTTCCGATAAAAAAAACTCTATTTTCCCTATAATTGAACTGCTGAACCACTGTGACCCCTGATTCATGTAAATTTTTAAGCTGATAGAACATTCTCTTGTTACATATTAAACAAGCAAACAGAGTAATGAGCTAATAGAATAAAACAGAGTACCGATTGTTTCACATGTGAATGACTTTATACCGACTTAATCAGACGAGCATAATGCACTGTCAGTACTTTAATTGAGGTACTACAACTTGTAGATAAAATTGACCATAAAGAACATAACCGGTCCCTTGTATTTGTCGATAAATGCATAGAAGCATGTGATACGAGATCTGACGAATACATTGGAAGTAAAAGCAGATACGAGTTCTCTTTTCCGTATCATGCTCCTCGCAAAAAAATATGCGCGGTCCAGTCGTACAAAAAAGCTCACACGATACTGTGCCTGATACGCCCTCCAAAGTGCGACGATTTATGGATTGTTCTGCTTTTAAATTTACTTTTTTCCCAACGCTAAACCTGAGTTTCGTTATACCCAGTCTAGTAAATGAAGAGGTTTATGGAAAAAATGACATGTGTCGAATTTTTTTAGCGATGAAAAGAGAGGTCGTAAATTTTTAGTTGTTTTCAATCTGGCTGAAAATAAAGATAACGTATTCGTGTTTTGAAGTATTGAATGTAAAGAATTTAAATAGTAGATAACAATCTGGTAAGCTTTTAATTTTAATATCTTTAACACTGCTTTTGAAATTAAATAATGCTATTAATTAAGAAGGGTTCATATTTTGGATTTTTAATAATTATTTTTTCTTATTTTCAGACGGACAGACTGTACTGACTCTTTGCGAATTGTCAGCGCGATGCGTCGCTTCACACATTCCGTTCGAGCTGGTGGAACATGTTTATCCACCAGTACCAGAACAACTTCAACTCAGGATAGCTTTCTGGAGTTTTCCCGACAACGAAGAAGACATCCGACTTTATTCGTGTCTAGCCAATGGCAGCGCCGAAGAATTTCAACGTGGCGAGCACCTCCATCGGTCAAGATGCGTAAAGGACCCCCTTCAAATCGGTAATCTTGATTTTGAATTTTAAAACAAGTCACTGTACAAAAAACGAGAACTTACAAACTATTTTTATTTCAGAATGGATTTTATAACCGAGGTTTTGATATAGACTAGGAATTATGATCCGCGCACGATAGGAGAATGAACGAATTTCAATCATTCACGAAAATTCAGAATTTTAGGTTCACTTCAGTTATTTCTTGAAAGATGCAGAGCTTGAAAAAAGAAAAAAGGGTAGAAAAAACTGCCGAGAGCGCAGTATGTTTCCCGGTGTCAGCTGCATACTTGCTGAAAAAACCTACCGCGTTCGTTGTGAGACTCGACATATTTTATTTAAATATGCAGCAGAACTGAGACTTAAGATATTCAGTTTATCTCATAAAGTAAAAATACACTAAAATTTTTTAACAGAGATTTTCTCTGAATGATTATTTTATAAGTAAAATCCAATTTTTTGCTTTGTTGTAACTAAGCGCGGGAAACCCCAAGAATTTTGGGGTTGGTAAGACTGCTAATTGAGATTGCAATTATTGAAAAGACTGCTAATTGATTTGGCAACACTGCCAATTGAAATCCTTGATTCAAGTTCTTTTTATCAAAATATTTCTTTAAATTGTGAGTTTTCCTTTCGCTTCATATTGAAAGTTCACTAAAATTTCATTCACGTTCAAAATATTCGACCGGATAAATTTAGAGAGACTATCTCTTTGAATTTCGTATTCCACGTCGCACTATCATATCGTGGCTTCCTGGTTACGTTCAATTCTGTGATATTTTCTCAAGAAAAGTCGACGAAGCGTTTTAAAATAGGTCAGGTTTTCAATTACAGTCAGTTCTCTTGTTCGATGGGTTTTTTCGAAGAAGCTTTTTATTTGAGCTTGATTTCTGAGGGGTACTTTTGTCGGAATGTACCAGAGAATGCAAGAAACATATACTTTTGTGGTAGAAAACACTATTCTTGACCTGAAAAAACATCTTGTGGTTTCCTTACATTTTATTTTATTTTCTTTGGAGAAAAGGAACTTGTTCGTTTACAACTATTTTGCTTTGGAATTTTGCCCATTCAAATAACTGCGGTTAAAGAATATCTTACACCTTTCTAGATTGCACAATTCCATTGAATTCCTGTTGATTGATAAGGACGTAAATAAGTACGGGAAACGCCGGGAATTTAGAGATTGGTAGCACTGTCAATTTCAAATTACATCGGAAATCTTCATTTTGTTGTTAATTTTGCCTGTTCTTTATATTTGGCTATAGCAATAAATTTAATAATTTAATTTAATTTAACTTCTTCTCCTTTATTTTCAGGTTTTCACCTAAGCGCGAGCGTAAACGTGCCAGTACTGTCAGCTTCAAATGGAAGCAAGGCACAATTTAATGTTGCAGTGACTTTTGATCGTCGAAGAATCACGTCCTGTAATTGCACTTGCACCTCGACTGCTTACTGGTGTTCACATGTGGTAGCCGTTTGCTTGCATAGGATACATATGGTAAAATCAATTATTTATAAATTTATTACAAAAAAAAAATAAAATAAAGTAATAAGCGAAAAGAGTTAAGGGCGCTGAACCCAATTGTTAAGCTCAAAATTCAATTCTCCATTTTACTCAACGAAAATTATAGATAAATATTTTTTCGCTTTGTAGCACTAATCTTTTTTCAAATATAAGACTGCGTACAGAGCAAAAAAATATTTAGTTTCGATACTTTTTGCATAAAACGAAGAATTCAAAATCTAACTTCAAAATTCAATAGGAATTAATGAATTTGGAACAGTTCGAATTTCAAATGGTTCAATATCAAATAAAATACTCCGGAGATTATGAATTCTAGAAGTTCCCAAATTTATTTTTACCATAAGAAAATAAGTTCGGGAAGTTGGATAAAACTTTAAGAATATGCAATCATGCTGGAGAAATTACAATTCAGAAGTTTAAGGAAGTCTTGGTTAGAAAATGAAATGAGTTTTCAGGTTTACGATTATGTGATCTCTACTGTCTAGTTAATTATGAAAATGTCTTTTCACAGCCAATGCAAGTGTGCTTGAGAGCTCCAGTGAGTGAATCTCTCTCTAGGTTACATCGTGACCAGTTGCAAAAATTCGCTCAGTATCTCATCAGTGAATTACCGCAGCAAATTTTACCAACTGCTCAGCGACTTTTAGACGAATTATTGTCCTCTCAACCGAGTGCTATCAACTCTCACTATGGAGCTCCAGATCCAACGGCTGGGGCTTCTGCACACGACCAAACCTCCTGGTACCTCGACGAGAAGACTCTGCACGACAACATCAAAAAAATACTTATCAAGTTTTGTGTACCAGCACCCATCGTTTTTAGGTAATTATTATCGTATAATCTGAACTATAAGTGTGGCTCAAGTCAGGAATGTTGATAATATTAAAATTACCTTGAAAATTGAGAAAGAAATTCAGTTTGGAATGTAACTTTTGTTTAGTGATGTGAATTATCTAACCAACAACGCCCCACCGGCTGCAGCTGAATGGTCCGCCCTGTTGCGACCTCTACGAGGTCGAGAGCCCGAGGGTATGTGGAATCTACTCTCGATAGTTCGGGAGATGTTCAAGAGGACTGACAGAAACGCGATACCGCTTCTTGAGATTATTACTGAAGAGTGCATGGCCTGTGAACAAATTATTGTCTGGTGGTTCAACACGAAGGTGGCAATGACAAGCGGTTCCGGACATGGAGGAGGAAAGCATGCCAACATGAACAGTAATGCTCATTCGTCTCAACATGCTTGCTCGTCCCTTTGTGACGAAATCGTCATTCTCTGGAGGCTAGCAGCCTTGAATCCTGCTCTCTCACCCTCCGAACGTCAAATGCTTCTTGGGCAATTTTCCGCTTGGCACATGAAGATTATGGACAAAGTACGTGCGTTCATCTAAATTGCCACCATTTTTTTCTACGGGAGAATTTCTTATATATAAAATGATTTTTTTTTTAACTTTTAGGTAACAAAGAGTCGCGGTAGTTCCGTCTCACTCAATTCGCATAACCGAAACAATGGTGGTGGACAGAAGGACTCTTTAAAGACCGACATGGAAGTCTTTACGGGATTCAAGCCAGCTGTGGAATCTTGTTACCTTGATTGGGAAGAGTACACTTTACCTGGCATTACTTACACTGCAGAAAGCAATCCAGTCTATCATTGTCCATTCACTTGCTTCAGACATGTAGGCGATAGTAGAACAGAAGTAAACCAGGCAAGTTTGAACCTTTGAACATGGGAAGATAAGATCTTTCTGTTCTCAAAAAAGAAAAAGAGAAAAAGAAGTAATTTGGAACTAAAGTAACTTTTGTCTATTTCCTAGGTGAACTCTAGTGCTGCTGTGCTGAATTGCCAGCCACCGACTTCTCATCACCACAGCAGACGACCCTTGAGCCTAGGACTTGTTGAATTTAGTTACATGGATAGAAGGAGATTAAATCCTCGTGACTTTCCTGGATTGTGTTCAAGAAGCGGAGGTGGGGATGGAAATCGAAGCAGCGATAGTTCAGAAGGCTTTTGTGAAAACGATGCGGACATTAACGACATTCCTGAGTCACCAGTTGTCTTGGTTAGAAGAGGCTGTGGCCAAATTAATAACTGCGGTGATACAGATTCACAGGTCAGGAATTTCGAAAAATGTTTCGAAATGATAATTTTGAAATCTTGCAGCGACTAAAAAACTATTAATTGTTCTTTCAGGAGGGTGGAGGTAGTGAATCATCATCGAACAGCAACGTAAGTTTAAAGAAAGCTCAAGGCTTGGACAAGCATCGCTCAAACGCCTCGTCCGAGACGCATAGTGATAGTAGTGATAGTTGTAGTACCAAAGCCCAATGTGAAGTGAACTGTAAGAGGACGGAAGTCGACTTCCTCGAAGCATCATGTTCCAGTTTAGCAAAAGCGGTTAGTGTGAAAAGTGAGCAGGAGTCAGATCATGAAAAAGATCCCTCCAGAAGGCCGTCCAAGGACGAGAGCTCGTCGTCGAGTAGCGATAGTCCTTCTGGCGACGAATACAACGTATATTATTATGATCCCAAGGCCGCTGCTAACAACGGAACTGGTAAAGAAGTCAAGAACGAAACTCACAGCGCAGCTTCCACGATTAGCGTTTTAGGTAATCTCAAGAAGGCGGATGATCCGTATGACATCCTTTTCGCTAGAGCAGAAGGACTTCATGCTCATGGACACATCCGAGAGGCCTGCAGCCTCAGCGTTAGTTTGGCTGATAGACTTCTCACTAATCCACCTGATCTCATGGCCAATCCGCCTCCTATGCCGATAAAGGGCAAAAGAAAGAAGGTATTTTGATTCTAGTTTAGAAGATTAATCATTAAGTCTCACAAGTATCTCTAAAAATGTCAATTCTAAACAATAAAATGTTTTTTAGCATCAAATAAACCCTGCATCACATAAGATAACGTGTCTAGCTTCCGCAATTTTGGGCAAGTGCGGATTTCTTTGCATGGTGCTTGCTGAGTTTCCAGAACATCACAATTTGGCTTTCAAAGTCGGATTGTTTGGGTTGGAAATGGCGAGACCGCCAGCAAGTACCAAATCTTTGGAGGTAGTTTCTAATAAACCTATAAACTGATAATAAATTAACGATTTTGAGATATTTTATCTTTCTTCTTCTTTTTATTTAGGTAAAATTGGCACATCAAGAGAGCGAACTCATCGGACTTTTGAAGCGAATCCCTATTGGACCATCAGAATTGTTGATGATCAAACAGAGAGCGAAGCAGTTGAGAGACGGAGTTCTCCGTTCCAGGGGACATGCTCTTCTGCCAATCATGCTCGCCAGCTTTATATTCGATGCTCTCAGTGTGTCAAGTATGTTAATTAAATTTCTGATATCATTATTACGGAGACGAATATTAAATCGTCTTCCTTTTCGTTCTGATTTTATCTGATGGTACCTATGAGTTTTTTTCGTAATTGTTTTCTGGAGATGAAAACCCTAGCGCAATAGTAGCAACCGACTAATACTTTCAGAATAAAAGGTGTTCGTTTTGTAGTATCTTAAGCAAAAATGAAAAAAGTTGGGAATGATTCGCAGGAATGAAAATGCCCACAGACGTTGACGAGAATCTTGGCTTCGACGCTGCTGTTGCTGCCCTCGGACTCAAGGCCAACGTAAGCGAGGCGGATCATCCTCTTCTTTGCGAAGGAACTCGACGTCAGAGGTATTTAGCGATTAATATAAAATAATCGGAAGATTCTATTATACTTTGAATATTTATTAACAATCGTTTTATCTACTTTTGCAGAGGAGAGTTGGCGATTACGCTTTTGGTACATTATAAGGATGAACCAAAAAAAATTGCCAAGATAATGGACAAACTTTTGGATCGTGAGATACATCAGTTGATCAAATCTCCAATTGTTAGCAGCTATTACAGTTCTAATCCTCCCACTAAGAGCCAGGTAAAAGCTTTCAAGTTTTCAAAAATAAGAAATTTGGAGGCGTTTATATTTGAAAATAATAAATAATATCTTATTATATTTCTGTTAACAGTTGGCCGCTTTCCGCCGAGAAAAATCGTGTTCTTCTCCAATGACTGGAGCTGAAGCGAGCAGTACGACTGAAGGTATCAGTGGAACTTCTGGTAGACCCCACAGCAGCACAAGTGCAGAAATTGAAAACGTAGTCGGTGTCATTGCTGTGCAAACACAAACTACTCAGCAGCCAGTGCCTACCAGAGCAAAAGAACCAAGGTGACTTTTAAATTTTTATGCGTCATTCTAAAGTTTTTTTTTTTAATTTAAGTCATTTGGACATACCGAACTGATAATGATGTATATTATCTGTTACAGATACAAGAACAAGAGAGCGACAATTCCAAAGCCATTGATTCCGAATCAACCTTCAGAAGCCGGCGCACATTTCATGTTCGAATTAGCAAAGACTGTCCTATCAAAAGCAGGTGGCACCAGTTCAACCTCGCTTTTCACGCATTCCTCGACAATTCAGAACAGCCACTCTGCACACAGGCCGCTCCATATGTGTGCCTTTCAGTTGGGTATTTATGCCCTTGGTCTTCTCAACTGTGTCAGCCCCAATTGGATAAGCAGGACATATTCGAGTCACGTTTCATGGATTACTGGTCAAGCAATGGAGATTGGAACGGCGGCGCTTTGCTTCCTAATTGACAGTTGGGAAGGGCATCTCACGCCACCAGAAACCGCGAGCATAGCCGATAAATCCTCAAGGGGTAGTGATCATAATTTGGTCAAAGCTGCCGCTGAACTGGCTCTCTCTTGTCTCCCACATTGCCACGCTCTCAACCCGAACGAAATTCAGAGGGCAATTTTGCAGGTATTGTTGATTTGCTTTTTTCAAATAGTTCATTTTTGAAAAGTTCTGAAGAGAATTTATTTCCAGTGCAAGGAACAAGGAGATATGATGCTCGAAAAAGCTTGCATCACTGTCGAAAGTACGGCAAAGAAAGGCGGCGGAGTATATCCGGAAGTTCTTTTCCAGGTGGCGAAATTGTGGTACGAGATGTATGGCAGGGTAAGAAATAATTTATATTTGTTTACTCGAGAAATATTTGAATACTCATAAGTATGTATAAGAAGCGAATAAATTATAATTAGAATGCCTTTAAATCATGATCGACTAAGTAGTAGAATAGGACACAATAAGGGAATTTTAAAAATATTTATCGTGTAGCTTTTACCTGCTGGAGAACAGAATGAGGAAATACCTCATGATCCTCTACAACTGGATCCCAACGGAACTCTCTTGGTAGAACCCGGACCTCAAGTGGACATGGCAACTGGTCAAATAATATCGGGACCCAGTCAAACTGTAGTTGTGACAAGCACGCAGCCACTACCTCAATCATATCCGCATCCAGCTATAACCACACTCGCTCCTTTGGGTAAGTGATGGAAAAAAAAGGAGACCTTTATTAGGTGTAAGATTATGTGGAACAGATAGAATGACTCCGTTTTTTGATCCAGAAGTTGCAATGCCATATGCCGTGGGACCATACAATTTTGTACATCCTCACCATCCAATGCCTGCGTTTCCGGGACCGATGGCTCCACATAGAGTGACTTTGCCTCCTCCACCTCACTTGCAGATGTACCACACGGGATTCCCGCCGCATCCGGGACATCCACAGCATCCACAGCATCCGCAACATCCTCATCATCCACCCCAGACGTCACAACCTCCACCGGTGCCACAGTATTATGGGCCTCAACCTACCGTCACAACTGTAAACGTTCATCCACCCGCAGGAACTCATCATATGTTTACCATGCAACAACCAATGCCTGTTAACGTGAGTTCATATAAAGAATGGAAATGAAGCTCAAGATATTTCAAGAGCAACTCTTTCAAAGTTTCATCTTTAACTTAAATGTTACCTTGATTTAATTTTTAGGTTCAAGCAGGTGTTCAAACTTTACCTGGTCAAAATGGAATATCAGGACCTACGCTAGTTCAAGCTCAACCGATTATATCCACCGTCAGAGCTCAAACTCAGGTAAATATTGGATTGGCAACACTGCCAATTAGAATTAGTAGGACTGAAAATAATAATTGAGAAAAATCTTTGTGTTTACAGATTCACAGACAAAGTCAGCCAGTCACAGCTCAACAATACAGGGCACTCGTCTCCGCCTATAGAGTTGGAATGCTGGCTTTGGAAACTTTAGCTCGCAGAGTACATGACGATAGACCGCAGGCTAAGTATGCCAGAAATCCACCCTACGGCGAGGATGTCAAATGGTTACTTAGAGTGTCGAAGAAATTAGGCACGCAGTATTTGCATCAGCTGTGCATTTGCGTTGTTAATAGCATAGTCAGTCCATTTATCCTGCATGATGTCGCAGTTGAAGCTGCACATTACCTCGCGAGAGGTAATCCTTCTCTCGTCCTTCAGCATTTGAGGTCGGCTCTCTTGGCTCCTCTAGTGCATAAATGCCAGCAAATGTAAGAATCAAAAAGTTACTTGGATTTTATTTTTCCTTGAAACAACAATTTAGATTGTTAGTACATTATTATTTTTGTTGCAGGTATATTCAGTGCATGCATCAGAAATTGTATCTTCTTATGTCTGGTGATTACGAAGATTTTGCGAGTGTTGTGTGTGCCGCAAGGGCGGCTTTTAATATTACACCGGAGGGACACGCGCAATTTAAGGAGTGGCTTCAGTCTATCAAAAGGTAAGATTCATTTATATAAAGAATTACTGATTAAAAACTTTAAAAGACAAAGATTATTGCAATAAATCTGACTTTTTTTTACTTAGAAAAGTTTGTTTTCGTATTTTCAGATCTCAGTCTTGCAACAAAGAACTTTGGGTGCAGATCAACGCAGCGTTGCAGCAGAACAGTAAATGACACAGAGTAGAATCTGGAATTATGTGGCTTATTCCCCACCCACTAAATCATCAACTCTTAGACGATTCGCAATTCGCAGCCTCGATACCGGAATCATCCGCAATAATTGCAGATCGTCGAATTCGTTCGCGAGTTGGCCATCCGCGACAAGATCGTCCCTGCCAGGATTTTCACTCCTTGCGTCGTCGAAGGCCATCTTCAAACATACCCATACAAAACGATCACCGAGCCATTTCCTCCAAGGTCCGTTGATTTAAGAACATATAAGATGCTTGAAGACTCACATATTCTCAGGATCCAAAATTGCATCGCTTTTTATCGATCTATCGACAATTAAATCAACGGATCTTGATTTCATCCTCCGCGTTTTCGTCCATGGCAAAAGATCCTTGAGGAATTCATTTTCTCTGGATAACGATTCTAGAGACGAAATTTTAGTTCATCATTTACCAACGATATATTCTTATCGTTAAATTAGTTCTCTATTACGGGCTTTGAATGACATTGAGTAAATGTTCTCTAAATCATCCAATTTAACTCGAAAACAAATTTTTGCACTTTACTTCTTTACTTTTACACTTTCTACTGATAAATTTCTAGTTACATAAATTTTTACCTCAATTTTATGTTTTGGTATATTTTTAAAACATGTGATAATTACTGCTTTGATTTTATCAAAAAAATTAAATAAAAATAAAGATAAAAAAAATGGATTGTGAACTGTTTGAGTGTTGAATCAAATTAATATTAGTTTGATTGATTGTTTACGCACTGGATTTCTCTTTGTGTGGATTAAAATATCATTCGCTTATTATTTTCAAGGCCCGTTGCTCTAGAGCACTTTAATTTCGTAACTGAGAGCGTTTTAAGTAATTTAGTTAAAAATATCTTTTAAGAATGCGAGTTTAGCATCGCGCTGAGTTTCTTAAACTTATAAATTCCAGTGGAACTGGAAGGCCGCGCGAAGCAATTAGTTAATCAAAATTCAAACCAGGAATCATCGATCGACACATGAAATCATTTACTTTAGTTAGAACAACGTATTTAGCTTGAATTAGATAGGAAATTTGATTTCGACTCTAGATAGGGTGAATTCTTTCGTCTTGTTTTAATTCTGTAAAACGAGCGAAACTGAAAATTCGAGTATCAATAGCTGTCTATTTATATAACGAGCCGGTCAGATTCACACAGAGCGAAATATTTACTTAAATACTGTATTTTGAATTTTTCCAAGGAGCAGATTTTCACTTTCCTCGAAGGCAATCATCACCTATATTTTTCTCTTTCTTTTCGATAGAAGTAATTGTCGCGGATTTCTTTTGTAACGTCATAGAAATATATATATACGTATATTTACTACGGATAGCAGCATATTCTCGGTTTTGTCTTTGTCGACAATCCATGAAGGAAATGATCTCTGTAATTTTTAAATTAAATTTATTTAAAATATGAATAAAGAAGTGAAGAATCTTTAACGCTAACATATCATCAGACTTGAGCCACCTTTTCCATTTTGCTGTTGATTAAAGTCAAAAGCAGACTTTTTTCAAAAGGTTTGTGTAATCTTATTGAGTATTTGATTTTCCGTGGCTCCACGAAACGTCTCTTGTCTCTCTTTAGTCTTTAATCCAATATAGTACGTAGTCTCTTTAGTATTTAATCTCTTTAGTATTTAATATTTTTAGTATTTAATCTCTTTAGATCTTAGAATCTTTAGTCTTTAGCCTCTGACCCACTCGTATGAATAATATTGTCCAAGGATAAAGGATGACCTTCTGTTTTCAATTAAAATACAGCCAAGCCTAGGGAGAGTTATTAAAATAAAGTTTAAGCGAATGAAATCTCCGAGATAACGGTAAGAGAAAAAAGATTTATTTTCTAATACTCGCTATCCAAGAGACGCGACGTCGCGTACAGCGCGAAGTCGTGACGATAATCTAAATATTGTTATTTGTTTCTAGTATGAACACTGAACAGTGCCTCGTCAAAATCTATGTGAACACTTTTTCAAGCCGAGAATGTTCAATATAATGTGACATTGTCTGCTCTCTGTACTCGTATTATCCACCAGTGTTAAACGTGTAAGTTATCTAACGTCGTAGGATAAGAAATAATCATCGCGAGAGAACGCGATCATGAAATTAGATACTAGGATCCTTAAAAAATTACCAAGTGGACGAGATGGATTCAGGGCAATCTCAAGAATTTTTCTTCATTGATATCAACATAACAAAATTGAAAATTTAAATGAGAAATATATAAACATATTTCAATTACACTTGATTAATATGTAACTTGATGATATTTTATTCAATTTAATACTGGAGATAACTGCAATGTATTAAAATTATTGAACAGTTAAATTATTTATATATTCAAGTTAATTTAAAGTTGTATTGATGATTTTTCAATTTAAATACGTCTAAGTTCTTAATGAAGAAAAAATATTAACAAATTATATTTCATATTCTTATTAGTCCACGATGATAATTTTATCGAATCCTACTGGAAATTTTTTAGTAGCACGAGAAACTTGCAAAATTTAGAGCATATAAAAATATATAAAAAAAACACACGAGTTGAAAATAATCGCGTATTCAGCAAATCATCACGAATCTCATGAGCATTATTTCACGTTTCATCTTTCATCGCATCACGTTATCACCGTCGTCGAGCTTCTTTCAAAATTTTCGCACAAACACGAAACAAGCGATTCTGCTTTTTTCTTTTTAAATATTTATAATAGGATACACATTTTTTTGCGTTATCGAGAATCTAAATTGTAGCGCAATGTTGTTGCAACCTTGCAGAAATATTGTAAAGCAATATTGATCGGGAGAGGAAATTTATATAATGCAGCATATTGAAGATAAGATGCAAAGTATAATGATAAGTTTCAGAAAATTTACCTAAATTTAAACCTAAGACCCTAATTAAACAATTTTTGTCAGTAAAGACGGTAAAGATATTTGCTCATATTTTATTCTTATTATTTAGATTTGACGGTTGTAAAGTGTCCCAGTAAAATTATCTTCAATTCTCTTTGGATGAAAAATTTGGATATAATTTTATCACCAATATTTTTCAAACTTGTATCTCTTTGCTTATATACGTGATTATCAAATTTTTAATGTCTGATTATAAGATTACGAATTGAAAATTTTTAGCTCATCCTAATAACTTAAAATTCCCTTCGCATAAGCATCGTATACATAAACATTTCATCAAAGTTGTCCTTAGCTATTAGTCAGTTAGCCTAACTAGAAGATTTTAACATTATTAATATGCTAGAAAAAAAATATCGTTTCTAGAATTTAATTAAATCGCTAGGAAATTATATCGTAGAAGTGCGTTATAGCTCGGCGTAGATTGCTAAAGAACTTTTGATTGTCACCGATATTCGAAAAGCGGTGGCGCGTACTTAAGTCAAGCAGGTAAATAAATATAGATATAAATAATAATAAATATATAGAAAATGGATATATAGAACTCATATGAATGTACATGGCGTTTTAAGAATACTCGCGTTTCTACCGCCACTCTAAAGAGAAAGAAAAGAGAAATAAGGAAACTGCTCAGAGATTAAAATTCTATCCTCCCCTCGTTAGTCAGTAAAACAAAAAGAGAGCGAGAGAGAAAAAAAATAAAAGAGAAAAAAAGAGGAAATGGAAAAGAGTGAGAAGCAGATCGAAGAGGCGAAAAAATCTATTTTTACACTTGGTACCAAAAGCTGAAAAAAATGTTCTTCAGAAGAGAATTTAGGCGTTCATCTAGACTCATAGTGTATTAAAAAAAAAAAAGAAAATCTGTACTAGTTCTGTAGAAACGCGAGGACGTTTCGGAGGGTAGATCGGATGTGAAAAGAATCGCGAAGTTCCGACCTGTTATGTTTCTCGTCTATTTTTTTTAAAGATATATTTTGATAAAGGATGCTATTTAGAATTGGGACACTCGTCTTGAATTTGAAATATTGAAGGTCGTGACTCGCGAATCCTATTACCAAAATTCGATCTGGAACTTCGATTTTATGAGTGTCGCAGAGCAAAAGTGGCGTGGCATAAATTTCTACTTTCACTTTCCATCTTCGATATTCACCATTCTCTAATTTTCTAAACAGAAGTGTCTTAAGATTGAATTAAATAAATCTCCTAATTTAATAATATTGATAGCAACTTCCCCTGCTTTCATGATTTTTTTTATAATACATTAATTTAGAAAAAAGGGCAAGTTACTTTTCAAAATGTATTTTTCCTTAAGAAAAAATGAATAAGGAAGATTGAAATTGAATGATGGAGCCTTGTATATTCGACCTTGTACT
The DNA here is from genome assembly GCA_904066005.1 of Synergus itoensis. NCBI lineage: Eukaryota > Metazoa > Arthropoda > Insecta > Hymenoptera > Cynipidae > Synergus > Synergus itoensis. Next base: position 1,317,160 of record CAJFCP010000109.1, on the reverse strand, counting down.
AATTAAGTTATTTTTCTTTTCATCCAACAATTTTTGTGCGCTTAGCTTATTGTTCGAAACAAAATAACTAACATGCGACTTAGGCTGTGCACGTCTCATAAAAAACGCTGTACCCTATATCTAATATTTAAATTGTAATTCTTAGGGAAATGCTTAATTGAAATTTCCTGTTTGTATGCGACTGCTGTCAGGTTCGTTTTTCATGAGAGTGCTTGCTTCTTAAACATTCTCCAACCTTTTTTCTGAAGGTTTTTCTTAAAAAAAAAATTCGATTGATAAGAACTCTTCAATATGAAAATTTGTCATTTTATAAAATAGAAAGTTCATTTTATTATTTTAAGGGTGTTGGAGCCAAGTTCCAATCTAAAAACTCGATTTCTTCATTTTACTTCACAAATATTAAAATTAGAATTTATTCCCTCTGTAGAATTAATCAATCTTTAATTAGAATTATGCGCATAGAGCGAGAAAATATTTAATTCAAATACTTTTGAAGTAAAATGAAAATATTGGATTTTTAGGTCATATTTTGAATTCTTCATTTTATGCAAAAAGTATCGAAACTAAATATTTTTTCGCTCTGTACGCAGTCTTATATTTGAAGAAAGATTAGTGCTACAGAGCGAAAAAATATTTATCTATAATTTTCGTCGAGTAAAATGAAGAATGGAATTTTGAGCTTAACTCTTGGGTCCAACGCCCTTAATTTGCATTTTTCGATTTGGATTCGTAACCCGAATCAGAAGTTAGGTGAATAATTTTGCAAGAAGTAAAAAGAAATGAAAAAGCTCAGGATCCTCTTATTACATGTTAAATATGTAAGAATGTATCGAAGTTTCTGCATTTTCAGCAGCGTCGCAGGGCATTCGATATTTGATATTAATTTAGTTTTTCACGTAAGCAATGGTCGAATTTTGAGATCAAAATAAAAGTGCTCAAAGCTGAAGAGACGAAAGGAACTTTTGCTCAGCTCGTTTTCAGTTCTTCAAATATCGTTGACCGATCCGAGCAAATTTAACGAAGCGAGTATTTCGTTCGTCTTATTTTTTTACGCTTAAGCTGCATTATTATTATTATAAATTATGATTACTATAAGATGCGAGTCTACTTTAATGGCCAAATCGTCCTGCGACGAGAGTTCATTGAGCAAAGCGAAGTGCGAAACTGACGTAGATTAAAGATTACGGTTATTTGACTTATGAATGAGATCAGTGCAAAATGTATGAATTTTCAATTAGAAAAAAAATTCCAAATATTAAGCTTGCCATAAAATAAATGTCTTCCCCGAATCTGGAACTTTCAATATTTTTTAATTCATTAAGGGGGGGTGCGGGTATAATGGCTAAAAAAACACTTTTTTCATGAATTTTTTTTGGAGATATGGCAAAAGTAAATTTATTTCAATGTTTTAAATATTATAGAGTAACTTCAGAAGAACATTTTCTAAAATTTTGGTACAAAAATATTGAGAAATAAGCTGGTAATAGAATATTTTCGAAAACGCCTTTCAAAAAACATGATTTGCGGTGAAACACATATATTTCAGTGTAGATAATTATCTAAAACAAAAAACCAAATAAATTTCGTTAAAATATATGTTTTTCCTCCTCCCAACGTATTTTTTTTATTATTTTTTTTTTTAGTTGTTGGCAGTCGTTTCAAGTCAAAATAGCGATTTTTCATGAATTTTCGCCCCATTAAGGGTGGAAAGCACCCTTAAAAAAAAGCGTTAGGAGGAGGCTTTTTACATGTGGAAATTGTGTTTTTGAGTTAGGAATCTCACGGACTTTGAAAACGTGGATTCGAGAAAAGCATGTTTAAAGTTTTTAACTTAGTAAAAATTACGACGAAATTTTGAAATTTTGACACAACATTTCTGAAATGTTGTACTACAAGAAAATTCAAAAATTAAAAAATCGATTTTTTGAAAGTGCAAAACTCGCACCCCCCCCTTAAAAGAGATGAAATACATTAGAAAGGTGAAAAAAAAAGATTGCAAATAAAAAATATTTGCACTTATCTCTTCATATATAGATAAGGATATGAATTATGTATGATAAAGGAAAACGATGTACCGTCATTATAAATTCAGGCCGTGAGCCGTAGAGTGTAGATTTTTCAATTTCTAGATGTTGAACGCGAGAATATTTTATAAATATATTATACTATATCGGACATTTATTGTGGATACTGTTGGCGGACTAAGTAAGCGGCCCCACTGAATGATTATAGGAATAATTATTAAGGATAAAGAGATAAGGAAATAAAATGAGAAGGACAGTAAGCAAGATATAAAATAAACAAAAAAATAAAAAATGGTTTGGGGTCTCTTACCTACTCTCTAAGGAAGCGTACATTATTATAAGAACTGTCATTATTCTCTCTACGATTTAATGACGACGATGACGATTATTATTATTATTATTATTATTATTATTATTAATATG
>CAJFCP010000109.1:1296472-1314703 GCA_904066005.1 Synergus itoensis | reverse complement strand
ATTATTATTATTATTATTATTATTATTATTATTATTATTATTATTATTATTAGTATATTACGACATGGTAATCATGAATATTGTGGAGTGGATCTATTTATGAATCCGTCGATCGTTGATGTAATCAAACGTGTTCTGCGTGAATTTTAATAGAACACTTTAAATTGAACATAATGCTTCTTTCTTCCCCTCGCCAAATCTTTTTTTGAAACATTATTTTAGTAATGAGAATAATTATATGGATATATTTATTTGAAAGAAGGACATAAAATGGAAGCTTTATGTTTTTCTTTCTGTCCCCTTTCCAATTCAGCCAATCAAGTTTGCGAAATTTCGAAATTCAAAAAGAAGAAGTTGGACGTTTTTAGGGTAAATGATATTTCTGGTATTTGAAAATTCTGGCTATTGAGAATTAGGAAAGATGGTCTGACAAATAGAATTTGGGGAAAATGCATGTGCCTCGTGGTGGGATCTGAAAATTCACCTTACCTTACACCAACCATGGTGTAAAGCCGCCCATATGAGAGTAATAGAGACAGAAGTATACTTTTACTTCTTTCGCTCTCACTTTACGATGCAAAGCATTGTGCATCCATGATTCCATGGGACGCCATGGAAATGTCATGGAAGACGCCGCATGGCCTGCAGCCTTAGTTTTCGTGAATCTAGAGTCGTGCCAGTAGCGTTTTATTTATCTTAAGTTTCTTAAACGTATAGCACGTATAGTTCATTTCAAATACGAGAACTCTTATTTTATAAAAATGGCCTATATAAACGATTGGAAAGCAAAGGAAAGCCAAGATGTAAGTACACAGTTTTTGCCATATTCAAATCATATATATTTTCTCTTGCCAGCTCTTGCATATCATCAATCGTTTACAAGTTTACACAAAATCCCTATTGGAAATCCCCACATGGGGACCCTTTATAAGGATCCCACATGGGAACCCATATGGGAATCCACATGGGTTCCTTTATTAATCCGTATGCGAAAATTGGGACACGAAATGAGATAGGAACCTATGTGGGAACCTATGTTGGAATCCATACGGGATTTTATGTATTTTCTTTTGAATTTACTTACTTCAAAATGACTTCAAAATTACTTATCAAAATTATACTTACTTCAAATTCAAAAGAAATTACATAGGATCCCGTATGGATTTCCACAAAGGTTCTCATGTAGGTTCCCACATAGATTCTTATCTCATTTCGTGTCCCAATTTTCTCATACGGATTAATAAAGGAAATAAAAAATGTCATTTTCGAGTTCGAGGAGTCAAATTATGTCTATATAATTAAAAAATTTGATTTGAAAATTCACATTATTACAAATCTCCCTCTATTTATAGTTTTAATTTTTTTTGTCACTATATTAATTATTTCTATTACTTCCAGATTGTATCTCAGTTCAATGATTTATTGATAAATACTCACAAAATTTTTGGTGACATACATGCAAGTTTTCTTGAAAATCAGCCGCTGAAATTTTGTAATATTACAGTGTCTTTTGAACAATTGATTGTGCTAATTTCAAAATTGAAATTTCGTGGGAAGGTAAAGTATTAATTATAGAATTGCTTGCCTAATTAACAATTTTAATGCAAAAAGATTAAAATTAGACATTCCTTCGCTTTGTAAGCACAAATCTACTTAACAAGAGATTTTCTGTATTTTGCGAAAATTGATCTAATTTCAATATTTCTTGTGCTAAATAAACAGATTGAATTTTTATGTTAGAGCTCATATAATACTTTTAAAGGATTTTCATAATTTAAAAAATCACAAAGAGGCAGGGGCGGATCCAGAGGGAGGAAGCAGCAGTTTGCCCCCCCCCCAAAAAAAAAGAAAGGCCAGTCTTCAATTTTTTGATTATTATTAACATCCCCCTTGAGAGTGGAGAGTGAAGGGTAATTATTAGGTGCACCCCACACCCCCAACCGGAAATTCCATCTCTGCGTTCGCCCCTGCAAAGTAGAGAAAATAATAAGTATTTGGAAATATGTATAAGTTTAATTATAAATAAGAGAGCGATTAGTATGTTCATTAATATTTTGAAAAACAGATTATACTTTTTTTCTGAAGATAAAACAAATTGTCCCATAATTTGATGACATGAATAATGCAATTATTATTGTATACATTATAAATTTGGAAACTATATCTAAAATTTTATTGTAATAAACGATATTATTTGTTTAGATGGATTTAAAGAGAGAGTTTCCTGACAATTTGCATTATTTCATGACTATTATATTCCCGATGTGTAAATTGATAATGCTGCTTTTTGAATATGCAGAAACCGAAAAAGATCATACTGAAACTCGGAATATTGTGTGGAAATTTATGCATTGCTCAGATATAGATCAGGAATACTTCCCAATGAACAAATTAATTTTTAATATTAGTATTCTGCATATGGAAAATTTAGTTTATTCAAGTGTTTCCAGCTTCTTGAAGATGATCAAACTATTTTTAGACTTTGGAGCCGATATAAATGATAGGGACAGCGTTTTAAATTATAGAACTCCTCTGCATTTAGCATTGTTGAAGATAAATAAGGATTATAAGAAGTATGAGTATCTTGCCGAGCCCGTAAGTGAAATATTCTTATTGTATATAAAATGTAACTTTTCATAAACTAAAAGCAAGCAACATATCTTCGCCAACTTTCCTCTCCCATGAATAATAAATATTTTTCACTAAAACGAGGCCATTTACCATAATCCGTTTGAACGAAACTGAGGTAAATTTTTTAACAAAAAATATTTATTATTGCACACCTAAATTTGTTGAAACTAAATTTCCTCTTAATGGTAAATACCGCAATTATTATATAGTTTGCTCTTATTTTTACAGCTTGTAAAACTCTTTTTGGATTATGGATCTCACATTGACTTACCAGATAAATATGGCGATACATCGGCCAAGCAGTTAGTCAAAATATCATCGATTAAGATTAATTTTATGAATTATATGAGTTTACAGTGCTTTGCTGCACAAGTAATTTGTAAACATGGAATTCAGTACAAGGAAGTTATACCAACGAATTTGTACCACTTTGTCGAATGTCATAGATAATTATAATACCTTCTAATTATAAAATAATTATAGAAGTGTGTACAAAAATTTTGTATATTTGTTTACTGCAGAACGTTTACAATAAAAAAATAATAAATTTCCTGATGAGAATGTAATTATTGTAAGAAAATACGAAATTTTTCCAAACGCTCTTTATTTTCCCACATTACATTCGAAAATTAATATATTAGTAATATATTAAAATAATATATATGAGCGCCAAAAAAATTGGTTACATCGTCACCGTAGAGCATGCCCTTCATTAGAATAGAAATAAACATATCGAACTAAGAATCATCTTATTAGTGTAAGATTTACATGACATCTGTGAATATCCTACGTTAGGCATCTGTGAATATCCTACTATATATAAGGCAGTTACTGAAAATTCATGTTTTTCTTTGATAATTGAAATAAATTCAATATTTCAATAATTTTTTAGGATTCCACCTCAAGTCTGGCCATTTTGAAGAAACTTCCAACAGCAGTCGTGGCCGAGTGGTTAAGGCGTCTGACTAGAAATCAGATTCCCTCTGGGAGCGTAGGTTCGAGTCCTACCGACTGCGAGGTTTATTTTTTTTATTCTATTTATTATTTTTATTCTGTTAATAGATTAATATTCTATACGTTAATGGTCCTATTTTCTTTAATTTTACATAATTAGCCACTATTTTAAAATTTTAGATTCTCACAGTAATTTTAGAGGGAAAATGAGGTTGTCTTCAATAATTAAGTTCTCGAAGTTGATATCTAATATCTTTTGAGGGTAATTAAGAAGTAGTTAAACAAATATGCATAGAAGTGAATTATCTTGATGCTATTGAGGTTTGTGAAACTAAATTTTATCTTAAAAGGCGAAAAAACATTATCATCTTGGTCTTTTTCTTTATACTGACATTAATTCTCTCTAAACTAGAATCAAACAATAGAAAATTTGTTGACATTCCGATTTTGCAATGATTATTATTATTAGAGTAACATAGATTTAGATTAAATTTAGATTCAGCAAACTGTTTTTTAACTTTGAAATTTATCCGCCTCTTTAATCAACATAATTAATCGATGAATAAAATGTTAACTACTAATTTAAAAAAAAATGTATAAGTGTTGTCGACTAATGAGAAAATAGTTCTTATCGCACGTGACTTTTGATTATATGTCGACTGATCACATGCGGAGCGAACCACCTTCGCGTGACCATTCAACACACTGACAATGACGTTCCTATCTGTTTAATTCAACTTTCCATTTCTTGTACAGATAACTAATTGCAACAGAAACATCTATGTGAAGTTTTTTCGAAAAATTACCAAAATTAACGTTAATTTAAGGAAATAAATATTTCTACTTTGAAGGTGATTAGGCGATAATTGACTATAATTTATTCAGGGCAAAATTTATATTATAGGTTTTCGAAATCAGTCGGTCCACAAGTTGTTAATATTTATTCAAGCAAGAAAATTTTTCGCATTCATATACCGCGTTTTTTCATTTTAATTTGTTTGAAATTATGGGTGTTGGAGCCAACTTATAATCTAAAATTTCGATTTCTTCATTTTACTTAACAAATATTAAAATTGCAATTCTTTCCCTCTGTACAATTAATCAATTTTTAACTAGAATTATGCACACAGAGATCTAATAATTCAAATATTTTTTAAGTAAAATAAAAATATTGAAATTTGAAGTCAGATTTTGAATTCTTCGTTTTATGCAAAAAGTATCGAAATTAAATATTTTTTCGCTCTGTATGCAGTCTTATATTTGAAAAAAGATTAGCGCTACAGAGCGAAAAAGTATTTATCTATAATTTTCGTTGAGTAAAATGGAGAATGGAATTTTGAGTTTAACACTTGGATCCAATGCCCTTGAACACTTTCCAAATTGTTAATGAAGGTAATTAAAATGACGGAAAAAATAGAAAATAGAAGGAAAATTCTTCTAGATCTCTATCTATATTCTATACCTAATCTAGGATTTAGATGGAAACGTTTTGTATGTCTTGTCTTTCAGCCCTTGCAGATTTAAAAGGGGCTTAAGGCCTTAAGCGACTATCTGGCATGGATGTTCTTAGAAACTGATGAGTTCAGCCTGGCTTAATTTGAAAGACGTGGGTCAATATTTGTTTGGAGTGGTATTATCGTTTCCCAATATTTATAAGCCATTAAGCAAAATTGTCTGAAGAAGTAAGACGGAAAGGAAGATAAAATATAAAGTGAACTTCACTGAAGGAAATAAGGAGGGGATTTGGGAGAATGAAGACTTTGGAACTGCGTGCGCAACTCCCCGCCTTTTTCCTGCTAACTTAGAGGCGATATAAATGACGTCACTGGAGTAGGTCGCAACACATAGTTGACAACTGCATTCAGAAGTCGAGGAACAGCCAACTTCCGTCTTTCAATTCAGGTTCGATTCGTTTCACTTTTGTACTACTCCATCGACTCCATCCTTTCACAGTTCCTTCCAATCACATTTTGTTTATTCATTCAGCCCCTTTATCTCTTCATTCATTGAACAATATTGTTATCTCCAACTCCGAGCACGTGTTTCTTCTCTTATCCTCTACAATTATTATTTTCAACTCATCGCTAAATTCACATTGGTAATCTGGAATCTTTATTCAATATTTTAATTTTATTCTATTCATTTTTTTCGAAAATATCATTTTTCTATGTCTGCTGATATTATATACTCATTTTTTCAATTCATTAATTATTTACACAAGTTTATTTAGAAACCGAAGATTTAGAAAAATAGTTTTGTAATAAGTGAACCGCCGAAGGTGGTGTACAATTTTTTGGTCCTTTTAAAATTTTTTTCATTGTTTTGGGAATTTATTTTAAGCAATTCCTTTACTTGCATAATATCAAGAAATATTTTTAAATTTGTAATTTTCACATTGTCAGGATCCGCTTGCACTCAGACCAAAAAATAGTATACCCTCTCCTACACTCAGAAAAAAGTTTGTTTGACTCAAGGAAATTTTCTTTAATTCGAAAAAATTTATTTCTTCACATTAAAAAAATGTCTTCACATTAAAAAAAATTTCTTTGAATCAAACAAACTGTTTTTCATTCAAAGAAATGTTCTCTTTGATTAAAACAAACACGATGCGGCGGTTCAATAAAATTAAACTATGTATGTTCGTTTTATTGACTACACGTGGTGAAGTTGTGGTCCAACTGATGCAACGTATTTTTGGCTCAGCTTATCTGATAAATTGTAAAAAAATCGCAGAAACTCGTTGTCATTACAAAAATTAACTTTTGTTCCTTAAAAATATGAGTTACTTGTATCTGGGTTACAAAAAAAAATAACTTAACTTTTAATTTTTTTATAATAGTTATTATTTTTGCAGCAAAAACTTGTAACTTTAATTTTATAAACAGAAATTTCAAAAATTGCACACAATGTAAGAACAAAAATAATTTTTGTTCTTTTTATTTACTCTTTATACTTTTTATTTTAACTGAAATCTACATATTTAATTTTATTTTTAATTGGAGCGTAATTATATGTAGATAACTTAAATAGAGCAATTTACCTAACACTGACGATAACATGACGCTATCATTATTTCTAAAACAGGTTTCAAATCTAAATTGCCTCCTTTTTTTAATTCTTCCTCTTTCTGCGCAGAAAATATTTTTAAAAACGATAAAAAGTTCATTTGAAAATAATTGCTTACTCCATTTAAAATTTTTTAAATCAAATTTTTATATTGCAACAGTTTTTCCTTTTTATAGTTGAACTTACTGAAATATTTCCTAAAAACCGACAATTTCTCATGATAATGTAATAAAATACAAATGAAAAACTTAAAACCTTGTAATAAGCATATTAAATAACAGCCGATTACAAAACAAATGTTATTTCGGTTATGATGTTAGGATTCATTTACGTCTGCTAAATTAATTGAAATGACCTCGGTTCGATTCGATATAAGCTGATAATGATGACATACAGCGCCGCGGGCAAATTAAATTTCAAAGTGATAATAATTGTTTCAACGTGCGTTGCACTTCCCTACGCGATAATCGAACATACACAACGTGGTTTAGTTACCTTTGAAACACTCATGCCTATCACTTAATCGATGTTTATCGTATTTTAGCGTTTAATCGAAAATGGGATTTCTGGGGTATTTCACACTAGGCGCTGTCATGGCTTATTAGAGGCACTGACGTATTAATTAATCGTTGATACCAGATATATACGTAGATTATATAACTCGCGTAACGATTTGCAAAACTGGGACAAACATTTTTCACTATTTATTGATGCCAGGTATATTCGGTTCAACGTTAATCACCCAAATCCCGAAATCCGATTTTAATATTTTACAGAGCCCATTTCTCATATTTTCGAATCCATGCTTTTGGTTTATCACTTGAAATCCTCGATTTTCATATTTCGATAGATAAATATTGTAATATTATTTGCAGATCCTGAGGGGAAGAACATTTTTGACAAAAATGGCGGAAACTTTAGAGCAAATGCCAAAATCTGATACGCTTAAACTTCGAAAGAAACACATTGGGTAAGTTTTTTTGAAATTAGATTTTTAAAATTAATTAGGCATAAAATAGAAGAATTAGTGATATTTTTATATGCATTTTAAAGAAATTTGCTTATTCTTTGTTATAAGAAAGTCATAATCTATATTTGAAGAGCGAGATAAAATTAACTTTCCCATTATCATATTTTTACGTGTAAATTATGTCGACATATCCTCAAACATAGATTATAGACGTCACCAGGGCCGGCGGAACGTATTTTTTCAGCGTGGGTAGTGATCAACTGGCATTAGGGGGGGGGGGGTATGTTTCATAATTTTGTAAATAAATTAAGTTTATCAGAACGCTCGCGCGCGTATTATAGAAATTAAATATAAAATTAAAAAAAACAATGCATTTTTTTGATTTTTTACTGAAATTTCAGCGTGGGTAATTACCCACCCTGAGATTTTCGGGGTGGGTAGTACTACCCACCATACCCACGTGTTCCGCCGGCCCTGGACGTCACAATCTGCATTGTATTTCTATTTTAAAGAACCTTTCTTTATTGTACGCAGTTAAGATTGAAATTTTCCATCTGCGAAATTCATAAATTATTTTCTAATTCGAAGCATTAAATCTCGAATAAATCAATCACTGTGAAGTATATACTGAATCGTATCTCATAATTATGTATGAGATTCTCTATTTATCTACAATTCTACAGATATATCTATATATATATATACTAAGTTGAGTCATATTATGTCATTTTGTTTAATCGATCATTTAAGTTTGAATCATGAATAATTACTTATGAATTTATTGAGAAAAAATGAATAATGGAATACATTAATGAATATTTTTTGCAAAATAAAATACATATCAAATATTTTAATACCATTTGAAACCGTTTTAATACTTTTGAACTTTCAGACGTCTATGATGAATTTTTTTATTTTTTTTTACACTAACTGAATTAGGAATATGAAAAAAAGTTCCCAAAATCATTTTAGTTTATTTTTTATTTACTAGCATAAATTTATGTACCTGACTTTAAAGGATTTCAGAAAAATTCATGGGATTTCCAAAAGAGTTCTAAAGAATTTGAGGAATTTTAAGGGATTTCAAAAATTAAAAGGATTTTTAAAAAAGGACTTTAGAAAGATTTAAAAACTTGTTAATAAGAGATTTGATTTTAAAGACTCTTATGGATTTTTAAAACAGTTGAAAAGTGTTATCAAAAGGATTTTTCAGACATTTTTATCGATTTCACTAGATTTCAAGACTTTTCCAATTTTAAGTTATTTTGAGGGATTTCAAAAGATTTCAAGTGTTTATAGGGAAATTCAAAAGAAATTTAGAACAGAAACCTCAAAAAAATGTCTCAAAGTGAAAATGTCTCCAGGACATCTTTTAACAAACATTAAAATGTCTTGAAATCTTATGAAATCTCTGAAAAAACCTTTTGATAACTACATTCAACTTTTTTAAAAATCCCTTTTGATTCTTTAAAATCAATCGAAATCTCTTAGCATCTCTTGACATTTTATAAAATCCTCTGGTCTTTTTATCCCTCAAAATTCTGTAAACTCACTAGAAATCTCTTAAAAATCCTTTTATAATTTTTGAAATCTTATGAAATCCCTTGAAATTCTATAAAATCTCTTAAAATCCCGGATAAATTTATACTGAACTTCATTTGTATAAAAAGTATTTCTATAAAAAGTTCCAAAATGAATTACTAGTGAAAGTTGTAAAACTGTGAATTGAAATTCAGAAAATGGGGTGCATTAGCTGTGCATAATAAATGATAATAGTCTGGTGGGTTGCCTTAAGGGGTGAAATTCGCCCCTAATATCGGAGAACGGCTTGAGAGGCTTTTCGCTCCTCATACCGAAATCCACTCGACATAAAGCATAGGATCGCATATGGCAGTGCACTTATGTCAAGTCATTATCATGTTAAACGGTTCTCCACTGCTCCTGGTTGATCGGCGTTATCAGCCAGTGCCTTGGCTTATCTGATAGGGTGGTTGACACTTCGGAATCGATCTTTCGCGAATTAGCATATTATCACGTGCGCAGTGCCGAATTCCGCGGCAAATAAAACGTCATGGTCAACCCGTAATTCATCGATTCCAATACGGAATATATATATATACACCAATACACAAAATATAGTCTGAACAGCCAAATATTCACCTCTAAAGCAAATTTATCTCTTTATAAATTAAAAATTGGTGTAAATAAAATTGGAATAAATGAAATTGGTGCACTTAGAGAAAAGAATGATAAAGTTTAATATTTTCATTTCCTTTGACTCTTCGAGATTAAGATGATGAAATAGTTAACAAGAATCCAAATTCCAAGTTTTTGCTGACTTGCAACGAAAGAATCTTGGTCAGTATTTCAAGGAGTTGCAATGCTGTTACACCAGTCAATTTGGTGATACAGGTTTATAGAAGGAATATTGAAAGTAGATCTCAACTCGTTACTTTCCCACTGTTATGTCGAGAATATAAATTAGACTGAAAATCTGGTTAAATTACATTTTAGTGGTTAATTACTACTATCCCGTTTTTTTTACTAACATTTATAAATATACAAATTTTGATTGTTTCAGGGAATCATGCACGCTTTTTTACCGAGCGAACCCCTTGAAAATTGTGAGGGGTGAAGGTCAATACATGTACGACGAGAGGGGCGAAAGGCACCTTGATTGCATCAATAATGTGGCCCACGGTTTGTAATTGTATTAATTTGTCTCAATTGAAACAAAAGAATTCTCTCCACGCTGTCAAAATATCCGAAGATATTTTGTCTTATTAATTTATCAATCAATGACCTTTGCGTCGTCGAGAGGAGAGCCTCCATGCTTTGACCTAATGCATCTTTGATAAAGGCGAATAGGGGCTTAATTAAAGACTGTTAACTGGAATTAGTGATTGTCAAATCTCGCCGCAACTAATCATTTTATATGAAATGGAAATTTTTACCCCTAACTTTCGTAAGGGCTTTGTTAATTATAAATATAGTCGTAATTGTAAATTATCCTGATGTAAAATCAGCATTCAGCACATTTTCAAGTGTTATATAAAATTAGGAAGGTGAATTACGTTTTGAACAAAAAAGAAACCGGAAATGAGTTGATTGCTCAATTGGTATACATGAATTCAGTGTCACGTGAATGGGACTTATGCCAATTATGAGATGCACTTCTAATGCGTGAAACAGCGCACGTGTAAAATGTTTACACGTGATCATCTCACTGCCTGAAGGTCTTGATTTATAAATTCTAATTAAGCTAGTGTGTTTGGTCTATAGATACTTTTTTCAACTAAGACTTGTTTCAATCCTTGCAATCTTTTTTCTCGTCTAAGATTAGAAAATGAAACTATGTATCCTTGAATTTATAAATGTTTTGAATGATGCACATCTTTTATTTATCTTTTTATCTTTTTTTTGTTCTAAAGACATTTTGATATTTCTAGTTCTTTTGATTTTCAGTTGGACATTGTCATCCGCACGTAGTAGAGGCAGGCCAAAAGCAAATGGCCCTACTGTCTACTAACAATCGCTTTCTACATGATGATCTAGTGATTTGCGCTAGTAGACTGACATCATTACTCCCAGAACAGCTTTCGGTTTGCTATCTGGTGAATTCCGGAAGTGAAGCTAATGATTTGGCTCTCCGGCTTGCACATGCCCATACTGGGAACAAGGACGTTATTGTTCTAGATCAGTAAGTTTCAGACAAAGGCCTTAGACAGGACTGCTAATCTGATTTGCATTCTTATTGTTCTATTCAATCTGGCAACAGATTGTAGAAGTAGACATCTAATCAAATTTGACTAACAACTTTAATGACTCTATTTAACGTTTTCAACCCTTAAAAGTGTAATCAATATTTCTAGTAAAAGATGTGAAGATAAGGATTGAAATCGTTGAAGTTTTAGATCCCCACGAGGGATTGACGACTAGAAATCAGATGTACACTTCCAGAAAACACTTTTTTTTTGAATTGAAGAAACTTTCTTTGAATAAAAGATATTGTTGTATTGATATACGGTCAATGAAACATTTCTTTAATTCAAACAGGTTCTTTTTGAATCAAATAAACTTTGTTTGAATGAAACAAAATTAGTTTAAAAGAAAGAAAGTTTTCTTTAATATAAAATATCTTAAAAACACTTGAAATTTCTTAAAATCCCTTAAAATAATTAAAATTACTTGAAATTCCAAAATGAACTTAAAAATTGCTTAAAATTCTTTGAAATCCTTTGAAATTCCATAAAATTGTTCATAATTACCTCTGTAATTACTCAAAATTCTTCAAAATCATTTAAAATTCCCTGAAAATCTGTAAAATCATCTAAAATCAATTTAAATGAAATCAGGTGATGAAATTTTCTTGAAATTTCCTGAAATCAGTGAAATATTCTGAAGTCATTGTAATATACTAAAATATCTTGAAGTCAGAAGTAGGTGTGCATTGCAATAATCGGTTGAGTTGTCAACCCCTCAAACCCTCATAATTTTTGCAGGTACAGATTTAATAAAAAAATTTTTTTAAGTTGAATTAAAATATAAAGAAAATAATGAACTATTTCCAAAATTGTAGTTGGAGAGATGGGACCTGCAAAAATTGATAAAAACAGCTCATTTTAAAATTTGTATATCATTTTTATCATTTTTTCAGGTTGATTTTAAATATTCATGTGATCATTGCATTTCTTTATTATCAGCTGTTTTGAAAAGGGTAATATTACTTATCAGGATTAAAATAAGTTATAATAAGTTTATGAATGAAGCTTACATCATCGTTTGGAGAAAAATAATCTCGTGTAAAGATAAACTGAAAGTTTTGATATTTTATAATGCAATTAAACAATTCAGATTTAGCATTTGCAAATTAAAGTTCTGAAAACTTTCCAAACTTCGAGTGTAAATGTGTGACTTCGAAAACGAATGGAAATTCGAGTAAATGGTTTTCAGATTGATTTTCAGCCCAATTTTTGACTATATTTGACTAATCGATTGGGTTTGGTTTTGACTGTTTACAGCATGCTTCGTGAGTAAGGAAGATTTCCAGTTCCAATTGATGTTTACGAAGGATGGCCTATCCAATAACGATATTGTCATTTTTAGTGACACAAAGAAGATGTATGACACATGTATGCTAAAAGTAAATGAGAAAATTATGTGTTACGTGGGTTAGAAGTCTATGGAAAAATATCTTAATCTGGAGTGAATGCGTGCAATACCTAAATGTGCTAAATTCCAGAATCAGGCAGATTGCATTTCAGTAATAAGTGATTTCGAATTCATTTATTTTGATCAATTCAAATCAGTCATTTAAAAATTTCTATGGTAAAATCCTTAAAAATTATCAAACTAAAAAATGAATGTTGTTTCTGCCTCGATTCTGTCTTTACGAAAATCAGTGTTCCAACATTCTAATTTAACTTAAAAGCATCAACTCAATTTTGAGTACAAAACTATTGGATTATGACGCGACTTCGTGTGTTTCCGCAGGAAGTGAAAAATAAGAACTTTTACAGCGGATTTTGAGTGTATTTTCCATGTTGCGGCTCCAAGTGAATCGTCCAGTGTGCAAACTACAAATTTCGGGCCGATCTTTCTAAAAGTTTCGTTACAGTAATTTTCGAGAACTGGTGCTAGTCCTAAATTCTTGTTGTTCAATGTTACATGTCCATGAAGCACTTATGATTCTAGAACACATTTTAAACAATTTACCCTTTTGTTTTTAGTGCTTACCATGGACATTTGACCTCCATGATTGACATCTCGCCATACAAGTTCAACCAACCCAAGGGAACTGGAAAGAAAGACTGGATTCACGTAGTAAATAAATTGATCATATTATTCTTTATTTATTTATTTATTTATTTTATTTGAGAACTGCATATATCGATTTCCTAAATTTGCAATTGACATTCTATATAAAAATATTCTTTCCATTCGCAGGCGCCTTGTCCGGATGTATATCGTGGCAAATATCGCGAATCGGACTATCCGGGACAAGATCTCGGCTTGAAGTATGCAGATGACGTGAGAAAAATTTGTCAAGATGTGAAGCAGAAAGGACAAGGAATTTCAGCTTACATCGCAGAGAGTCTTATATCCGTGGGTGGACAGATTCTACCACCAGAAAATTACTATAAAAATGTCTATAGGTAGTGCTATTAACTTTTAGTATTATATTTTTTGATATATATATTTTATATATATATATATATATATATATATATTTTGATATATATATAGATATATAAATCGTTATGATTGTTAAATATTTGTTAGAATTGAATTTTAAGAAACGTTCTTTTTTTAACAGTGATGTACGATTACAGATAAGAAATACTTTGTTAAACATTGAAACTGTATCAGGAAGATTTCAAGGAGAAAAACGATTGTACAAAGTTTGCACTTATCAGTCGTCTTACGTCAAGTTTATTAAATCCGAGAGACTAGGAAATAAAATTAAGATTTTTTATGAACGATAAGTTTCAAGTTGTAGAGAAATTGCATCATTTAATTAGGAATACTCGTTTAATTGTCAAAAGGGTCTGTTTTTTTTTAATGAGAGAAAATTTAATTATTTTTTAGATATGTTCGAGAAGCTGGTGGTATCTGCATCGCTGATGAAGTCCAAGTTGGATTTGGAAGGGTTGGATCTCATATGTGGGCCTTTCAGCTTTATGACGTCATTCCTGACATAGTTACCATTGGAAAACCTATGGGTAACGGACATCCCGTAGCTGCGGTAATTACTACTCAGGAAATTGCTCGCAGTTTCGCAGAAACTGGCATTGAATATTTCAACACAGTGAGTGACTTGTGGCAAATAATAATTAATTTAAAACACTAATTTCACCAAGTTTAGAGACAGAATGAAAATTAACATTTTATTTCCTGGTGAAATTACTTTATCCGAATTAAAAATATATTTTCTGAGAAGTAAAAGATACCTTTGGTAGATTTAGACAAATTGAATCTACTTAATGGTTGATGGTACTTCAAAAATAATTGACTGCTGGTTATTTGCGTACCAGATATTTCGAGAATTTCGAATAATGTGATTGCATAGCATTCTGCGATGCATAATGCATTCTGGGCTGTATTTACAGGTCGACTGTTCGATCACTGCATTTATTGCTGTTTAACCGATATCAATCCATACTTGACCCTTTTACCACCGCATATTCTCCTCTACGTTGTTTATGATGCAGCTCTTCCTTTTCCTGTTTTTCTCCGCCACCTGTATATTTATCAGAACATGAGGAAAAATCAATATTTTTATATCGCTAGATAAATCGGATGATTTATGGAAGCTTGTAGACTCATATCAGTTTGTCAGATAAAAGATATCAGATTTAGCTGAGCTGTCCAGTTAAGATAAACATTTCAGAATATTCCAAGTTTTAACAATTATATTTTTAAAATATGCGTAAAAAAGGTGTGTAAAAAAGTATGGATTTAAATTGAGTTGATACAATAATTGTGAATTCCATATGAATTGGAAAATTATTCACTTCTGCAGTTCTCAATTAAGTGAGAAAAATTTCGAGCATTTTATATTTTCGGGAATTTTAAATTTTGGATTTTCGACAAAAAGATGTCCCCTTTATTCTTCAACCAAGAATTTACGGATTTATTACTTTTGTTATTAACTTCGAAGCTCGTAATCCTTCTGAGAACTCCCTCATCCTCCCCTCATAATAATAATAATAATACATAATCCTTATGAGATATAATCCACCCTATCCCCACGTATTTTTGGAAATATCGATATGAAATTGTTTGCTTCATGGGCTTTGTGAAAAACTTTTTTAATTCTTCTCCATTCTTGGTTGCTAAGTTAGCTGTGGATGAAGTTATATAATACATAATTTTTATATAAAATAAAAAGGCCATAACCCCGCAGCTCGTAATATCGCAGTCTCCGTCTTCCATCATGGATGTTGATGGAAACTGCTGAGTAGACGATTTCTTGTCAATATTCGACAAGACCTGAGCATTAGATGTTGATGAATCAGCTTAACGTTCCTGCTTAAGCGACAATGTCTTTGCAAGCACGTTTTCAAATTTATACCAGCCATATTTATTAAAACTGATTTATTATCTTGTGTCGCTAGATATTATTATTATTTATTTTTAAATTTCAGTACGGAGGAAATCCAGTTTCCTGTGCCATAGCTAATGCAGTCATGGACGTGATTGAAAAAGAAAAACTTCAGGAGCATGCATTAAAAGTGGGAAAATACCTTCTTGAAGAATTGAAGAAGCTTCAGAAACGTCATGACATTATTGGTGATGTTCGTGGAGCTGGATTATTCGTGGGCATCGAATTAGTTAAAGACAGGGTGAAAAGAACACCAGCTACAGCTGAAGCGAAACACATAGTGATGCGAATGAAGGACGAGAAGATTCTCATCAGCAGCGATGGACCTGATGTCAATATT
Source organism: Synergus itoensis (assembly GCA_904066005.1). Taxonomy (NCBI): domain Eukaryota; kingdom Metazoa; phylum Arthropoda; class Insecta; order Hymenoptera; family Cynipidae; genus Synergus; species Synergus itoensis. The sequence goes on along the minus strand of CAJFCP010000109.1, from coordinate 1,298,638 downwards.
TTAAAAATAAAACCACCCATGGTCTTCAATAAAGAAAATGTGGACCATCTTGTTTCTGTCCTGGATGAGGTCCTGAAGGAGGTCAAAATCGAAGATGAAGAGGTATTAATTTTGTACAAATAAAGAAGTAATAAGATGTAGATGAGTATTTGGATGAGTAAATTATTAGTAGCATTGCAACACTGACATCTGTGGAAAATTAAAAATGGAGATAACCTTCCAACATTGTAACAATTCGAAGTGTTAATAAATTTATTGATTTATTGTAGTGTGCTCATTAGATAGAGATAATAAAGAGAGATTAATTATTATTTTTTGTAGGTCGCAGAGCAAAAGACCAACTTTTACAAGGCGGTGATCAAGCCTGTGACAATCGAAGCTGAGGGAGTTTCTAATAATGCGAAGGCAGTTCTTGTCCGCGCGAGCTAATTAATTGCTATTCTTATTATTTTTTATTATAATATTTAAGGCATAATTTAAGGTAGAATTTAAGATATACATTTAAGGTATATTTAAGTATCTTCTAGAAATAGATGTGCGAATGTTTGATAAATTTAAGATTTGTAAAGAAGTGTGATTACATGTACTGGAATATATTTCGATGTTAGATTTTTAAGGTATACTTTAACTTGTGAGAAAATAACTTTTCTGAATAATGAAATAAACGAAATTTAGATATAAAATTCTTAAATTGATTTTCAGTAAAATATACACTATTCTTTAATAAAAAAGAAAAAGACAATTTTCACTGTTTTCACTTCACAAAATATCCTCACAGAACAATGTGGAAATAAACACAACTTTCTTTAATACATCCTTCTTTGAATGATTCACAGTTCGAACTAGCAGAAAATAATTTCATCAAGAAGCAAGCACATGACATATTTTCGTCCACGTGCTTTGAAAACTGAAAAAATGTACTCGTGCTTTCGGATAAAGGAAAAATGATAACATGTATGCCGGAAACATCGAAAATAATTTGCAATCCGGAATCTAGATCAGTGACCTCGTACTTTCGGTCGATAAAAATTTGCACAAAGAACTGTACAAAATTGTTGCAGTTATTTAGAAAACACAGGACTAAGGGTTCATAATTATCCGATAGTCAATATCATCAGGGTCAGAAAAAATGCTTTGCGCGTGTAAAATGTATTACATTTTATCAATATCAGAAAAGAAAGCTAGTTAAAAATTCTCTAGATCATCGGGTCACGCTGAACCAGCATACATTTCATATAAATACTTTAGAAATTACATTAACTCTGTCACTCCACATTTGACTGGTTAATCATTACTTTAATTAATCATGTGGACTCCAGCGATCCTGCTGCTCGTTGGTAAGTAAAATTAATTACAGGAGTCATGTAACAATTCAAATACATGTATTCCTGCCACATCAAAAAAATCTGTTCTAATCCTTCTATTTTATCAATTTTAACAGCAGGATTTGTGACAGCCAATGAAAATGGTTGGGAATCCGGTAAAGAATACACCTACAAAATCAAGAGTCGAACCATGGTAGCCCTTCGCCCATCAAGTGATCAGTACACTGGAGTTTTGATGAAAGGTACTCTCAAAGTGCAACCCAAGGACAGTGACAATTTGCTAGCGAAGTTGACAAAGGCCAAATTTTCTCACATTCAGACCAAGCTTCCTGGAGGATGGGATTCCGAAATCCCAGAGAGCCAAATGAGGCTCGAAGAATTTCCCATGACGGGGAAACCCTTCGAGATTAAAATGAAGCATGGTGTCGTGAGGGACCTTATCGTAGATAAAGATGTGCCTACCTGGGAGGTAAATATTTTGAAAAGTATTGTCAGTCAATTCCAAGTCGATACACAAGGAGAAAACCGAATCAAGTCAAAGCACAACCATGGACCGGAAGGAGAACAACCTTTCGCTATGTTCAAAACTATGGAAGATTCTGTGGGTGGAAAGTGCGAGGTTCTATACGATATCTCACCCTTGCCAGAAAAAATTTGGAGAGGAAATTCCGAATTGGTACCAAAGCCTGAGTTGTTTGGAGACAAAAATCTTATTGAGATTGTCAAGACGAAGAACTACTCGAACTGTGAACAGAGGATGAGTTTTCACTATGGCCTGACAGACAATAGTCACTCTTCCGGAAGTGACAGTGGAAGATTCCTTTCTGTAAATTATTTTTTG
>CAJFCP010000109.1:1275979-1296072 GCA_904066005.1 Synergus itoensis | reverse complement strand
ATGGGATGGTTGCCAGTCGAATGCGTTTGTCTCTCAGCGAAGTGGAATCAGCATCCGAAAGGATTCCAATGCCACCCAATCCCCACTCGACAGGTAATCTAGTTTACAGCTTCAACAGCCCATTCTCTGGACCTGAAAGAAGAAGATCCGGTCGTCCAAGCATCAGCCCCAGCTCAAGACCTGATAGTTCCAGCAGTTCCAGTGAAGAAAGCAAAAATGACAAAAACAAAATGAACAAAGAAGGAAAATCCAAGAAAGAAGACAGTTCTAGTTCAAGCAGTTCAAGTTCTAGATCGAGTAGTTCAGATTCTATCGCTAGTCGAGAAGATCGAGAATTCTGGCAGGCAAAGCCTAGCTTAAGTGAAGCACCTGAAACCCCCCTCTTGCCTTACTTCGTTGGAAACAGGGGAAACTCTGTTCAGATGTCTGGAAAAATTGATCCAGTGAGTAAAACTAAGGAATTATCCGAAGAAATTGGCAGGGAACTTAAGAATCCTAGTGATATGCAAAAGGAAGAAACTTTGGAGAAGTTTATGATGCTGACAAGATTGATTCGTACGATGAGTAGCAAACAGATTGAAGAAGCTGAAAGAGACTTGTTCGAGCCGTCAAGTCGTACCAATTCAGATGATAAAGGCAGTTCTCGCAGAAACAGTTGGGCTGCTTTCCGAGACGCAGTTGCTCAAGCCGGAACTGGTCCAGCTTTGATCTCCATCAAGAAAATGATCGAAACTAAAAAAATTGAAGGCATGGAGGCTGCTCAAGTCATTGATTCAGCATCCAAATCTGCCATGACACCAACCCCTGAATACGTCGAAATGTTCCACGTGAGTATTTCTTCAAACTTTGGAATCCAGTTTTAAACTAATTTTTAAAAGTTTGAACTAAATTTTGGAATTGTTTTGCTTTCCAGAAAATTGCGACGATGCCAGAGACAAAAAGCCAGACACACTTAAGAGAATTAGCCATGCTTGGCTTCGCTGATCTGGTCCGAAATGCTATCGTCGACAAACGAAACGCTCACGATATGTACCCAGTTCACAGTTTCGGAAGAATGTTTTCTAAACAGAATTCTGATCTCTTCAAAGTATACATCCCAGAATTCGCTCGTGATTTAAAAACAGCCATGAAGGAAGGTGACAGTCCCAAAATCCAGACCCTCATCGTAACCCTGGGAAAAATCGCTCATCCGAAAGTTCTTGGTGTCTTTGAACCATACATTGAAGGAAAGGAACCCTCATCTAAATACCAGCGTCTGCTGATGGTCCTGGCAATGTTTGACATGACGAAAACTTACCCTAAAGTTGCGAGATCTGTGGCGTACAAAATTTACGCCAACACTGGTGAAAGCCACGAGGTTCGTTGTGCAGCTGTAAGAATTGTGATGAAGACCAACCCTTCAGCTTCAATGCTCCAAAGAATGGCTGAAACAACGAACTATGATGACAGCAAACATGTCAACTCAGCTGTAAAGTCTGCAATTGAAAGTGCTTCTGAACTTAGAAGTCACAAAGACAGAGAACTGGCTAACAATGCTCGTGCTGCTAGGAGTCTTCTAACCAAAGAAAAATTCGGACCTCAGTATTCTAGGAATCTTATTAAGGAAATGTTGCTCAATGAGATGAGAATCAAGATGGAAAGTAATTATATTGGCAGCAAAGACAGTCTCATTCCAAAGGAATGGTACACGTCAATCAAACGTCGTTTTGGTGTTATGAAGATGTCAAGCAGTCAAGTTAGTTGGATGGTTTCAAGCGTTGATGACGTGATATCATATTTGGAAAAGAAATTGAGAAAGAGTGGATCTGAGTCGAATTCTGAAGAAGAGAGAGATTCCGATACGGGAAAGAACAATTATTCAGCTGATAAAATTGCTGAGATGCTGAGAATCGAACCTGATGGACCCAAGCAGATTGAAGGGTATACAGGATTCAACTATAGAGGCGTTTCGCTGTTTATGCCTTTTGATAACAACACCATGGACCGCCTACCTGACAGTAAGATTTTCAAAGTTTGTTAGGAAGAAGTGTATTCATTTTAAATTGATTCTAAATTCTGTTTTTCTTTCCAGTGCTCAAGAAAACATCCGAGTCCCTTCGCGAAGGTCGCTCCTTCAATTTAAACAAATTCTCCATCGATGAGAAGATTCTAAGCTTCCCAACAGAAACAGGATTCCCATTCACCTACACTTTAAGAACTCCATCTTTCATGAAGGTCGAAGGCAAGGCAAAACTGCGCACCGAACCTGAATCACTCGAAAGCTTGAAGGAACTCAGGAAAGTCGATGCATCATCTGAATTGCGAATGGTCTTCTCCATGAAAATGCAGGAACGAATTGGATTCTTGACACCATTTGAACACAAGCATTACATTGCTGGAGAGGACAAGAACTTCCAGTTTTTCTTGCCTATTCGTGTTGAAGCTGAGGTGAACACAGAGAAGAAAGAAGTTAAAGTGAAGCTTCAACCACTCGAAAAGAAGGAATCCTACAAACTCATGCAATCCAGTACAGTGCCCTACACATCCAGACACGACATCCTGAGCATGAACCCAGTTATGAAAGATTCCATGAACACTCTAATTCTTCGAAAAGGTGAAATTAAGAAGCATACTACAGACTTTTCTGATTCGACTGGTATGAAGACATCTGTTGAATTTGAATTTGAACATGAAGAGAAGTCAGGAGAAAAAAAACGTAACTCGCAACCTTCGTTTTCTTTATTTATGTCTTCTTTCTTCAAACGCAGCTCCAGTTCCAGCACTAGCTACAAAAAGATGAGCCTTAAGGTTACTCCTAGTTCTGAAGACTCTGAGAATGCCATCAAGCTTAAATTTTCTTATGACTCTAAGCGTAAATCCACCTCTGAGAGAGATGAAAGCAGTGGGTCTGGAGAATTCAGTGACAGTTCAAGCAAAGCAAAGGCTCCACGTCCTTCTGATAAAGAACCCAACAGTGAAAATCGCAAAAACCAATTCATGCGTGATGCCAGCAAGGGAATCTCATCAGCTAAGACAAATGTTATTGATATGAGTGTAGAAGTAACTGGAAGACGACCAGTTAGGTTTGTGTTAACTGCAGCCGTAGCCAGAAGCAACGTAGATAAGAAGTCCAGAAGTCTTTTCTACATGAATAGCCAAACAGACAGAGCAGTTGATTTTGAAGTATGCGCAGCTTTGGAAACTAAGTCTCCTAATGCTCCAGAGCTGGACGTTGAGGAAATAATGAAATCTGATCTGACTGAGAAATTCGACGCTGATGTCCATTATGGTAAAGATTGTTCATCTGGAGCAAAAATTAGGATTGATGGTACGAGGAAACAGTCGGATGAGTTCAAGAAGGAGGTTCGAGAATCTGAGGAGGCCAAAGAAGTTGAGAGACTGAAGAACGGAGATTCGAAGATGACGAAGGCTTATCAGAAGTTGGTGCAAAAGGCTTCCGAGTTGGATGAAACAGAAATGACTATTGAGTTTAATGACAGAGCTTCCGATGCCAAGCAAATTTCTATGAACTTGTTGTACATGATGACTGATAATATGGATAATATGGCTGAGATTAGCAGAGTTAATCCCAAAAATGCTGATCAGGATAAAATTGATCTCAAGGTTAAATCGACTATGAAGAATGGCGCCTCTGTCAGTGTCCATGCACCAAATATGGATCTGAAGATGAGGAATGTATTCTTTGAAGACATGTTTGACTCGAGCAAGGAGTCTTCGCAATCTTCCAAATCATCTGACGAGGATGACTTGGAGTCTCTTTCTGAAATTGAAAGTAAGTTGTTTAGTTCTTCAGTCTGAAACTTTTCTAGTCTAGTCGTCATTAATGTTAATCTTTTATCTTCTTCAATCTTTTATCATTCTAGGCTCCTGTTTCATGGGCAAGAAGTTAATTGATAGCTTCGACAACAACGTCTTCCCCTACGAATTCGGAAACTGCTGGCACGTAGTCATGACCACGTTCCCTAAAGGAGATCCAGACAGACCTAACCAGTCGCGCCCAATTCCCAAAGACATGAAAACAACAATTCTCACTCGTGAAACTGAAGATGGTAAAAAGGAAGTAAAGATTGTCTTCGGTCAGAAAGAAATTCGTCTGAAGAAACCTAGTTCACACATGGAAGTTACAGTGGATGGAAAAAAAATTTCGATCTCAAAGAGGAAGAGTCATGAGGAGAAATCAAGCGAAAGGGACTTCGAAGGACACCACATGAACAAATTTGAGATCTTTGAACTTGAGGATGGCTCTGTTAAGGTTACTTCCGAGTCTAATGGTGTCGAAGTTGTCTTCGGTGGTCGTCGTATGAAGATCACTGTAAGTTTAATTTGATCATCGTGTCTAAAATTATAACATAATCTTCTAAAATTGTATGATTAGTGATAATTAATTTTATGAATTTATGTGTTATGAGCTCATGAAATGATGCGTCTAATACCAATTTTCTTTCTTCTACAGGCTGATGACAGATACCGCAACTCAGTTCGAGGTCTTTGTGGAAACTTTGACGGTGAAGCTTACAATGATCAAAAGACACCTAGTAATTGCCAGCTGAAGAGTCCAAAGGAATTTGCAGCCTCTTGGGCATTGACTCGGGATCAATGTGATGGTTCCGCCCGGAAATATGCAGAAACTGCAAAGAAAGCACATTGTTCTCATGACAGGATTCACCCAAGTAATGTTATCAATGACGAAGAGGCTGGAAGGGAAAGAAGTCCATCCAGCTGGGGTCATCATAATGAAGAATCAAACAAATCAGCACGTTGTACTACTTATCGAACAAAGGTTACCAGGAGTGATTCCCATACCTGCTTTTCATTGAGGCCTCTGCCAACATGTTCTCGAGACTGCAAACCCAGTAATACGAAAGAGAAGAAAATTGATATGCATTGTGTCAAAAATAGCAGTGCATCCGAAAAACTTGCCGAACGTATCGAAAACGGCGCTAATCCAGATCTTAGTCAAAAGTCAGTTTCAAGGTCGATAAAGATGGATGTACCTGTCAGTTGTAAGGCTACATAAAGCTTGTCAATCTAGAAATTTTTGATATTTGTTAGTATTCTCGTAGAAGTTAAGTTGTAATATAAACGGTGTTAAATTAAACTGTTTTTCGAGAAATATATATTTGTGTCTCCCATCGAATCTTCTAAGTAATTTTAAGGACTTTTATTTTCTGAAATTTTAAGGTATTTGGTGAGATTTCATTGGATTGTCAGGAATTTTAAGCTATTTCATGAAATTTCATAGGATTCTAAATAATTTTAAGGGATATAACAATAGTTTGTGGTATTTTTTGAAATTTCATGGGAATTTACGGAATTTTAAGGGATGCCTTAATATTTTATGGGTTTATAAAGTAATTTTAAGGTATTTTACGATATTTTGTGGAATTTTAAGTAATTTAAGGAAATTTTAAGTAAGTTTAAGAGATTTTACGATATTTCATAGGCTAAGGACTAAAGGATTTCAAGGACTTCAAAGATTTCAAGATTTTATGAGATTTTAAGTTACTTTATGGGATTTGATGATATGTTGGGGGATTCTAAGGAATTTTAAAATATTTTATGATATTAAGTAATTTTAAGGACTTTTTTTTAGAAATTTTAAGGAATTTGTGGAGATTTCATTGGATTTTCAAGAATTTTAATGTATTTAACGAGATTTTATGGAATTTTGAGTAATTTTAAGTAATTTTAAAGGATATAACGACAGCTTGTGGAATTTTGAGGAATATCAAGGAATATCAAGTGACTTTACGAAATGTAAAGGAATTTCACCAGATTTTGAAGGATATTAAAGGGTTTTAATGAAATTTTGTGAAATTTATAGAGATTCCTGTAATAAGAAAAATAATTACAAGTTTCTACATTTCAAAAATTATAAATTCTCAATAATTTTGTATACTTTTAAAATTTCTAAAAACATTTCAAAATCCTCTAATTTGAAATTGTTTAGAATCCTCTGAAATATTTTTCGCAAAAGGTATGTAAAAACGAGAAATTAATCGTGCGTGGATCAAAGTTTCTAATCATAGTTAAATGCAAAAAAAGGATAAAAATTAAAATCAAGATTCTCTACAATCCAAAGTTCGTAATTATCAGGAACAGAGTAGAGTACCCGATTTGCTGGTGAGGTGCAATTCATGAATGTGTAGCAATAGAAGCACTAAGTCGCCTGTTGCCAGCCGTGCGTGTTATTGCATGTAATCACCTGAATAATATGGACGACCCTCTAAAGTCCTTGTCTGCAATCGCCGCATGTAATATGTATATGTATAGTATACAGGTTTACAGCCCCTTCCTTTGTAGTCAATTGACTTTCTCTAACTCGAAATTGTCAGATTACATGGATTGTTGCAAATTTGGAACATGAATTAATACAAATACTAATATCCTTTTTAGAGAGCTTTCAAATATATTAGGTAACATTTTTAACTGTTTTTTTTATCATATCAATTGAAATTTAGAGAAACTTGTCACGTGTGAAACTATTGGCTAACAATGAGCAAGTAACTATGCTGTCAGCTTCGATCTCGTTCCTGATTCGAACCATTGAGCTTCTGCACGTTTGTATCTGAATTGACTCTTGCATACTGCAAGGAAGGCAAACTAAGGGTTGTCAAAGCCACATTCACCCCTCGCAGTTCGTGAATATACTCGTCCCTTTTGTAATTACGCAACGAATCGCAGTTTACATTGAGATAGCGAGAGTACGCATATAACATTAACTAGTACTGACATTATGGGAATCTTTGCTGTTAAAAGTACAGGAAATAAAAGGAAAGCAAAAGAATGGGTGATGAATGATGAATGAGTTTCGGATTTATTACACGGATGAAAAGCAGGATAAATATGACAAGTTATCGTCTTCAGATCTGGTGATTACAGGTTCCAAGTGTCAAGTATCCTCGGAAACTTAGAATTCTATTTGTTAATTAAAGTTTTAGCTATAACCAAACGAACTGGTAATTTTAGTTCCGATATGGGTACCTATGCGTATAATGGACATTCTATTACCTTGAATGGCTTTACACCGAGAACAAGTTTGCCCGGAAATTGGTTTTACGTTGCTCTTTAATTAAAGCACCTATAAACTCGAAATTTCGCGAAATACAGTGACAATACATTTTTGAACAATAATAAGCAGGGGCGGCGCAGACAGTATGGATGCCATGGATAAATCCATACATGGACATTTTCATATATGGATATTCCATACATGAAAAACTGCCTGGAAAGATAATGATTTTTGTTTCAAAGTATTAAACGAATTTATATCTAGAAATGTTGTACGAAGAAAAACATTTTCTTTCAAATAAAGAAAAAGCAAAGAAAAAAATTTCGGTCAACCCCCCCCATCGTAAATCCATACATGGAAAAAATGGACTGCGCCAGCCCTGCATTGTTTTACTATTGAGGGCTCACTGGCGCCATTAGTGAAAAACTGTTAAGTTGCATAAGTAGAAAAGGCACGATGTGTTCAGACATGTTTTTTAATGTGCAAAATTATATTCTAATTATCCGGATTTTTATTTTATATATTAATTCGATGTCTGACTCTTACAGACATTTTCTACTGTGTCTGGGGAAAGTCTATTTAAATTAGATGTCTGACAACAACATGGTTGTACTACTAAGGGCTCACTGGCGCCATTAGTGAAAAACTGTTAAGTTGTATAAGTAGAAAAGGCACGATGTGTTCAGACACGTTTTTTAATGTGCAAAATTATATTGTAATTATCCGGATTTTCATTTTATATATTAATTCGATGTCTGACACTTACAGACCTTTTCTACTGTGCCTGGGGAAAGTCTATTTAAATTATATGGCTGACAACAACGTGGTTTTACTACTAAGGGCTCATTGGTGCCATTAGTGAAAAACTGTTTAGTTGCATAAGTAGAAAAGGCACGATGTGTTCAGACCTGTTTTTTTAATGTGAAAAATTATATTCTAATTATCCGGATTTTTATTTTATATATTAATTCGATGTCTGACACTTACAGACCTTTTCTACTGTGTCTGGGGAAAGTCTATTTAAATTAGATGGCTGACAACGGCATGGTTTTACTACTGACAATAAGGGCTCACTGGCGCCATTAGTGAAAAACTGTCAAGTTGCATAAGTAGAAAAGGCACGATGTGTTCAGACATGTTTTTTAATGTGCAAAATTATATTCTAATTATCCGGATTTTTATTTTATATATTAATTCGATGTCTGACTCTTACAGACATTTTATACTGTGTCTGGGGAAAGTCTATTTAAATTAGATGTCTGACAACAACATGGTTGTACTACTAAGGGCTCACTGGCGCCATTAGTGAAAAACTGTTAGGTTGCATAAGTAGAAAAGGCACGATGTGTTCAGACACGTTTTTTAATGTGCAAAATTATATTCTAATTATCCGGATTTTTATTTTATACATTAATTCAATGTCTTACTCTTACAGACCTTTTCTACTGTGTCTGAGAAAAGTCTATTTAATTAGATGACTGACAACAACGTGGTTTTACTACTAAGGGCTCACTGGCGCCATTAGTGAAAAACTGTTAAGTTGCATAAGTAGAAAAAGCACGATGTGTTCAGACACGTTTTGTAATGTGCAAAATTAAATGCCATTAAATGTTGAATAAAGTTGCAGACGAACATTCAATAAGTAAATACCGTAACATAAAAAATTTAGTCAAGACAAAAGAAGTTGCGAGGAATTATTATTTGTTATTGATATAGTTGATTAATAATAATTTCAATAATATTTAATTAGTTACATAATGTATAGTATTTGTTATTAATTATTATTATTATTATTACCGTTTACATTATGGGATCAAAACATTAAACACCATAATGTTTCAATAAAACCACATTTTCAGTATCTACATACAATTATTCACTCTTGCGAGGCGGATACAAGTAATCAAGTGGATAGTAACTTTACATAATAAGCCGGCACACACATTTACCCTATAATTATTGAATGTTTGGGGTAAATGAATTCTAAATACACAGAGAGGTTTCAACGCTTGATTCGAATATGGATATATTATTACACAGCACGTTCGCACAATTTTCCAATATGTCGAAAATATTTACAAATTAATAAGCTTTAACGTATGAACGTATGATATTTGTATTATATATTTATAAGTAAACTCTTCTAATTTTATTTTTATATAATATAAGATTTTATTTATAACATAAGATTATTATTATTGTTATAATCTTCTGTCTTTTTCCTGCAGATATATCGAACCCCCTCTTCTTTTTCTTTTTATATCTTCCTTCCTTATAGAATAGAGAATTTCTTGTGGTCTAAGGGCCCATTGCTTTTTGCTGAAAGTGAGCCACCGGTTAGACGGTTTCCTCCTTGATTACAGTGTTTGCTTCCCCCGCCAAACTCAAAGTACGAAAGTCCTGCTTGTGGTCAACCCTGGGTAAAATGGACAAGAAACTGTGATTGTCGTGTTTGAGTTGATTGTTCGGATAGTTAGGTTGACAGGAGTCAGGAAACTTTCAGCAAAGTGCATCCTAGCTTTAAGAAGCAAACTGCATCAAAATACGATCTCTTTCAAAAATAGCCTAACAATCGATCGAGAAATATAATATACATAATAATATAATATTTACAGGGAAACGATTCTATTTTGCAATTTAATTCAAAGTTCCACTCAAAGTTCCGCATAATTTCTTCTTCTCGTAGCTCTTTCAAAATCAAGCTTAAAAGGGAGATATGCAATTGAGCCGAGAGTCTGAGGGACGAGTAAATGAAATCTCGCGAACAGTTACAGAGAGAGAAACTTGTTTTGTTTCAGCATACCCATTTCCATCTTTTCATTTATTACGGAAACATCGCGGAGAAATTGAGTCAGAGAAGTAGCATAATTTCACGAGACTCAGTCAAGGTAAAATATGCATTTTTCTATAATAAATTGCACGTTATAATACCATGATGATAATAATACCCTTTTGTAGCTGGTAGGATAATATTACAAGCATTCACATAAAATCAAGCGTGTTCATCTAGTTATATAATTATTTTAATGAAAGCTTCTAATAATTTTTTATTTTATTCACACGGGAAATAATTTAGGATCACGAGCCTACAATTATCGCTATTGTGATAATAAAAATACTCGTTATAATAAAAATACTCGTGATAAATGTATGGATAAACATAATTTCTTGGCAGAAGCTCGGATACTCTAAACAGAAAAATAAAAACGATTTAAAGTCCTTTGACATCCGTGCACACTCGTATGTTCTCTCAACACTTTAAAAATTCAGAGTGCCTCGTTTCGCACAAAAGAATGAGCTTGACTTAGGTGAAAGAGTAGAAGCGAGCCTGACGCGCGAAACTAATGGGGAAATCTGTCCGCGGCGAGGGCTGCTGGAAAAAGTTTTTTCATTTCCACGCGAATTTCCATGTCAGTCGCGCACTCGTTTTCAACTCGCAAGTAATTCACATTAATAAATAAACCAGGCCGTCGAGTGTTGAATGCACAATTTCTTCGCAATGCATGGATGCATATATTTTCAAAGAAAATATCTCGCCGTTTTATATAGGAAAATGTAAGTTAAAGTTGATAGTTTCTTTATAATATATTGTTATGAGATTTTTCTAGAGTTGGAAAATGTTCCTTTCCTTATTCCTGAAATTGAATGACACTTTTACACATAAATGGATTCATTAATTTTGAAGAAAGCAGTTGAATTCAATAAAAAGGAAAAGAGGCGCTTAATCGCTATTTTATGATATCTCGAAAGTTGGAAAAAAAAGGGTAATGAAAATTCTATCTTTACTAAAACCAGACCACACGGGACCCAATAGGTAGGACAATACCTATATGGGGCCGTTTCGGTGTTAACGACTTTTGCACAACGTAGTCTATTCAACTATAACGATTCTCATAAAGATTACACAGAACGTTATTGCAATTCCTTATCAAAGTCGTTCGACCAACACACGCATGTCTACTTACCGTACATAAAACCTGAATAATATTGTTAGTATATTCATATAAAACTTCCCTCTATTATCTTTTCATTCTATTATAATGTTTTTGCGGTAAAAATGTTAAATATGGAACATTAATTTATACAATTTTTTATTTACGATGAAAAAGTTCTTTTTTTTAAATTAATTATATGCCGTAAAAAAGGCGCATGTATTATACTTTTATAATGTACTATTTACTTTTACTACCAACTATAATCCGCGCGCTTTACTTGCGATTAATTTCTCGTTTTTGCACACCTTTTGATAAAAAGATTCAGAAGATTCTAAACAATTTCAAATTAAAGGATTTTGAAATGTTTTTAGGGATTTAAAAATAATATACAAAATAAGATACAAATTATATACAAAATAATTGAAAATTTGTAATCTCTTCAACACTCTTCAAAATTTAGCGAAATTCCTTTACATTTCATAAAATTACTTAATATTCCTTGATATTCTTTAAAATTACATAATATATCATACAAATATTTTTAAATTCCAGACAATCCAATGAAATCTCACCAAATACCTTAAAATTATTTGAAAGATCCCAACATATCATTAAATCCCATAAAGTTATTTAAAATCTCATGAAATCTCACGAAATACCTTGAAATCCCTGAAATTTCTGAAATTCCTGGAATCAGGGATTTCCTGAAATTCTTGAAATCCTTAAAATGCCAGAAAATATCGCCAAATTCATTAAAATTACTTTAGAAATCCATAAAATGTTATTACATCCCTTAAAATTCCTGAAAATCCCACAATTTCCAAACCAATCAGATTTTCGAGAACAATTTATTCGATATTCTCGAGATATTTGACAGCAATGTATTCGATATATCATCACTTTTTTAAAATAGGATTGGCAGATAAGATCAATAGAATTTAAACTATGCAGCTCTTATGTTATAATGTTGATGGCTTTTGAAAATAATTCCTTCATAAATGAAGTGTGTCAAAGTATAGATTGGAATTATATTGAAAATTTATATACATAGTTTGAAAGTTTGGCTCCCCCGGGTTTTTAAGAGAATCACATTTTCGCTCGCGATCCGATTTGTGTTTAATCAAGTTCTGGCAAGCGGCGTTGCGGAAAATTAAGCGACCTCGCGCACCAAACGAGTAAAGTGACAACGAAGTTTTGTGCCTGACTTACATTTTTCACGAGCTTAATAATTATTTAATTTTTATTTTATATTATATATTCATTGATTTATTGAAAGTTACAAGAATTTACTATTAATATTTTATAACTCTATTTTATATGCGGTGACATTCTTTAACGATCTATTTCTGTACGATATAATTCTTCCCCTTTTTGACAGGCAGGTATAAACTGTTGTATAGAAAGTCATCAATCAACATTCGTCAGTATGAAACTCACGTTCAAAGCTTCTTATATATATATCATTTCCAGCTAAGGGCTTCGATGAATGGCCTTATAAAATTTATAAAAGCTTAGTTACACTTGCGACGAGAAATAAACATCTCTAAAAGGGTCGTTAAAGAAAAATCACTCACGCATTCAACTTTCCTGTATAACTTTCAAATTTCTGAATTGAAAGAAAGCTCTAAATAGTGAAGTAAAATTCTACCTTCTAAATTACCTATAATAACTTTAATGTCGGTGAAAAAGTTGAAAATCGCTTTTCTAATTCATCCGTAATTCACACTCCATAAAGGACACTGAGAAAGTGTTTTTCGGGAATTCCACATACAGAAAACTAATTGCCTGACTCGATCAGCATAATTATCCAAAAATTCCATACCAGCATTACAAGTTTCTGGAGTCGACTTTGGTAATAATGATCTTTCCAATTTATCGTATCTTTTAAATAATCTTTTTAACGGCATGTTTGTATTCAAATTGTTCACTTTACTTAATTTATAATTATCAACTCTGGTTTCAGGTAAATTAAATTTGGAATCCGTTTTAATTAGAAATCTTGATTGTGCTTCAGACATTGCAAGAATTATGAAAATTAGAGAGAGGTTCATAATTTTGCTGGACAATTGATAGACGGTTCAAACACTTTGCTGACTATAATAATTTCCATCAGAGTTCAGCTATGAAGTGTTATAAATCATTCTGAACGTTAAGTTCTGCTTTATGCCTTCTCATTAAATTCGGAATTAGTGATTGTCGAGAGCAATCATCAAACTTTACTGGTTCTTGCATTTCATGATCCAATAAAAAGTACATTGGTAATATAATTCAATATAAAAATAAAATACAAAAATAATTATAACAATCTTGATCGTTATGGAAAATAATTTTAATTTTAGCATGTCATGAAAAAAATTTTATAATACAAATTTATAATTGCCATGATTATTAATACAAAAACATTAGTAAAAATGAAATAACGCTCTTGCCTTCGGCAGAATCCTGAAAAAGGAAGAGAGAAGGTTGATGTTTGACTCTAGAAACAAAAACCGATATTCAATTTACCAAATTCCATTAACGGGCTTCTGTCGATAAGCATCGAAGAAAAAACTTTACTAAAAAGTAAATCAATACCTTTTCTGGTGTGAACCATTGAAACTGATAAATCTTATACGACTTGGCTACGAGGCATTCCCGATAATAACTTTTACTTCTCTATCGATAATTAGAAATCTTTTGAATTCGGTTATGACCAGGGTGGATATATATATAATATTTTCTAAACTCGATTCCATATTTTTCTTCAATTCAGCAGAGTCAAGTCGAAGTTCATGCTCCCATGAGCGGAACACCTTACATCAGCAACAAGCTGATTAGCGAGAAGTTAATTCAAGGGCACTGAGCTGGGCTATTGGGAATTCGATTAATCGACGTAGATAGGTTTAACAGATCCACAAACCTCGTCTGCGGTCTTGAACTTTCAGCAGTTAATTAAACATGTTTCCGGACCCCAAAATTCAGATTCGATCAAAGATTCTAATCATCCGAAAATAATTATCTCTTTGATTAAGAGCATCGACTCATACCAAGATTATACTCACTCATATTTTCATCAAAGATTTGGATCCTATTCATATCATAGTATAAGTTTGCCTAAAGAAAAATCTACTAATTAATTATGTTTGTTAAATGTTTCAGGGGCTATTTTTCAGAAAGGAATATTTTGATGAATTGTAAATCGACCGGAAATGTCAACCACGTTCTGGGAGCTACAACTTTTATTCTCTCTCACTTTTATATTTTTTTTTATTCTCTGACTCAATTTTTCCTTTTTTACTCTACAAGATTGGTTTGTCTTCATTTCTTTAAATTTCTAAATAAGTTAAGAGACTCAGAAGTCCCTCTTTATTCCACATGAGAGGTATAATTTGTTGGAAGAGTAATGTACTGTGCCAGTTTCCACAATGTATTTCTGCAAAGAAATAAAAGAATTCAATACATTGCAATTTATAAATATGAGGAAAATCAATTCCATTTACTAAATTAGACGTCCAACAATGTCGCAGTTTTATAAAGTGACCCAGAAAACAAAAATGAAAAGTGGATATTTTGAATATTGAAACGACAGTTGTGAATCAGCTATCACTCAGGAAACATTGCCAATCAAGCGATTCTATCAGGGAATTTCATTCTCTTGTTCATACAGTAAGTTGATTAAATATTATTGCGCTTGGTCAAATTTAATTCCTTCTGTAAAGTATAATTATTTCAGATTCAGTCAATACTGGGAAGAGAAAACAATAATTTCTTAAGGTGAGATTTTCATTTTTTAAAATGTACTGTGAAATTGTTGTCTGAGAATTGAGTTTGAGAAATTATCAAGAAGGAAGTATAAAGCGAAATTTATAATAATCGATATTTAATATATAATCGATACACAAATGTAAAGAAATAAATCCAATTTTGAAAATGCGCTTATCACAATATTCATGTAAAATGTGAACAAAATTGTAGAAAATTGTAGAAAATTGCAGAAAATTGCAGAAAATTGCACATTGCTAAATATTGTGCAAGAATATCAAGATGAGGATCAACTTTAGAAAGATTTTGGCTATTCTTGCTATCATTCTTCTTAAAATTCGAGGAACATCGATCTTAAAAGAAAAGAACTGGCTGAAAGATCTAACTCATTACATCAAGAGTAACCCTCAATTCTACCAAGTAATGCTCCTGATTGACAAATCTTATAAACAGGATTATCGATCTGAAACCATTGTTTTCGAAATTTCAAAGGATATTCCAACAATCCTCATCAATTTTGAAAAATCTGAAGCAGATGAAGCATCTGAAAAACCTAATGCTTTTCTAGAACCATCTGTTAATGATCCGAGTTCAACGCTATTTATTTTACTGCCGATTTTACAAAATTCTCCAATAGACGACGAACACATCAAAAACTCGATAAACTTTATCGAGAATCTCTCTGGAGCAAGAATCAGACCCAAATGTTTGATAATCCTTGATGGAAAAGAAAATCGAAGTTACGAAAGGGTCCTTCGAAAAATGTGGTCCAAACGATTTTTGGATTTCACAATCTTTGATCTCACTGATCCTATGACGGTACACAGCCTAAATCCTTTCAAGGACACTTACACAATGGAAAGATACTCTAGAAGAACTGTTTGGTTCCCGAACAAGCTTCAAAATCTAGAAGGCTATGAAATGAAGGTCGGCTGGTTTCAACAACCACCCTACCTTCTTATCCATCGTGATCAATCAGGAAAAGTAACAAAATCATTTGGTCCTGACAAACTGAATATGATGCTCTTGAAAAAGACTTTAAACTTCAAGACAATCGAAATCTACTCCAACAGTTCGACCTGGGATGTACTGAATTGCAATAAGAGCAATAACGTCGGATTTTATCACGATGTCATGTTCAACAAGATCCAAATGATTGGTGTCGGATCTGCAGTCACTGGATCTTGTATTGAAAAGTTTCACGAATCTAGTCGAGGAATTCGCCTTTTACACTTCGGTGTTTTGATCCCAACTTTGTCGGATGAATCTCCGATTATATCTGTCGAATGGCAAGCTTGGAACGGTGTTGCTTTCATCAGTCTAATATTCTTTACCTGGATGACAACAAGGCTCCTAGGCTTTGATTCCAGAAATTGGGAGTCGATTAATTTATTGCTGATAACTCTAGGAATGACACCTCTCAGACAACCACAGAAAACAGCAGAAAGAATCATTTTTGTAACGTTGCTCTTTGCTTGCCTCGTATATTCATCAGTTTTCTATTCAGCAATTACGAGTATCCATCTGCAGAGAAAATCAACATTCGAGTTGAAGACATTGGACGATATTGTGGCTTCGAATGTTCAGCCAGTGATTCATGAGCATTTCCACTTTCACTTGTATAACAACAGCGAGGGAAGTTTTCGAAGGTTTTTGGACAAGGCTAGGATAGAAAACTACTCAGAAGAGGAATGTGTCAAGATTTTACTGGAGCAAAAGAACATCGCGTGTTTAATGAGATTGGCAAGAGCAAAAATGTTCATGAAGGACGAAAGAAAAAAAGGAGGAAGAGGTTTAAAGATCCTGGATGAACTTGTCCAGTGGACTCCTAGCGGAATAATAATGGAAGCAGGGTCTCCGTATGTCAGAAGGTTGCAAGAGGTGATGTTGAAGATTGTGGAATCTGGTATCACCAAAAAGTGGAGAAAAGCGTACCTCTATTTTAATGAGTACTTTGAGAATGATTACCTGCATCAGATGATGATGAATTCGTCATTAATTCGGAGACAACTATCATTTGTCTTGGCTTTTGGATACTTATGTTCGCTTGGAGCTTTCGTTGGTGAGACTCTTGTTCATTTGTATTGCAAAAGTTTCGTCATCAACACTGAGATCGCGTAGAAGGTTAGTATAAAGTACAAAAAGTCATCACCATTCAATCAACTGGATTCAATTTGAGAAGATGATCAATTTTAATTGAATTTAATTGAATCTTTAATCTCCTATTTTAAAAAAGTGATGTTACCACATATTGAACACTTTGTTGTCAAATATCTCGAAAATATTGAATAAATTGTTGTCGAAAAGCTGTTTGGTCTGGAAATTGTCTGAATTTTTTGAATATACCGAATTTCACAGTATTTCAAGGAATTTTATGAAATTTATTGT
Source organism: Synergus itoensis (assembly GCA_904066005.1). Lineage (NCBI taxonomy): Eukaryota > Metazoa > Arthropoda > Insecta > Hymenoptera > Cynipidae > Synergus > Synergus itoensis. Next base: position 1,278,996 of record CAJFCP010000109.1, on the reverse strand, counting down.
GATTTTACAAAAAAAGGAATTTCACGAGATTTTGATAGATGTTAAAGGTATTTTAAGATATTTTATGGGATTTTAGATAACTATAAGGACATTTAAGGGAATTTAAGATAATGCATGGGATATTAAATAATTTTTAAGACTTTTCAGGGATTCAAAGGATTTTACGGAATTTTATTGAATTTTTAATAGTTGTAAGATATATTTGACGATACTTTATGGGACATTAAGTTATTTAAAAAACATAAGGGATTTCAAGGGATTTTACCATATTTTGTGAAACTTTACGAAAGTTTAAGGAATTTTGCGAGTTTTAATGACACTTCCTGGTATTTCGAGTATTTTAAAGTAATTTTAAGGAATATCAAGGAATATCAAATAATTTTACAGAATTTAAAGGAATTTCTCCAGATTTTGAAGGATGTTAAAGAGATTTTAAGAAATTTTATGAAAATTCCTGAAATTAGAAAAGGAATTACAAGTTTATATAATTTAAAAATAATTATAAATCCTAAATTATTTTCTATACTTTTGAAATCTCTAAAAACATTTCAAAATCCTTTGATTTGAAACTGTTTAGAATCCTCTGAATCTTTTTATCAAAAGGTCTGCAAAAACGAGAAATTAATCGTGCGCAAAGCGATTAGTCGCGTAAAGCGTTCATGGTCGCTACTTCAATTAAAAAGTGTATTTTCCCTGAATGTAAAAGGGATTTTTCCTAGAGGGTATATTAACTACTATTTTACAGGTACGATGGTTAAGACAAGTGCTGTTGGAGAAAGAAATCGTTTTCTAGAGCAACAAATAAAAAAGAGTAAGATCCTTCCATAAAGTGAACATAGACTTGTGAAAAGAGCAGAAGCAAGGAATCTCAGGTGGTGGAAAACAGAGTCGAAAAAGAGAAAGAATAGGGGAAGAACAAGAATGAGAAGGAAGAAAAAAAATAAGGAGAAAAAGGAAAATAGAGGGAGGAACCAGTGTGGAGCAAAGGAGTGCTGGAGGGCAAGATGGGGTCGGTATATCATGGTGATGTATGCCGTTGGCGATCAGTTCTGCGTCCCGTGAAAAATTAAACCCCTAGCATCCAAGCAGAAAGCCTCTGCAAAACCAACCCCTTCCAACCCCCTATCTACTCTCGTTTCATCCCGGTATACATCGGAGATGCTAATGCCATCTGAATTATTCTCAAATTAGTTATCTCTTCCACTTTCTCACACCAAAATTCTTCTTTCAGGATTTATTGCTTATTTTGGGCTGCCAAATACCCTCCGGCACTCAAGAAGAGCTATATATATTCTAGATATTGTATTATTATTATTTTCTTTTTTTTTTTTTTAAATCGATTCATTGAATTGAAAACTGAAACATTGAAAAATGAAAATAATTTTAAAAAGTAATTTATATCTCTTTTAATTTATATCTTTTCTTCTTTATCTTTTTTTTTCATGCCGTTTTCGTGGTTATTTAATTTCTTTCGGAGTTTACGTTCACTTGAACTTCGAGTGCTCTAACTTATAAGCAAGACGGATTCTTGGCTGTAAACCAGACACGTGATAGGATTTTCTACTACCGAAATACGATATATTGGTATGAAAGCCAATACGAAGAGTTCCTTTTTCAAGAACGTGATGTGAAATAAATTAATTTCATGCCTAAGAAAAAGAGCAATAGGAATATGCCATCAATTTCTGTAAATATTTTCTAGGGGAAATTATCGTAAAATATCTAGACAAATAAGATAAAAAAAGACTGCATCTTGCACCTGCAGGATTGCCTCTCATATATCCAGGAAAATCGCCAAAGAGTCCTGGTATCGCTGGGTTTATGTCGCCCTATAGTCTCGACGGAAGCATTGTGCCATTGTACTTACATGGCCTTAAAGTGTCCACCGACCACGGCAGGATAGCGATATCTCCCTTTTTGGTCAGGAAAACCCTAAAGAAAATTTACGAGAACCACTCTACTCGGCTTAGACTCTCTTAGAAATCTGTGCTAAACCATTTTTTTTTAAACGAAAGGATGAAAAAGAAAAACTGTTAATTAATTTTCAAAAAGATAAACTTTAATATAATGTTAGTAAATTCAGATTAAGAAATGGAGGCCAATTGTTTTTCCATATTTAGACTGCGTTGATTTGATTTGCTTTTATTGAAGGATCTTCCTTTAAGTTAGTTTATTCATTCTGATTAATCGTTGGAAAATTAATAGAGTTCGTGTTGCCACGTCTTTTGATTCAATTTTTATTTTATTTTTTTTATTTTTTCACTTTCCTTCCCTCAACTCTAAGATGAAAGGAGTATTCAGTATTCAACTCTGAATACATTTACTGAGTTTACCGGATAAATATGACCTTCTATTTTTGTTGATAATTAAAACAGGTCAACATCGACAATTAAAAATGGAAACTACTTTGCGAACTTTGTTTCACGAATAATTATGATAAGTAAAAAAAAATAAAAAAATATTTTCTAACAACTACATGTCACATTTTTCCTTGAAAACCTTGCAGATATTTTTTCTGTACAATTGGCGACTGTGAGCAATTATTATCGCATTGACGCAACTAATTGCAACATAATTAACTAACAATAATAACTAAGCGATATAATTGCGGGTGAAAAGTAAGCGATAAGGTAAAATGTAATACTATGTGGTTATTTTTGTAAAAAAGAAAAAAATTATTGAAATTCTTATCATTACCAAAAATTTTGATTATAAAATGTTTTCCAAATGGTTTCATTAAACTATCCTCAATTTATAAATGCCTGATACAACTTTCTCATCAATTTTCCGGATGTATGTATAATACACGTATGTATAATACATAATACATTTTATTTAAAAATATGGATTTGAAATTCAATTAATTAAATAGCAAGAGTTCATCAATCTTAAGATTTATTTACACCCTGAACTTGTTATATTTAAGGTGATTGATATTATGACGTCTAGACCTAGGCCATAATCAAATAAGAGGAGTTCTCCAGTTTCGCTGCCGCACATTAAATCCCCCTGTTCCT
>CAJFCP010000109.1:1258694-1275969 GCA_904066005.1 Synergus itoensis | reverse complement strand
TTTGTGTTTTGAGTACCTGGTTCTCTAAGTTGCTTGTTGTACCCTGTAAAAATTGTACATCATTAATGGTACGTATATTAGGGAGTTTGAAGAATTTATGAATGCGACCAAAAATCAGAGAATTCATTATTTACTAAAAATATTACCTTTTTAATTGGGCAAGGTTTACCCTGTGCCAAGAAGAACGTCACTAAATTGTCACGTTCTTCATCATTTTCGGAACCCATTACACTTTTTGTACATATATAGTCCATATCATAAAGTTCTCGTAATGCCGCAATTCCAAAATATGCCTGTCAAAATAAGAGGGTGTTAAAAACAAAGTATGTGTATTAAAAAACAGTTTTTCCGTAAATATGCAGGAATATAATTTTACAAAAATGCTTCCATCATCATCTGCCTTCCAAGTGATTGAATTATCTCCTGTTTTTTCGATAAATCTATTATCTGGCACAAAATGCTTAATGTCCATGAATTCATAAGTAACCGTCAACATATTCTTAAAGAAAAAAATAAAATTCTTAAATTAAAAATTTGTATTAAATTCAAAAAATGTTGCTTACTTGTAAATAAGAATTAATTAGAATCTGACGCAATAATAACGAACCTCATCTTGGCAATCTATTCTCATAATATTTCCACATAAGATTATAAGCACAAGTCCTGTAATTGTTCGCATTTTGCCTGTAACTGTTCAATCCAATAAATTTCCATGAATCCAGCAATGAAAAGTTTATTAGACTGGAATTTGAACTGAAAAAAACCAAAAACTGATGATTAACGAAATTTAATGCTAATTTTTAAAAAACTTACGTTCTATTAAGATCTTCCTTTTCTTACTAATGCTACCAAATTAGTGGTTCAAATGTATCCTTCCTACGAGCTTTTGTACTCCTAATTGATTTATCGTCAAACTAGATAAGATAGTAAGACTAGCTTTGTCATGATACGTTCACTATTTTACAGTTCTGATAAGGCACAAACTTTAAAATCCTTCAAAATCTATACAACATTTTAAAAGTTAAAAAAATTTCCTGATATTCGTTAAAATTCGTTAAAATTTGTTAAAATCTCTTAAAATTCGTAGAAAACTTTGGAAATTCCTTAAAATTTCTTTATATCCTTTAAAATTCATTAAAATTATTAGAAATCTCATCAAATTCCATGCAATCCTTTAATATTTCACAAAATCTTTTGTAAATCATAAAAATCCCTTGAATTCTCTTAAAATCATTTAAAAATTGTCAAATTCCTTATGATACGTTAAAATCTCTAAAAAATTCCTCGAAATTCCACGAAAAATTTTTTAATCCCCACACAAAACCTTCCAAATCCCTTAAAATTCGTTGAAATATCTTAAAATTCCTCAAAATTTTCCAACATTCAAAATCCATTAAAATTCCTTAAAAAATCTCTTATTATTGCATGAATTCCTTTAAAATTCCACGAAATATCCTGAAATCCCTTAAAATTCTACAAAATCATTTAGAAATTTTAAAATTCTTTTGAATTTAGTGAAAATTACTTGAAAATCGTCAAAATCCCTTGCAATTCTTAGAAACCTTTTGAAATTCCTCTCTAAAAAAATGGTGTCACAAAATGTCTTGAAAATCTGGGATACATTATTATTGCAAATCTGATTGGGCTTTGAATGACTTGAAGTTGTAAGAATTGGAATACAAAATCATCGCACGCTGAGCGCGCGTGTTGGTTTACTTCTTAAATAAATAAGGAAGTGAGATTTCTTGTGTCGAGACGAATAGATTGACCAGTAAGATTAATGCATTTAATTGAATATTAAACAAGTTATGGTTATTTGTAATTTTCAAAAATTTTGTTTTTATCTATTACCAAAATTCAATGCTAATGTAAGAAAGAAAAGGTTTTTTGCATCGTAAAAAATCAAGCAATCTAATAATAATACATTTTATTTAAAAATATGGATGATGTTAGAAGATTGTTTGCTTCGAGAAAAAATTATTAAATATATTTTTTATAATGCTTCCTCTATGAGGACGCAAATGCATTTGCAACTTTGTCAGAATGAGGAAGCAGTGTTCAACAAATAAGCACAAAAAATAATAAATACAGTTAAATGAAACAACCTAGATCGAATTCACAACTTGTTTTTATTCGTATTTGTACTTCAATTCATTAAATAATAAGTACTATGGTTAAAATTACAATGTCCAATTATACTTTTTATGATAAATAAATAAGTTATCATAAATAAATCTTAAGATTTATTTACACCCTGAATTTGTTATATTCAAGCCGATTGATATTATTAGGTCTTGACCAGAAGAATAATCAAATAAGAGGAGTTCTCCTGTTTGGCTGCCACAGACTGATTTCCTCTGCTCTCTTTGTGTTTTGAGTACCTGGTTCTCTAAGTTGCTTGTTGTACCCTGTAAAAATTGTACATCATTAATGGTACGTATATTAGGGAGTTTGAAGAATTTATGAATGCGACCAAAAATCAGAGAATTCATTATTTACTAAAAATATTACCTTCTTAATTGGGCAAGGTTTACCCTGTGCCAAGAAGAACGTCACTAAATTGTCACGTTCCTCATCCCTTCTGGAACCCATTTCACTCTCTTTACATATATAGCTAAAATCATAAAGTTCTTGCGTTTCCTCAATTCCCAAAAATGCCTGTCAAAATAAGAGGGCGTTAAAAACAAAGCATGTTAAAAAACGGTTTTTCCATAAATATGTAGGAATATAATTTTACATAAATTGTTCCATCATCATCTGCCTTCCAAGAGATTGAATTATCTCCTGTTTCTTCGATAAATCTGTTTTCCGGAAGTTCCTCAATGATCAAGTATTCATAAGTAACCGTCAACATATTCTTAAAGAAAGAAAATAAAATTATTAAATTAAAAATTTGCATTAAATTAAAAAAAATGTTGCTTAGTTGTAAATAATGATTAATTAGAATCTGACGCAATAATAACGAACCTTATCTTGGCAATCTATTCTCATAATATTTCCACAAAAGATTATGAACACAAGTCCTGTAATTGTTCGCATTTTGCCTCTAACTGTTCGATCCAATAACTTTCAATGAATCCAGCAATGTAAAGTTTATTAGACTGAAATTTGAAGTGAAAAAAACCAAACACTGATGATTAACGAAATTTAATGCTAATTTTTCAAAAACTTACGTACTATTAAAATTTTCCTTTTCTTACTAATGCCAGCAAATTAGTGTTCAAATATATCCTTCCTGTGAGTTTTTATACTCCTAATCGATTTTCCGTCAAACTAGATGATAATAAGACCAGTTTTTTCATGATACGTTCACAACTTTATAGTTCTGATAAAGCACAATTATTTAAATAAATAAAAACGGTTTATTTTACATAATCATACTTATATAATGCTTTCTACTGAATAAGAAGAATGCATAATAAAATTATTTTTTTTCATGATACGTTCACAACTTTACAATTCTGATAAGGCACATGTAATTAAATAAATAAAAATGTCTTTATTGTAATTATATGTATATGATACATGATTATATATGATGTTTTAAAATACTATGATGAACCGTGATATTCATTTCACCTCCCTTAAAAAACACATGAAAAATATTTCAACCCCTTTCCTCTCAAAAGTTCGAGATAATATTGAAAATTTCGATTTGCTTTAGAAATATTTCCTGTTAAAATTTATTTTTATTATTATCAATAACGAATAATTAAATAACTACGGATTATACAGTGAAGTACTTATTATTATTTATAAATTTTAGCTCTTTTAACTCTGAAAATCCCACGTGATAAACCATGATATTTTCCTAAACACTCATTATGTAACCTACACAACGAATAACAAAATTAGTTGCTTCAATGAGAGGTTTAAGAATTTTTATTTATTATCTATTTTTTTATCTAAATTCTTAGTTAAAATTGCGATATTCACATTTTTCCTTGAAATGCAGAACTTCTTATCTAAATGACCTTAAACGTGGTTCGTATCTAAATTAATGTTTTTATTTATTAATAATAAATAATAAATAATAATAATATATCATAAATAAGTAAATTAATTAATTAAATAATAAATTATAAATTTTCGACGGAAGGACAACCATAAAAAAAGAACATGTCCTTCTAAAGATTAGAAGGCTAGTTTGACCCGATACGAATAAAATAAAAAATAAAAAAATAAAATAAAATAAAAAAAAATATAAGAGGTACAGACATATTTTAATATAAGGTATAATTTTAGAGTTATGGTCGATGTTAAATGAATCTTATTTATTATGCTTTTCTGATGAGGCCTTTTTGTATGATTGTGTATTAATCCATCAGAGCGAATGAAACCTTCTCTTGAGAAACTAAAAAAATGGGAAAGCACGTAAAGGAAGGAAAATAAGGTAGATTGGAAAATAGAATACTGTAATTGAAAGGATGAAAGGAAAATAAACAGAAAAACGAAGAGAGCGTTAAAGGGAAATAGAAGTGGGGTTGTAAGGGTTGAGCGAAGGAATAGAGACGTAACGAAGGTAGATAGGTAAGTTTGGTCGTGAATTTCAATGGGAAGATATCCAATTACTGAGTGAGAGGATGAGGCAAGACTGATCTTGGCGGATCGCATGGCGCCAATAATTAGTTTCTTATACGGGGAGATAAGACTGAAAGAAAACGACTCTTCAAAGGCTTTCAACAAACGAACTTTTAATTTCTACAACAAAGTCTATAGTATACTCTAAAGAGTTTCTCTTTCAGATCCATGAATTTTGTTTTTTTTTCCCCCAGGAATTTTTGTTCCCTCTTCACAAACACTTTTGTATCTATAACAATTTGCTTTCTTTCGAAATAAGATGGATAAATCTTGAACGGTGGTTTCCTGTATCGTGAGATTCGCGAGGCAGATTCTTTCCGCAATAGCATTTGAATAAGCTCTAAGTTTGTAAGCTGATTTAAAGGTCGGCTTCTTGATAATTCCAACTAAGCCTCTGCTTGCATTATTTCTTCTTGTCCGACATGTTAGGATTATTCAGGAATTTTCGTATTTTTGTTTGCTACGTTATTTTTATTCCTTATAAATTTTGTTTCTTTTAAAATAAATTCTTATAAATCCTTAAAATTCTTAACGTGTTGACTAATAAGGTAAAATTGTATCTTATGTATTATGAACTGATTTTTGTTACGCGTAATAAAAGAATAAAGCGATGAAAGTGTTTTCCTCTCGGAAAATATTTATGACTAAAAAGTACAACAGTTCTATTCGAGGGTAAGAGAAATACTATAAAAAGCAAAGAATTGGGGCATCGAGGGACTAGGGGATGAACGTTATCGGTTATGTGTTCAAGCAAGTTCGTATATGGCGTCATAACACTGTCTCGATACTACTAAACGCTCTCGGGAATTTGGTACCAGTCTTCATTGAATCCCTAGCCACGTTCTCGATTTTATGTTCACTTTGCTTTATTACACTAATAGTAGTTTAAACGTTTGCATCAATAGATTAATATCGTATTCAGACAGATTATCTTAGAATGTTCTTTGAATTTTTATTGAAGATCAATTTAGACGCCATTTAAATGTATAGAAACTTTAATATTAATATTAATTAATTAATTTAATATTAATATTAAAAATTTCAAAATTTCTCGAGATACTCGAGAAACCAGAAACCCTACTTAGATCGGTCAAGAAAGTTAATATCCGCATATGTTCTAAAAAGAGGAAAATCTTTTCATTGCCTAGCTTTTTTTTCTTTACGTCCACGACGACTTCGATGCAATCATGTAAACGTACCAAAGTTTTCCAATCTTGCGCCACCGAAAGAAGATCTCTTTCACAGAAATAGCAGAGTTTTTTTCTGATCAAACTCGTATTCAGGTGAAAAATCTCTTGGATTTTTGCAAGCAGAAAATACAACTCTTGTTAAATTCTTAACTTTTTTTTAACTGCTTGGAGGCTAATTTCGACTAATGCGTTGAAAAATGCACATACATTGAAAGTTAGTTTATCGCGCCGCTCGTGCTGAACTCAATTTACATGTAGTAAAGTTGTACCCGTAATCAAATTTCTATTTTCCACAAGTGAACTAAATGCAACAGATGTTAACTCTTCCTACCATACGAACAATGTTCATTTGTAATTCGGATTGCTGTTTTCTCAGTAAGCTCACTCTACGAAATCCGTATCTATACTAACGTACTTTACCGTGTTTCGAAACTCCTTCTACAACCAGAACAATAATAATTGCATGTGATAGAAATACAATGCGAAATTTAGATCCTTGTAACTACAACTTTCCGATTAAACTTTTGCTTAGAGGTAATTTAGAGGTAATTTAATTCCTGTGAATTTTCAGTAGAAAAGGCAGTTTTAGTGGGACGGCTCAGAATTTTTGGCCGGCAAAAGATAGACCTTGCCTACTGCCTTCCCACAAACTGACCATTTCTACTTTCTCCGTAATGTCTGACCACACATGGACCTTTTCTACTTATGCTATTAAAATTTTTAATTTCATTATATTTAGTTACTAGATTATTATTAATTCGATTTAAAAATTATCATTCGTGTTCAGTTTTTGGAAAGTTGAGTTTAATCCACAAGAGCTCTTTGACTCCAGAACGAACTTTATCAAGAATTTCTATCCTACAACGGTGCTATTCAGTAGGAATCCGTCTTCTATTCGATTCTGCTCGAATCGTATAGTCCCTTCCTATTCTGCTATGCGGTGGCGTTGGTATTTGGACAATTGATTTCCAGAAGCAGATGGAATCGATTAGCTGGGATATTTTGAGAATGCAGGAGAATTGGATTTCCCGTGTTCGAAATACTGGACGACCTCTTCTGTAAGAGTTATTAATAGGCGACAGGCCTCGACGGCTAGGTAGCTTAATCAGCAATAACTATTTGGTGTGAAACATTCCTTACAGTTACACACAATAATACAATGACAAGAGGAACAAGATACATTGCTTGAAATAAGAAAAGTTGAATCTATTCCTTTTCTTCTCTTCATTTCTTTCCCTTATTTAAATATTGATCAGAATGAGGTATTGACACGTGATTTAGATATGAATTGACGTGAAAAAAAAAATTATTTTTTTTTTACTATCCTTGTCTATCAGAAATTTATTTTTTTTTGTTTTTCATTTAAACAATTTTTTTATTGGTTATCAGACAGGTAGTACTCTTGGCTATCAGACAAGTACATACATTTTCACATCCAGCCATACATTACACAAACATCGCATTGGTCCAATTTTGCTGAAAGTTATCTGAAACTATTTCCATTAGGTAGTTTCATGGTTTTTGTCCTAGGCGCCCTAGTTGTGTAGGTCTCGGCGCGACTCGCATCGCTGCCTTCGCAAGGAAGTTAAGGCCAAGGGGGAACATTGTTTCCGCCTGCGATTGTGGCTTGCGAGAAACTTTGCGCATTTAGCCTGTCACCGCCGTCGCCGTTGCACAGTCAAGAAAATTAATTTCGAATAATAAGTAACGACTGAGCTGTAAGTCGCGTCGCACAGGCGACTCGAAACGAATACGTCATGCGTGTCATTTGCATAAACCTCCCTTCAAAAAATATTTCCAAGGAAGGTTCTCTCATAATTACGTAATTATAATATTATTTTCATTTAAATTACATTTTTAGAAATATTTCCTGTGCAGTAGTGTTGATGGGGTCCTGATGGTATACTGGACAGTTTTCCCTACTTCTAATGTTGTCCTGACCTGGCAAAATCACGGAAAAGAGAAAATGTCTGAATTTACCATTTAAAATAGTTAACATGCGCTCTGAAAGCAGTTTTCCTGGAATTTAGTAACTTTTACTATTTCAAATTGTAACTTTTGCAATGAAAAACTCGTTAGAACTCTATTTTAAATACCCTATTTCAAATGGGGCAATTTCTACTCGAGTTGTTACTCCCTTTAAAACCGTCTTCAAACAATTGAGAAATTTATTCACAAAAATAAACTAATCTCCATTCAAAAATATTATTCTGCATATTTTGAAGATATAGAACCATTTCAGCACTGTTATGCAAAATGCAGTGAATAATTAGGGCATTTAATCGCCTGACAATTACAGCATTTCTATAGCGCCATATAAATTTACTATTTGGTTAGATTCTCGCATTTGCATGTGTTTGAAAATACATGTGAATCGAGCGAAGCTCGACGAGAGATAAAGCGATTGTACCGTTTCAGTGGTGATTCAAAAAAGCTAAAAAAGCGACACGAGAGTCGACCGCTTTCGAATGGAGGATAACATAACAACATCGAACTCGTTATGCTGCAATAGCTATGCGAAAATTAGTGCCAGTTACGTTTTTTAGTGTCCTCGTTAACTCGATTTTATTTTTAAAAACTCCATGAATTAAATTGATTAAATGTAAAAATTGTTTAATGATATATGACACGAAAATTCATAGTTTCTACGAGTCCTTCGGTATTGATCTCAACACGTGCATTTACAATGTGATTGGATAGGTGGAAATAACGGAGATCCACGTATATGGGAGTCCGGCAAACAAAATAAGCACCATATTTGCACCGAACAGAAGCAATAAGCGTGAGGATCAATGTTGCCGCAGCAATTCAACCGGCCAGAAGCATTATTCAAATAACACCATCATTTATGCGTCCAACGAATCGAGTCCGAGTACCAACCCCATTCAGATATAGAGCTAAAGTTCATTTCTATGTCAAAGGTTTCCGAATTTGGCATATAGCTTTCAAACTTGAACAACTTGTTTCGTAAAATTCATTTTTCGCTGAAATAATTTCCATTAAAAGAATTTAGCAGCGTTAATTGTTCCCTTCTTTTTTATTCCTTAATTAGGTGCTTCATTTCTTTATTCTTTCATATCTTTGATACGATTCACTCGTTATGGGGTGCCAGCACACAAGACGGTGTTAACGAAGTGAACAGGTAGATAAAACATAATGCGCGGGTAATTCCACAGACGCCCGGGCATTAAATTCAATGAAATCAAATTTTCGCACATTTTTCATGCTCGTAATTTTTCATTCTTTCAGTCAAAGAAGACTAACTGGTACATTTTAGCATCCAGGATATTTAATCTGGATATGATGATTGTTTCTTTTAATTATATTTTAATATCTATTCATAAAAGGTATGACTGTATTTATAATTGTATTATTTTTTATTTTAAGAGAAGAATTTGAGAAAATAAACCATTTTTAACAGTGGATTACTTGCAGAGATCGCTATGTTCGATTCCATGGGATTTCACAGTTGGTAGCCCTATCGGAATTAACGTATCGGACAATCCGTTGAAAACGCAGGTGCTAATATCAGTTGGAGAGCTTTCGAAGACTCAGACTCATCGGATCTATGGGCGATCGTTAGTTTCCAGTTTCCATGAGATCGAATCCTATTAGTCACGGTCTAGCTCAATATTTTAAAGGCTTCTCTAAATTAGTACAAAATGAAGAAAGAAACTCAACTATCGAGAACTAAAGGTGTGCAAAATCTCTTTCTTGAGAATTTTATGTTAATCATAGTACGAAACTGCATTTTTTCATTTGCATTTTTTCTCATTTGCATTTTTTCTTATTTGCATTTTTTCGTAGTTGCATTTTTTCGTAGTTGCATTTCTTTATTTGTATTTTTCACAGTGACGGATTGCTAACATTACTTAGAGTTCCTATTATTAAGTTGTGAAACAGCAGCTCCTATTTTTCCACATCCTCGTAGTTGAGCACGTTGAACGCGCTGGCTTTCAATGTTTCCACGATAAGGTACAAAACGGCGTTTACTGTACGTGAAACGCGAAAGAAAGCATGTACACGTAATCTAGCGTGAACTTGAGCTGATGTATAAATATACAACATACATTTTATGGGGAAAGGGCGGATCGCGTGATCAGAACTCATACTCTACGATAAAGTCAAAACACGAGTTTTTTCTTTTATTTAACTGAGAGAGATGTATCTTTCGTAGCTAATTTAAACAAAAAATTTTACCTCGTTTTCATTACAATGATTTGACGAATAAATGTTGATCATTTAAAATAAAAATTGCATCGAAAAATACGGTCTGCAAACTTTTCCTAGAATTTATGCGCTCCGCTAAGATTTTTTAATTACTGGTACAACTGTATTTTAAAAACTTGGTCAACATTCGAACAAATAGTAAATATTTCTTCCTGCAATGAAAATCTTAATGATGATGATGACCGGAATTGAGTTTATATTCCCAGACTTTTTCAAATACTCCTGTATAGTAAATTTCTCGAGATTGAGAACGAAATTGAAAATCGATGGAAAGCTACATTTATAGAAAGTGGAAACAGGAACAACACAAAACCAGCGGGACGGTACATACGTTTCGCATTCACTACGTTTCCATTGAAAACTACAGTTTTGAATTGCAATGCTGTGTCATTATGGGTTCCAAGTTTACCAGCAACTTCTGTGTAAATAGAACTTTACACGGCAACTCGTACTTCTCACTGGCGGGGAAAGATGTATATAAGATAATTTTAGTACACTATTCAAAGCTCCGGGAGGATTAAACTTTCACATTACAAACTGTAAATGAGAAAAGAAGGGGTGGTGGAAATTTGCGTGAAACTGACTGTGGAGGGAAAAGCATTCAAATTGATGTAGAAGCTGCTTTAGATTCTAGTCGCAATTTAATTGACAATTAATGCTGACTTGAATAGTAAATCATCTTTCCATGTAGATATTGTCTTATAGATATATTCATATTTATTTAGTAAATTAATTTGATGGAAAGAATGAAGCAAGATGGAAATTTTAGCATTATAGATCCTTTCTGTAAAGTTCATTACCTTGTTCTCGATTTTCTCAGCTACATGGTCGACTAATTGAAAGTAATAATATTAATACTAATTGATTTCCGAAATTAATTCTGCATTCTTCATTATTAGGACACTGCAGCATTTTCTGAAAACACGAGTTCCCTAAAATTGATCGCTGTTTTTTAATTTTTAATCTGCACTTATTGAACTCTTGTTCGTGTTCCAATTGACTCGACAATTTTACTTTCTTTTTTTAACGAAGAACAAGAAGATAGAACAACCATCTTTGGAGGTTCTCGGGGATTGGATTGAACTCGTCTACTACTTTCTCAAATGTTATTCTTTGCTGACGTGTCCAACACGAAAAAGGACTTTCCTTTTCACGGAAAAGGTTGCGAATAGTTTCGAGAAAGACTTTCTTTCTAGTGCAAATTGGATCCAAAATTGGTTCATTGTTTAATCTAAAGACTGATCCTTCTTTTCAGGATATAATACTTAATATAATACCCGTCTTTTTATTATTCAATACTTTACAGATTCGAAATTCAATTTGTAAGGAATTCCCAGCAGCATTTCTGGCAATAATTCATGTGGATATGAGAAATCAAGAGATGAATTTATGGTGTAGGAAACAGCAATAAAAAAAGATTTGAGCCAAAGGTTACAATCCACAAACCGGGAAGCGTACAATTTGTCACGATGACGTTGCACAATTCGAAATGCACGTGTCGTTTGGCAGAAAATGAAGAGGGAGAGAGAAATTGCGTGAAGAGAGAAGGACGGAGATAGGAGAGCCCATATCGAGTAAAAAAAGCTCGTAGTTTAGTTATATGTTGACCATTGGCAAGCTGTTACATGATGAACGAATTGTACCAGCCGATAGTGACATTTCAACTACTGTAATTGCTTTGTGTTTATATTCTCATTGTTAGATATATTCTTAGCACTTTTAATATAATATAACAAAAAATCGACTCTTATATGTATTCTTCCTCTCGCTTGGAAACCCCATATTTTTCAGAAAGAATTTTATTCCCCATAGATTGAATAATTCTCAGAATCTTATCAGATTCCAGTGGAAACTTATACATTTTTCGCATTCACCGACCGAGAAGATAATAAAACCGAAGATTTTATCTGACGTCCTTTTGGGACCCGCGAGAATGCGAATTGTTACGTGGTACTTTTCACATCCGGTATGCATAGGAGAATTTTGTAGAAGTCGATAGATTTCGAAAAGGAGGTAAAAAAATACCATTGAAACTGTAATATTTTAATTATAATGAAAAGTTGTGTTTACTGAATTGTTAAATGCAGGAAAACTCTAAATTAAATTCCATATCGGGTTAATTGTTCCAAATTTTCAAGAATTTTTACACTTGAACGATATCAAAAGGTATTTTATATATAGTTAAAATATTTATTGAAATTTCAATAATTTTAGCGTAAAAATTCAGATTGTAGTACAATCATATTGTGTGGTATCAATTTTAATCTTTTGTATAGAACGATATCATCTCTGAAGTGATTTCTGAAACCAGAAGCAATGTGGAGATTCTCTTCGAAGCGTAATTTACTAATGGATATCTCCACGTTGCAGCAACGCGTAAAATATTTTCAACCGTACAATATGTGTATTGTGTAAGTTTTGTGTAAAAGCTTTTAACGCCAAATCGAATTTTTCGGTATTCCAAATTTCGACAAATTCGCCTCGTTCGTTTGTTTCAAATGTCGACTACCATTATCGAATTTCCGCAGTAGATTGTTGATGGAATCAGCGAACTAAAACGAAAATATCACAAGGAAAAACAAAACTGTTTTTTTATGTAAATTCTGGACTTATATTTTCTCTTATTTTTCAGAAAGGCATTTTTTTATCTGGTTTTAGTCAATTTTTTTTTCAATACAATTCGTAAAATGTCTTAAATAAATTTTGCAGACGAAATTCCTGGAAAATTCCCGTATTTTTCCCGTGTATTGTAAACTGTATTTTTTATTTGACGGAATTTGACGGAATTTCAAAGGACTTGGGACGATTGAAAAATTTTAAGAAATTTTAAGGAATTTTTAAAGAATTCAAGGCACTTTTACTTATTTTAAAGAATATCAAGCGAGTTATTTAAAAAAATTTGAATGAATTTGAAGGGATTTCAGATTTTAAGAGATTTAAAAAAAATTGTCAAGGACAATTCCCGGATTTCCTTAAACAAAAAACTTCAAAACTTACTTATCGACGTAAAACGACAAAAGCAAACTTTATAAGTCAAAAACGAATATTTTAATTGGTTCTTTTCGATGCATAGAATCAGAAATTATGCATTAGATTAACAGAAACCAAAAAAACTTTTTTTTGTTGACCTGTGGAATATACTATTTTTTGATGATGACCAGAAATCGCACATTTCCTCGAATTTTTCAAACCGTAAAGGAGGATGCTTGATCCTGAGCTTTTTCCGCGTTCAAGCGAAATTTTCCGAAGTCATCCGAGGACCGTGACGCGCAAACTCTACGGGTTCACCCACATTCGAGACGAATGCGAGGGCATTCGAGGCTGTGCCGCGGCCTCGGGCCGACAGGTTTCCACGGGCCGTGTTACTGACAACCTCGATCTCTTGAAACATTACGTGCGGAAGCCATGTGCTTGCAAAAGCTCCGCGATCTTAGTCTAACAGTGTTTTCAGTATCGCGTTTTTACTCCAAACAACCCCGAGAATAAATCTGATCTTCAAGGTTATCGATCCATCAAAAAAAAACTCATAAGATTCAAAAAGCTTTCTCGAAGAGGTCCAATCCCTGAAAAAAGTGTGTGATAAGATCATCCATAATAATCCTTAATAATAAGAAATAAAAAAAGTTTTTCCAACTATTTTAATTAAGAATCATAGGCTGATATGTAGATTTTTATCGTTTTCAAATGCGTTCAACAGATGCTGTACTTAATTAAAAGTTTTAAAGAATTTATCTATATTAGTTCACTGCGAACTAAACTGGAAGAAAATTAATTGGACAGGAATTCGTTTTCATCAACTAAAATTGGTTTGAATTGAATTAATGTTGACAGTTAAATAAAATCGAGATGAGATATAATAGAATGCTTCATTCCCAGTTCATTCATACATTTCAAAATCTCGGAAAAATTTATTTATTTATTTATTCATTTATCCTATTATTGGTATTAAACGATTTCCTAATCTGCTTTCATATATCTCATTTTCGAAACTTGAAATTTGAAAAATCTGCTAAAAATTGACGGAATGTTTATGAAATAATCCTGTTGCTTATGCGATGATAAAAATCTATGATTATTATTCTTTGATGCTCGCAGAACCTTGGGTGTGTCTCGTAATCGAGTGGGTGAAAAATTCTTCCAGATTGCAGATCGCGTGCTATTTTCATCTCGCTTATTTCTTTTTCTGCAATTTTAAACCATGGAGAATAAAGTGGTAGACTTAAAAATAAAAGAGTAGCGCCAGAGACGAAAAAAAAGACAGAAGTGTGTGTGTGATCCACGTGTAGTGAGTAAATATTTAGGATTACAATTGGCTTACGAAATATGGAAATTGAGAAAGCGATATTTTTGGATTCCGAAAAAGATATCGATAAAAAGTGCGATTGTGATGCAAGGAACATGTTTATCCGATCCGGCGAATTGCCAAGCGGACGTAGGAAGCAGTAATCAAGGTTAGTTTAGAGCTTGACCTAGACCAGCATATAAAAGAGTGTTCACTCTTTCTATTCTATATTTACCGTATATATGTAACAAATAATCATGTATTTACTAATATTTAAAAATAACATTATTAAATTATTATTAATCGTTTTTTATATGTCATTAACTTTTGAATGAATGGGCCTTTTCAGTAAAAATGAACGGATTTTAAATCACTCGCAATCCTAAATTTTAATTTACAAATTGAAATTCTCCTGAAATTGAAATGGCCCAATAATTTTTCAATAATTCACCTCAAAGCATTTGAATCGAAATAAACTAAAATCGCAACGATCTGCATCAGATCTTTATCGCAGCCACATATAATTATCGTGCTTGATACTATATTCATTTTCGATCTGGTTGACTGCCCAGCTTGTTTGTCAGTGATTTTACTAAATGCAAATGTATCACAGTTTGATAGCCTATCGATACTCAAAAACCTTTCAAGCTTCAATTTATTTGATTTCCTAAATCTATTCATTTATTACATTCTCATTAAAGAATGTATTATTTTTGAAATACAGGTTTCTCCAATAAAAATTCTGTATTAAATTAGTTATCAATTTTGATATTTATTTTAAATAGCAGATTAATTTATATACCTGTTTTAATGCTTCAATCCATAGGTTAAATGAAATAGCTTTGTTATAATACCACAACACCTGTGCTAAGCCACATAAAACGATGTAGCCAACGAATGGATATGTTCGCAAGCTTTTCATCAGTAATTAAAAGAAATACAATTACTGGTTGGATTCAGTATTGTGATATTATACTCAAATTGGTAAACGGTATTATTCGACAAATTATTAGTCGGATTTTATTGGATATTTTTGAAGTATCTCATAATGAGGCATCTAGAAAACGAAAACGTAAAATTGGCAAAACGACCAATAACAATGCTCGAAAAAAAAATATATATATATATCTTTAATAAATTGAATTGACGTAAATTAGTTATTGATTATTGGATTAAACTCCCGATTGACCTTTTGATAAATTGACATTTTCTCAGTTAATTAAACTGATAAATTGAATTAGAATCAGATGGATCATCCCAGAAAATCTGAGTGTAAATCATCAGGATCAACTAGTCAGCAGAGGATTTTATTCGGAACAATTGTAAGCCGAAAACCCGAAATCTTGCGCTTAATTAATAAATCATTTAGGGGTCGTTAATCACGCTTGTGGGAATCTGACAACAGCCTTGAGTTCTCGAATGAGGAGGAATTCGGGGAGGAAGAGACAAGGAGAAATTCAAGAGAGACAGACGTTGTTGTCTAACCCTCTTCTAGGTCAGCAGCCCTTAATACCTCTCGGAACCCCTGTCATCGGTTTTAATATCGCGCGAGTGGTACCATGAGATTGAGGAAGTGTGATAGAAACGAAGACAAGACAAGGAAGAAAATAGCTGGGTTGTCTGAAGCTTAACGAGAGGGTGCTCCTTAATAATGAGACGACATTACTGCCAGCAATGAGACAGCTAAATTTACCTTTATAGGAGAGAATTCACGTCAGATTCAGAACATCTCAAGCATTCCAATTACTCGTTGTTTGAAATGGATGTACAGTCAAAAATTCTCTTAAATAAGGATTCATCAAAGATCCCTCAATAGTCGAAATAAATTACAATTTAAACTTTTACACTGTGCAGAAAAGTTTATGGGATTCTGATGGGGTCCTGGTCAGTTTTTCCTATTACTGGTGAATACCCCACGTAGGGAAAACTGGTCAATATACCTCATCAAGATTAAAAAACTATTGTGGATTCATTATTTGTAATATCTGATTACTTAACTAGTGAATTTTCTGAAAATAAAAGTTTTATTATAAAAAAGAGGTAGTAATTATATTTAAATAAGAGGTTTTAAAGGATTTTTAAATAATTTCAAAATAATTCACGGGAGTTTAAAAATTTTAGAGTAATTAAAAATCTTTTAAGTATTTAAAAGAATTTTAAACAATATTAAAGGATTTTCAAAGATATTCAAAAATCTTTTGTAATCTGTTGAGATCACTCAAAACTCTGGTAATTTTTTGAAATCTCTTTAAATCTTTAGTTTTATAAATAAATATAATCGTAAATTGTAGTTTAATAATAATTTTCTTTTATATTTTCATAAATAATTAAACGTGCTGGAAAATGTTGGAAATTCTTTACTTTTACTCGATGTTTTGTTTTAACGTAGAAAACTATTCAATGCCCTGTTTCATTATCAACAATATCTCAGTTTTATTACATTACTTTAAGATGGGAATACCAATGTAAGATTATTGCTAATAATGAGATATTACTACACTATCTTTGCCCCATAATAAATACCTATAACTGTATTAAAATATTTTATTGAATTCCGACCAAGGCCTCGCTAGACTCTTATTTTAAATAGCGCTAAATGGCGCAATTTCTGCACAGGTATTTATACCCGGTTCGGAATGAAACTCGGTATTTTATCAAAATTCCAACACTTGCGTCTGTTTTTCCTGCACAAAACTTAAAGACCTTGCAGACGCTGTCTCGCAGATAACAGGAATTTTATGGATACTTGTCGCCTGAAGGTACACACCACGCATTTCCACAAGTAGCGAGTCATAAAATTCTCTATTTGGAATTTCGTATGTCAATTTAATTACGAGAAGCTATGTGGACTTTAAGTGCATCATCTTGTACGTACGTGTGGTGTATGTCCAACAAACACATAAAATCAGTCTCATACATGCCAGAGGTGCAAGAACCGTTATGAGATTCGTTATACGACTAAGGGTAGATTATTTTCACATTTCGGGCCCCA
>CAJFCP010000109.1:1206576-1253694 GCA_904066005.1 Synergus itoensis | reverse complement strand
AAAATCTCCAATAGTTTTCGAAATATCGCGTACACGCTCTTGTTGAACAGACTGTAAGGAAAACTTGGAGAAAGTTGAGGATTATGCGAGCTCGCATTGTTGGACCGCAGCTCAGGGAGTTTTGCATGATTCAACGACATTGCGAGACGGTCACCAGCGTGGGTGCACATCGTGGGTTCTAAGTTTCGCGAATTCCATTCATAAATCAGCTGGAATTAAACCGCAGTGCGGGGAAAATGGCTGATGCTCTTTTCGGTCGAATCGCATGTATACGAAGGGATGAGTAGATAAAGAGAGATAAAGAGAGAACAAGGGAGAGGAAAAGTGAAAAAGGGATGAAAGGATCGAGAGTGGGAGAGGATAGGGATGAGGCTGGCTTCCGGGAAAACTGAGCCGCCATTAACGTCGAAGCACAACGCAGCGGAATCGTTTCAAGCTCTTCAGAGATCGATTCGTTTGATTTTCCCTTTGTTTCTATTTTTTCTGCCAAGCTCGCACTATAAAGCCCGTCGTTCGATGCGCAGCTATTATGCCCACCCTCTTTCTGACTGTCGGTCCGAATTTATCGGGCATCGACGGTTCCGCGCGAGAAGATATCGATTCTCGTGTCGGGTGGCTGCGTACGTGTTTTGCAAACGCTTTAAAGAAATATATTACAGTGCACTTAACACCCATGAAATATATAGAAGCCGCTCCTTCATTTTGCTTTGGGTGCGGGCACTGCACCTTCCAGAGGTGAATCGATACCTCCGGCAGATAGAGAGTCTTTTTTTTCACATTTTTATTGACTATAAATTTAGATTCGAAGTCACGATCATGCAAATTAATTGTATGGCTTTTTATAATTGCGCTCGCCTGTATTTGCTTGTAGCGCTTCCCTGATTTACCTGGTCAACCGAGGGTGGAAATTAATTAGACTTCTTACTGCTTCGCTTCTTTCTGTGTGTGAAGTATTTAATTATAGAAAAACAAATTATAGCGAATGAACAAACACGTTTTTTGTTTATTACATTTCGTAATATTCATTTGGAAATCTGAGAATAGAGAGATTTAGAAAAATTAATTTTCAATTAAGTCTCAATTGATAATCAAACATTTTTCGTTTAATTGTATGGTACTAATATAATTTCTAGGAAATTCAAGTGGGTTAACGAGGAAATCTCATGAGCCTCTCTACATTGAAATATTAATGATCACCGCTGTGAAACACCTGACGTTAACTATAATCTCGCATATTGCCGTAAATGTTTTAGTGGATTATGTCAACGGGGCAAATCATTATTGTCCTCAATTCGTGGATTTAATAATCAATTCAGTAATGGATGTACTTTGTGCGAACCGATTTTCATGACAGTACACGTTTGCATTATCTCGAGTAGAAATTTTGCTGTGGCCCCGATCGGGCTCAGATTGGGGAATCTGGCCCCGATCGGATCCAGATCGGGATTTCAGATCGGGGATGAAACACACGGCCCGACCAGGCCTAGACCTGATCAAACCTGGCCCGATCGGGGCCCGATCATTATAATTTATTATAATTGCGCAGTTAAAGTGTAATTGTATAATGTATAATATATACAGGGTGTCCATATGTCGGGGAAAAAATGTTAAGGAAAAAAAGATTTGTCAGGGAAGTCAGGGAAATGCTAACTATATTAATTTTTTCGTATTACATATATAAATTTTATAGTTTATTTAACAGGTTTTGAAAACTTTCCAAGGATTTCGAAGGATTATAAAGATTAATGTGAAATAATTAATGTTTATAGAGAAGTTATTGAATAGTATTTTTTTATGTTTAATAATCTTCAAAGTTGTTTTCAAAATTTCAAAAAATAACACTCGAAAAAGTCAAATAAAAAGGGAGCTCGCACTTTTTCTGACTCCACTCTCTGAATCCCGGTGATTAATCTTTCTTTTTAATATGGCGGATAATTTGTCACAAGTGAGAAAAAGTGTCGATAGGCCACTGTCCGTGGCAACCACAGGTCAGGAGAAATAATTTTTCCTTTTAGAACTTTGGAAGAAAAAATTGACAATTAAATAATTACAGAAAGCGTTTTTCTTCGAAAAAAATAATGGTTTCCTCTACGTACTAGAGCGAAATGGGGGAAACAGAATTCAAACTTTTTCAAAAGATCTTTTATGAAGATGTAGTTTTATTTAGATACTATTTGATTAAATGTAATCTAATTAAGTCTCACTCATAAACTTAATGACATTTCGCTTCTCTTTGATCTCTTTACATCTTCCTTTGAGAACTAAGTAAGTGTCAAAGTTTATACTGGTAAGTAACTTGAACAACTTGTGATGCTATACTTTGACTCCTAATATTAGACTATCAAGAACAAACTTCCTGTTTCTCCAAAGCACACGTCTTTAGAAATACATGTATTATATATCTATATTCTATTCTATGTTTTCTATTTTGATTATGCTTTTATCACAGACAAATTTATGCCAAGAAATTTATTATTTTATTTGAATGGCATTCAATTCGAAGTAAACTAAACAGAGAATCAGGTCAAAATCCCGTAGTCCGAGCAGCTTTCGACTCTCTCGGAAAAATGCGATAGTGCCCGGAAATGCGGTCGGATACGTGATTCGAAAAGGCAATAGCGATACGAGACTCGTATTCTAGCAAGTAAAAGTCATAAAAGTGAATATGTGGTCTAGCGTGTGCAATGACGCCTTTGATCAATGAAATAAACGTCCTCCTGCAGTGGTACCAACCATCCATGATGCAGCTGCCTTTGACAGGACGAAGTGCTGCAGAATCAGCCTGACGGCGTTCAGTTTTAGATACGATTGTACTGGAGACTGGGGATGAAAAAGAGTAAAAAAGACGAACCGAAAAAACGCACTCGATACAGTCCGTTCAGTTCATCGGTATCTATCCGGCGGATTCTATAGTACAGTTTGGACGAGTTTCCGGTTAAGGGACTTTTTTAATATACCTCTAAAAACCGGAAACGGAACATCGGATGTTTCATTTGTCCCATCCTCTTTCAATTCTTATTTATAGGTTTTCCTGCTTCCATCTCGAAAATCTGTGAATCATTTTTCTGTCCATTAAAAGATCCAATCCAATTAATCCAATCAATTATCAAATTCTTGTTTGAAACGTTATGAGATAAAAAATATAGAGTAAAAAAATAAAATAAAAGGAATAAGTGTTAAAAGGTTTGGTAGGTTGATCCGAGACTTTATTGAGTGTAGTAAACGCATGGCTCAGAGGCTTGGGACGCTGTAAAATGCATCGCTGTCGTTTTTCCCCAGCCAACTGTTTTACGATTTTCGTAGAGGAATGACATAACGTCCATTTGGGAAAATGACAAAAAGCTGAAAAATCCGGGGTGTGAACAGTAGAAAAGCGCATACGAACAAACGCTTCGATCATTTGCCTGAGTGCTACGTCATATTACTGCTGCCATATTTTCGAAATGGTTCCATCCGCTTTTCACCATTCAATCGACCGGAAACTCTATACTCTGCATCTCCAATCTCACCAGCTTACCATTTCAATTAATGGCACTTCAACAATTATGAAATTTTACAGTAGAAACATGAGAGAACTTTCTTTGCTTTTAAACAATTTTTCTTTACATTTACTGCTTACTCTCCACACATTTCAGGCAGTTTTCAGTTTTTCAGTTTCATTTTCATCCATCTGTGTCTTTTTCTTCTCTTTTAGATTCCATGGCTCGATCCGCCCCAACCACTTAATTTCTCTTCCATTCCGACCATTTCGCGCCCATGGTATTCCGGGTCCGTTGGAATGCATATTCATTTTATTTCTCCGGCCCCATTTATTCTTCCGTCTTGCGGAAGATAAACACAGCGGAGCTTTCACGAGCGGCTACATTGCCGTCGTCTACCAACTTTTCTCTTTCTATATATCGTACTCCACTTCTTCTCGGCGCTTGTTTTCAGCTACGGATTAATGGGGTGCTGAAGGAACTCTTGGCGATTTCAATATGGTTTGTCTCTCGCTCTGTTCCTCTTTTAATTAAGGCTTTCTGTTGTCTATCTATTAAGAACTCTCCCTTCTTAATTTCATTTGGCACACTTCGTCCTATTATGCAATTTTCTGCTCAAAATTTTCGTTTGTATAAAATGAGGGGAAAATGATATTGGGTTCAAGTTAGGCGTCCGGTCTGACGATTTTTTTACATTTATTGGAATAAAAAGATCAAAAAAAAAGATTTTCAAGTTCCAAAAAGCAGTTTATGTGGCGTTGCCCAGAATTTTAAAAGATTTTGTAGAATTATTAGAAATTTTAAAGAGATATTAAAAAATTGCAAGAGATTTTAAGTAATTTTAACAAATTTCAAGAGATTGCATATGATTTAAAAAAGTATAAAAAGATTTCAAGAGATTTATAGTGATTTTAAGAAATTTCAAGGGATGCCAAAAGATTTTGATTGGAAAGAGTTGAAAAGAGTTATCAAAATATTTGTTTTTAGAGATTTCAAGAGATTTCAAGAGAGCAAGAGATTTTAATGAACTTCAAAGG
Organism: Synergus itoensis; assembly: GCA_904066005.1. Taxonomy (NCBI): domain Eukaryota; kingdom Metazoa; phylum Arthropoda; class Insecta; order Hymenoptera; family Cynipidae; genus Synergus; species Synergus itoensis. The sequence goes on along the minus strand of CAJFCP010000109.1, from coordinate 1,249,178 downwards.
ATTTTGAAATATTTTTGATAGGGGATTTAGGAGATATTCTCAAAACTACAAAGAATATTTTAATCTTTGAAAAAACGATTTCTGAAGGTTCCAAATTTCCATAAATGCCATTTATTTAAAACAATTTAACGATTCGATTTCATATACAAGTGGAATGTTCCATAGTACATTAATTTTTCTTTTCCTTGCCTGCCCTCATTTCTGTTCAATGATCTGAAAAAAGTATCAAATTATCCGAGAAAAGGTCGGAAGGGACCCTGAAGGACGAGTTGATCCTTCCAGCTTCAGTTTCCAAGGGGATATTCTTAAAATCCTTTGAAAAAATTTCAAAAAATAAGAATATGATCAACTTTGAGCAACGCATAAAGTAAAATCTTAAAAAAAAAAAATTAAAAAAAAAACTATTTAAACCTGCATGTGAAAATAGCAATGAATAGATTAAGTGATGTCAAGATTATATAAAACGTTATGTTTGAGGGTAAACTTGACTTGGAATGGAACATGTTATTCGAGATTGTTTGGAGTGAGCTTAACTCGTTAAGGTATAGTTTGTCACATGAATAGAAAACATGTGTTCGTGTACTTAAGTGACTGAAAGCTTAAAATTGCAGGGATGTGAATTGACACTTAGGTAAGTAGTTTAGCGACTGTTGTAGTCAGAGGGTTGAAAGTATGATCGAAAGTAAATTTAATTTATGAAAGGGAACTTTAAACTGCGTGGATTACTTTCAACAAACTTGATAATTCGATTTCTTACTCAAAATGATGAAATAGATATCAGTTTATTATAAAATTCGTACACACTCCTAAGAGTTCATGTAGGAGGAAGATTGATCGAACTTGGGAATTCGAAAGATGGTGGAAAGTGATTACTTTCACTAAAAGCAGAGAATCCAGATTCGAGAGTCTTGATGGATCCTCTGTGGCTCAATCTTCTACTGCATTTCGAACTACATGCAAGGAATAGAAAAAGCTTAAAAAAAATGAAAATCTTACATTCTTGCATGCATTCGACAGTTCGATTGAATTTTAAGGCAAAGAGTAGAATTTTGCATATGACCCAGTGAGAATTTCAACCCATAAAGCTGGCAAGTGTGGCGTCCATATAAGACATTCCGGAAGAAGGTAAAGTCGGATCTAGGAGAGCGCCGAATGTAAACACGAATCTGCACTTATGTGAAGAGTAAAAGGAGGATTATAGGAAAGGAAGATGAAGGCTGGAACGGAGATGAAGGTGGATATTATAGAAACGGATGAATTCGTGCCGAGGGAATTCTATACAGGGTAGGATTCTAACTCCCTGGTTATAAACCGATGGAATATTCTTTCCCTGATCTGCAACCAGAAACCTTATCGAAAACAGAATCTATTCTGAGAATCGTGGATCAAACTCGATATATTCATGAGGTCCATTAAGGAAAAAACCTCGAGAAGAGAATGAAACTGCTGAATTTTTTTCCGTCTGTTAAATTAAATTAAAAGAAAAGGTATTTTGGCTTTCATAAGTTTGTCGAATCATCACTTTTTTCCAAGCTTAGTTTTATGAACCGAAATTCTGAAAGTTAACGTTTTTTCAAACAAAAAATTTGAAAACAAATTGAAATTGAAACGAGATTGAAAATATGTAACTGTTTGATGTGAAAAGGACGACAATTAATTTTGAAAATTGGGCGAGATTTGGTTTCTCGGGTATATGAAAAATGATATTGAAGCTGATGAATAAAATAGAAACGATAAAGTTCAATTTGCAGTAGTTGCAAATCGCTTTGGGGGTATCAGTCCATGTGCTCAGCATCCCAGATGCATTTCCATGGATCGGTTTTATTCAGTTCAATTTAATCTCAGCTTTGAGCAGAGTGATCGTTAGGGGTCGTGGAGAACCGGAAATCCATGGAAATCACATCAAAGGGGACAAACCGCTTCGCGGCGAAGTTTCTTCAACCGTTGAAAAAAGACGAGAAATCGGCTTTGGCAGGATTGGTTTGTTACCGAGGGGAATATGCCCTCCAATCGAACGGCAAAACCAATTTACAATTTTGTTATATATGACCTCTTTGAAATATATATAACACATCTCTCTGTATAGATGGCAACAATAGACGAAGCAATTTTTTATGTCTCAATATATGAAATTTCATGAAATCCTTTAAAATTTCTGAAAATTCCAATGAATTTTACAAAATACTTTTAAAATACTAAAATTACTTTAAATTCCACAATTCGCGCAATTTTCAAAAAGCCAATCAGGTTTTTGACAACAATGTCTTCGATATTTTCGAGATATATGATAACTGCAATTTTTTAAGATAGAAAATATTTATTGATTAAAAAAAATCTCTGCATCCAATTGCAGTTGTTAGTTTTTTGACTTCACTTTGCTTTTGTTGCATCGTTTTGGCTCCGCAGTCAGGTAATAATACCAAACAGAATACCTAACGATAGTAGAATGCGAAGTTTAAAGTTTAAAGTTTAAACGTTGTTTACTAGCTAGAGCTGTTATCAACAAGAGGCTATCGGGAACTTCAGTGTTCCGGTTCGGCGAACGGAATACTAACGACTGAGACAAGACCCGCATTGTCGATGAAATCGGAAAGGGTGGCCAGGAAAGTTCCAAAACGACCGTTTCGGAATCTGTTTTCAATTAAGGTCACTCTTCGGATATTGGGAGCAATCGCAACTTCGTAATTTTCCCTTGTCACCTGACATTAGTCTTCGATCTAAGTAATTTAAAATAATTTTTTTTCTGTACTTTTTTTCTACTTTTTTTCTACTACAAATAGGTTTCGTTTACTATCCAATTAGTGACTCACTTATCATCGTGTCAGTCAATTTTCTCCCTTTCAGATTTAGAGAGATTTTCGCACTCAAAGACAAATCTTTTTTCCCACAGTCCAATAAAACCTCCAAACTGATTGATTGCTTTCGGTTCTCGCTACAACCGCTGTCATGGTGGTGAAAGGGGTGAAAAATGTTTGTAGGAAATCTTTCTTTCGCTCATACGTGCCTCAAAAGTAATTTTGAACAGCAAGGAAAAGAAAAACAGTGGAGTTTTCGTGGAAACAAGGCATTAACTTGCGTGGCATCATCATCTACCTGTTTCTGGTTTTAACTTTGAGAGCACTCTAGAGAAAATCAAGAGGCAGCCTCAGGCAAAACGAAGAAATTACTTATGCAGTATTCCCTGCACGTCGTTTTGAATTTAAATATCAGATTGCAATTGTAAACGTAGATTTAAAAAGATTTATGATTTTGAAAATTTTTGTTGAAATTTAAGGGATATCAAGAGGTTTCTAGGAATTGTAAGAGATCTTAACGAATTTCAAGGGATTTCTAAGTTTTTTTCTGAAATTAGGAGTCATTCAAAAGCCAATCAGGTTTGCAACAATAACGTACGCGATATTTTCCAGACATATTTTCCTTACGCCATTTTTTTTAGAAAAGAGATCGTTTCTCTTAGTATCTCTTTACTTTAAATCACTGAAAATGTAGACGTAGAGGACTTTTTTCTTTGCATAGTATATTTTATGAAAAACGAGTGCTTACTGAAACATTATGTGTACAGAATATGGAAGTAATACTCATAAAGGTAAAATTACCTTACGAGATAGAAAGTATCTTAGGGATAAAAGAAGCAAAAGACGATAAGTTTCAAGCATATTTACAAACAAGTGAACACTGGTCCACCGAGATAGGTCAATCTTTGTCGTAATTAGTCTAAATACATTTCGTAAAATTGCAAGGCGTATACGAAGCGGGACCCACCAGATTACTTCAATTAAACCCCTGTAATCCCGGCTTGATGTAACTTTCAGGCTTGGGTTGTTCCAGTCTCACCATTCTATTATAAATTCTACTCCCGATCGTAAATATGCTCCAAATACCTGTATTTTAATCAGATTATCATTAGCAGGAGTCAAAGAAATTATAAGCGTCGATAATTTAATTAAAAACTCGTTCTGGGAATTTACAACATTTTGTGAATTAACTGAAAGAATAATCAGAGGACGATAGAAATAAATGGAATAGGATTGAGTGATTCTGATCGACAGAAAAGAATTTCATGGTGAATAATGAATATTGAAAATTGAATATGGATTTCTCATTCTAGTGATGTGTAACTATGCAAAGATGATTCTTTTCCTTAAAGTAGATAATTTTATGCGACAGGGTTTATTTTCCTCCATTCAACAAGAATGTTCAATTTTTCAATGCAATAGTGAAACTTTCCGGGTAGAATACAATTCCTGATGAGAACCACGAACTGATTTCCATTTAAAGCGAACGATCCAGGTGTAAAGTCAACTTGCACTAAAGGGAATTGGGTAGTTCAGCTTTAATTCGTTACTAGCGAGCACCATCCTACTTGCATTACAGCCTTCGAATAAAAAGCACCTATCATCCTAACAAGCCATTACTAGGCAGTTCAAGCTTTTTTTTTTCCCCTCTTTCACAGACTTGCACTTTTTTCCATGGACCTTTTGCGTAAACTCAATTGTGCAATGTAAAATCGACTTTAGTCGCTTAACCGACTTCCCAGTTCCCTCAGCCTCATAGCAAAGTCTGAAATATGAAATTGCTACAATATGCAGTAAACCGTAGCGAACAGTAGCTCCTTTATGTTTTAAACAGCCACCATAACGATCTCGTTCTAATAATCTCCAACTCAAAGGACATTCTGCTTCGTGCTTTTTCGCCAAGTGTGGTGCTGTGCGAATTCTCCACTTCCGCTTCGCTGAAACGACTTCTTTTACTTCTTTTAGCTACGACGAAGCAAAAATTTTATGAGAGTGCTTCGGGAGGAAATTTTACGATCTTCTGGCGCGTTCGGGGATTTCACTTTTAATTGTAAATAGTCCTTGGATAATAAGTTAATAATATGAGAATTGATGGAGTAATTTGCAATCAATGATTGCGCAAAGGGTTTACAACTCAACCAATCGATTGTAGACCTAATTCTAACTTGAAGAATTGAAGATATTTCAAGAAATTGGAATGACTTCAGAAGATTTCAGTGACTTCAGGAAATTTCAGGAAAATTATAAGGATTTCGAGTGACTTCCAATGAATTCATTTGATCTCATGTGAATTCATTTGTGTTCATGTGAATTCATTTGGCTTTATATGAATTTAAATGACTTCAGACATTTTAGGAGATTGAAGACAATTGAAGTGAATTCATCTGAATTCACTGACTTTGGGAGATTTCACTGAATTAAAGTCACCTGAATTCTCTTGGTCACGTTAAATCTCTTAGTCATTGAATTCTACTGAAATTTCTGTAGTCATTTGAAGTGATCTTAAATTATTTTTAGTGATTTTAGGGGATTTTAAGGGACTTTGAGGGGTTTCAAAGGATTTTAAGAGATTTCAAGTGATTTTAAGGAATTTCAAAGGATATTTTAAGAGATTTCAAGTTTTTTAAGTTATGTTAAGTGAGTGTAAGAAATTTCAAGTGATTCTAGGCAATTTGAAAAAAAATCGAGTGGTTTTACAGAATTTCAAAGGATTTCAAATGATTTTAACTGATTTTAAGTGATTTTATAGATTTTCAAGTGGTTTTGTAGAGATTTAGTGATTTTAAAGAATTTTAAGTGATTCTAAAAAATTTTAATGCATTTAAAAGAATTTGAAGGGATTTTAAGTAATTTTTAAGTTATTTATGGAATTTAAAAAATTTTTAAATAATTCTATGGATTCATTTAAGGATTCACAAATTTTTAAAACATATCTAATGTAAGCACTTTAAGTTATTTTAAGGAATTTTAAGAGTGTATATATACCTGATTTCATGAGTCGTCAACCCCTCGTGATTACGTAATTTAATAACTATTCTTTCTTATGTTTCAGGAAAAAGTTCGAGAGTCTGACGAACGATGGAACTCTCAATCATTAGCATTGCATTGCGATAGAGGTAAAATATAAAAGACCCTTTGTTAAACAATATAATTCCACACAGACACGTTAAAAAGTTTTATTAAAACTCCTACATTTTTAAACTTAATTATACATGACACATAAAGTGACTGCAAGTGCAAAACTCTTCTTTACTCTTTTCTCACGTATTATCAAAGTTTTCCGTAGTTTTATGGAACAGCCTCGTGGATCATATAAATTTGCGACATTCTATAGAAAAATTGTCGAATGTAGAGCGGAAAACTGTGGAGAATAAGAAAGCATCACGTGGACCAAGTGGGTGCTCTCATTTTTTCTTTTCTTCTATTTCGCACAAAAGATAGTTGGAAAGGGGTAGAGGGGGTGAAAGAAACGAATGGAGGATGATGAGAACTTTGAAGAATAGAAAAAGACGTGTTGACGCTTACTGTCACGAAACTTCAAAGAGCCTTTACACCCTCTGTTTCGGAAAGTGTAACACGTTTTGTAACAAACTACTCTTTTGACCGGAAACCTTTGAAAGTTGGTAATATACAATGCTTTCAAACTTTCAAGCAGCTCCTGTCTAACGTTAAATATAACAGAAGGAAACCTTGGAAATGTCTGGAATTTTTAAATTGAATTTTCTACGGGTCGTTTTTTTCGATTCACTACATTTAAATCAACTTCAGGATAAAGAAAACAAAAAAAAGAGCCGATACATTTTTTATTTTAACAAGAAATACTAATGAACAAAACCAAGCGAGACTTTGGAGAAAAGGGTCCTAATCACCAAGGCCATTCGTTCAACGCTGATGAGCTTTTTGCGGTCGAAAGTTTCCTTTAACGACACTAAAATTTCCCCACAAGTTCTGACCCACCCTCGCGAATATTTACTAGCTCTTTGCCTCAAAAAAGGGCGGGAAACGAGCCAACCTTTACCCTCATGCATCCCTCTTTCTGCTCTTTATAGATATATATCTCTAGAATGCTGAGCTCAGTATTATGCGAAGTAGTATCTGGCATTTCGCCTTATATTAAGCATGAAAGCTGATATCAGAGGCTGATAAGGAAATATATTTGCAGAAAAATAAATCATGTATATGAATCATAAAGTTTAAATTCATTCCAAGTGGAAATAAATCGAGGGGTAGTCGATTCATGAAATCAGATGTAAATTTGTATAGAAATCTACTGAATTCCACAGAAGTATCTCAAATCTCCTAAAATATTTGAAGTCACTTGAAGACACTTGAAGTCGTTTGAAGTCACTTCAAGTCATTTGAATTCACCTGATGAAGTCACTTGAAATTTATTGAAGTCATTGAATAATTCTGAAATATTTGAAGACACTTGAAAGTCTTAAAATTATTTACAATCACTTAAAATTATTTAACATCCCTGAAAATCCCTTCACACACTTCAACTTCCTTGAAAATCTGGAAAAATAATTTAAAATACTATGAGATTTATTAAAAAGCCATGAATTCTTTAATATCACTTAAAATTTTGGGAAACCCCTTAAAATTCTTTAAAATCTCTTTAAGTGTTCAGATATTCTTTAAAAATCCGCGAATCCTTAAATGAATCCTTTAAATTATAAAAATTTTTTAAATTTCGTATAAATCCCTTGAAATTATTTTATATGCCTTACAATTTTTTTTAAATCACTTACAATTCTCTACAACTACTAAACCTTTACAAAACCTCTTGGAAATCTGTAAAATCACTTAAAATAACTTAAGATCCTTTGAAATCCTTTGAAATTCTGTAAAACCACTCGACAGATTTATATTTATTTAAATTATTTTGGCTCGATTCCCATTTTTTTGTCGATATATTTTCAGTTTTGCACAACTTTAGCGTATAGTTTCGCTTTATCAGAGAGCTGCTAAACTTTCGTTCGTGTCTGGTGAAGTTTTATTCGTCAAAAGCACCTCCGGTGGTTTATCCGCAGGGTGGATATTTTCGAAGAGTAAGTAGTGAAGGAAAATTTAAAATGAAGGGGGTGGGACTACACCTCAAACCACCATGGAACATATATATGTTCCAGTGTTGCATACAAATGTTTGTCGAGGTTTGACGAGTAGTTTGCAAACTATATTGTGATACTACGAGACTCGAAAAAAGCAGAATGCGGAGACTCGAAAAATTGAAAAAAAAACCTCTCTTCTCTTACTAAATAAATACTTTTCAAAAATATGTTATTAGTTCATTTAATTTGTACAAGCTTTTAATACACAACTAACTAATCAATTATTTATTTATTTTTAATTAATACTCATTTAAAGTCGCTTTTCGCGTTAAAAGTTTGCCACTGAACTTAATTAAAAATTTCCAACTTTTTCCACTTTTGTATCTCGGTAAGTTAGTATTCAGAATAATAAATTCCTTTCACTGAACGTGGAATATTCAGTCAATGTTTTTAAAACAAAACTCTGCTATTTCATAATTCATATATGTGTAGATGTAGAAAATATGAAATTATTAACTTTTCTTCCATCAAAGTTACAATACGTTGCACAATTTCTTTTCTCTCCATTTAAAAATATGTGCAATTGTACATTTGAAGCAGAAACTGGATGAGAAATATTTTCTACATAAAATATCTCGTGACACTGATTTGCCTCCAGCGTTTTTGTCCTCTGGAGATCACTGATATCAGTTTGTACCTATAAAGTTGAAAGACCAATTATTGAGAGGATTAAAAGCAGTTTTTTATAACTATTTACTGAAAAATAAGTGATCATTATTTTTCTGATTACGCAGTATTAAAATTTCATCTATAATTAGCTTTTTCATCTATAATTTACTTTTTTACTGAATTACGATGTTGAAATATAATTTAGAATTCATAATCCTTATTTTTCTATATGATTTCAAAAGGGATATAAATTTTGATGTAATTCGTAACTGAAAAGATAGTTAAAATTTTCTTTCACTTCCGCGAAAACCCTATTATTCTTACTATTTTGTATTGCCACCATAAAAGAAAGACAAGTTTACAACATCGCAAAAGTGTGAAACTAATGGCAACGTCAAGGGATTCCCAGCGTGGGTGGTGCTTGTGTTTACGACGACACATCAGATCATATTTTAGTTTCTAGTTTCCGCCTCGATCATCACATTCAACGTTCTCAAGTTACCTTATATTTTAAAAAGGTTGTCTCCTTATACAAAAAAATAAAGGAAAAATCCCTAGAAACATTCCCCACCTGGGTCATTTCACACGATTTGAGGCTCATTTATTCCTCTAAAGTTTAGAGACTTTCAAATCTTTGAAATTCAAATAACGCACAAAGGATCCTAATTAAAAAGAAATTCAACTAAATAAAATAGATAATATGATTTTATATGTGGTAAATCAATTTGATTAGAATATTAGATAAAATAACAAAAGAAAACAATAGAATTCAATTTTGTAACCCCTTTACAAGAGAAAAATAAACAAAGGGATATAAATGCAGATCTTTATTCGCAACTTATAATCTACCTGTAATCATACAAGTAACTGCACTTTAAAAATGAAAAAATGTTTCCATCTGCTTCTAACTTAGTTGATTTTTTCTCGTAATAGATTTCTCTCCGATTGGCTACGCTCGATCAAAGACAGCGATCGCGCTGGAGAAAAGGGAAGAGTAGAAAGAATAAAAGGAAGATGAGGAAGTTTTCCTTTCCGAAGGAACGAGGGAAATAATGGCGAATGTATCGGCGAACTTCCGCTTCGCTTCCATTATTTTTCATTTGTTTCCCGAGAGGGAGGAGTCTTCTGCATTATTCATAGGGCCAAGTAACCGTCTTCTTTTTCATAATATAATTCACGGGATCTTCATGGATCGGTCTACGGACTGCATACATCTATATATATAGTGCAGAGATGTACTCTGCCTCGAAATTCTTTTTCCACACATTTTCAATCATAGCAGCGAAAAAAAAATAGAAAAATAGAAAAAGTGCGAAATAAAGTGAGTAAATCTATTGTACATACGTAATCTACCTGGTAATCCGACACAACAATTCGCGTGAGCTCGTTATCAACACTTTTAGATTGAAAAATCCATTGAGAGTGGAATATCACTGTTTCGCGTGCTTTAGAGATTAAAAGTGGCGAAGGGATGAAAAAGCGATTCGAGTTTAAGGAGGTGCTACCAAAATTTGTTGTTTTTTTTTTAAATACAAATTCATCCAGAAATATTATATATTCATCTTCGGCTCATTCTTCAGAACTCTGAAAGTTGGCAAATGTGAAATCTCTCGGGGTCTGAAGAACGTGTCTGATGAACTTAAACTCAGATTCTGAGTAATGTAAAATATTAACGAGTCTTGCATATTGAAACGTGAGATTACGACAAGAAGATGAGTAAATATTGTATAACGCCGCGCCGTGTTGGTGCGATCGTGTCGAAAATAAATCTTAACGAGGGCAGATGCAGAATATTAATTACGAAAGGCAGGGTCCGTGCTATTGGATATTCTGTTCTAACCCACCCCCTTTTTCACCCTTTCTGTATTTCTCCACCCCTCTACCGGAGCACGAATAATGAATACGACGTGGCAACAAAATGAAAAGAGGAATAGCGCTACAGCGCGTAATAGAATAAAATAAAAACCAATATGTGCTCTGCGTGACGAGAGAAGATTTATATGATAAAGAATGCGTCTTTTGACACGAACTCTGAATCCACGAAGCAAAAATTGACAACATGACTGGAAAAATGTGTGAGCTGCGTGAAGATTGCCTGAATATTGAAATTTTAAAGGATATTCTGCAGTTATGGGGATTTCACTTTGGAAATTTCTAAATATCTAAAAATTCGTTAAGATGCCTTGAAATTTTAAAATTCTTGTAAAAATTCTTGAACACCCTTAAATTCTTTGGATTTCTTTTAAAATTCTTTAAAATCAGTTTAAATCTATTAAAATCGCTTTAAATTCTCTTGAAATCCTTCAGGAAATCTTGATATCTTTGAAATCTCGTAAAATTTTTTAAAAATCTTTTAAATTTCCTAGAATTACTTGAAAATTTCTTTAAATCCCCTTAAATTCCTTAAAATCACTTGAAATCTCTTAAAAATCTTTTAAAATTCTTTAATATTATTGAAAATCCCTTGAAATATTTACAAAAAATTTTAATTACTCTAAAGTCTTGAAACTCCCATGAATTATGTTTTTTAATGAATTATAATGAATCCATAATAGTTTTTTAATCTTGATGAGGTACTGGCCAGTTTTATTTTCGTGGGGTATTTACCAGTGAGAGCAAAACGCGTCTTGTGAGGTCCTTACCAGTTTTCCAAATCAGAACCACATTAGAAGTAGGGAAAACTGGCCAGAACCCCATCAGGACCCCTTCAACATTTCTGCACGGGTATTATTTGCAATAAAAATAATATTCGTAATCTGACGATTCGAAAAAGTGGAATCTAATTCGAATTATAAGTGGTTCCATTATAAAACCATGAGGTACGTGAATTGCAGAACTGCATAATTTTCGAATGAGAATTCTATTCACCAAGCTCGAAATCACATTTCGTGGTGTGTTCCCGCGAAGCAAAGGACAATTTGATAGTTTGGAAGTGTTCAGTGTACATATATGAGTGTATGCCACTGTTGTGTGGACACTGTCCACTGTCCAGTGCAGTCTTATGCTGGGAAACAGGTGCGCTGCATTTGTTTCTCATTTCCATACCGGCAATGTGTACACGCCATATTCTACAGGATGCGATTTCCAAAAACGTCACGGTACTGTCCTTTGTTAAAAGGCAATTATGGCAAGCGTTTTGAGTGAAACTGGTCCCAGTATTACATTCCACTTTCCTTCTTCCTGTATAAACGCATTTCTCCGTCTAAATGGCCACAATACCCAGTTTTGCATAATAATCTCCAATATTCCACTTCTCAACATCTTCATTCGCTCGATTATATAATGCAAATAGGCGAAATGAAAATATAAAATGCGAGTTAAGATAAATTTGGCTTATTAACATTGCAGAAGTCTGTAATATAATCTCTGTACTTCTTGGTGTACTCATGCAGATAAGACTGCATTTATGTGAGACTATAATGCTAAAGTGCAAAGACTGGTTTCCCAGGGTGGCTACACAAGATCGTAAACGAGTTTTCACTTAGTATGATGCATAATGTACTTTTTTTGATGTTCTCGCATAAATTTTATAATATATCTTAATATCAATACTTAATAATAACGGGAAGTATCTTTCTTTGTTCGACGTCCATTTGCAGAAAATCCTATCCTTAACATAAGTTAACTGCAAGAAAAGTTCAAACTTTCCCAAGTAAAAACTTTGAAACAAGTAAATTTTTCTTTGAGAAAATTTCGAATGTTTGAAACTCAGGGTGTGGGTTTAATAGGTATGAATGAGATTTGACTGAATGGTCCTTTGAGAAGTGAGAACTAAGACTCTGAGGATGAGAATGAAGGAGTGTGTTTCATTGTATTGTTTCAATAAGTATAATTTTGCAAGGAGTGACTTGATTAGTAATAAGGGAAAGTTTGGTGCTGCGAGTAAGTCTTCATTCAAGATAATGAAATAGATTTGAGAAAATGATATAATATTACATAATTCATTGTACAATTCTATTATGTAATTATTCTAACGATAATTATTCAATTTTCATTTATTTTATTTGCATAAAAAGTGTTATTTATGGCAGTGGAGTTAAATCAAAATGAAATTTGTAGTAAAAGTAAGTTTTTCAATTAGAAATACAGTATATTGTCAACTATTTACAGAGGTTACTGCAGTTTTGAAAAGCAAGAAGTGGAACAACTCAAGCGTTGATGCGGCAACGAAATTTCCTCAGAGGTTTGACCGCGCAGAGAATTATTATTATTAACTGAGTTTAATCAACGCAATTACGAGTTGCGTCGTCCTTACCACTTCGTGCTTGGCTTTTCAGGAGATTCCCGAGAATTCACGTCGCAGGGGAATCGCACGGAGGTGCTCGTTAATCGTTTTGTTCGAAATGCTGTTGGAAAGTTTTCAATTTTCGCTCTAGAGGCACGTTTAATTTATATTTAATAATTTAAACATGATTTGAAACTCTCCATGAAGACTGCCATACTAGAAATAACTGAAATTATGTCTCATTCCTCGACGTTAAATTGAAATCTAATTATAAGGTTCCAAGAATCTATTGTCTGAAATTACAAAAGTATAATATAAAGTGCCAATTTACATGATCTAGATTTCAATGAATCACTGCGAGTTGATTCGTAATATCGTTTGCGATAAATCAAAACGTCACCAATGCAGAAGCGAGTGTGTCGAAAATAAATAGTAAACAACGCTGACCCCATGCTAGCTTTGTCCTGCGAGGTTTGTTTGACAGAATCGCTGAACTAAAACAATGTCAAAGCAAATATCATGTATTTAGATTATGCTCTCCTATCATTGGCTGGAAATTCATTAATTATTTCAATTTGTTACTAAATAGCTCGGAGAGCTTGAAAACCTCTGATAGTAATGAACTTAAAATGAGAATTTTTCATTTAAAAAGATATTCACAAAATGTACTAACAATAAATCTTCCCAGGAGATAAACTATGTGGTTTTGGTAAATTTTCAGCAAGCCACAATTTAATTTTGGCATGTATAAGTTCAGAAATTACGTCCTGTGAAGGCTTTGTACATTTTATCAACATCAGGGAACTAGGTATACATCAGCGGATGCGAGGCAAATCTACGAAAATGAAATTTCCTTCTCAGGACGATATGACGTCCGCTAGATTTCTGTCCAACGAAAACACTATCAGTGTAATGCACTTTGCATGCGCTCAATAAACACAGAGTACAAACAACTAATATTGGCCACCGAAGCCTGCGGCACTCAGTATCCGTTTTACCTGTATGTACAAAGGCACCTCTTTCGCACCGCAGAAAGGAAAGGTACGATGAACGCTTCCGCAAATTTAGAACAGTGACACACCCTCACAACTAACCACTTTACTCGAAGGACGTTTCATTAAGGGCTTAGTGCCAGTCGCAAAGCAAAAAAAACGATTTTTTTGAAAATTTGATTTGAAAACAGGTTTTATTACTCATCAAAATATCAAAAGATATAATTTCAGATTTTCAGATTCTGTTTTCAGATTCATTGTAACTTTAAAGGCATTTGTCATAAGATTTATGAGATTTTAACTTTTGAAAATAGTGTTTAAAAGATTGAAATCTATATTGCAAGTAGTAAAAGTCGAGCGAGTCAGACCACACGCGTGTCTGACCTAACATGTAATTTTCTACTTCCACTGATGCCAACACTTCTTCATGGGAATTTCCGTTGTGATTAGCATTTCTTTTTGGCGAAGACTTCGAAGTAATAAGTTTGCATAATGAAAGATGTAGTAAAAGCTCTTTAAAATATTGCTCAAGGAACTCTTTGAGGAATCCAATCCACCGCACTTTCCCAGCCAAAGTGGCTCTACATGGAGATCCTGATCTCTCTTAAGACCGACAGTTCTCGAACCTTATATAATGGTGGTCTCAAAGGAGTCAGGCGTTATTTTGAATCTCATCCACTTTCCGTGAATCAGCCTCACAAAGATCCTGCTACATAGAGTACCAGACGTTTTCTCATCCTTCGAAAGTCCCAAAGGGAATTGAGGCAGTATGGTGTCGACGCTGCCTCGATAAGCAACGAAAATCCAGTGAAATCGCCATTTCTGAAGTTGTGGTTCAGTCACATGAAGGTTAGCAACTGTCAAAGTATTCTCGACGCTGTCGTGATTGGATTGAAGTTTCAGATTTTTAGTCTGACGATTTTTTTTACTTTTTTTGGAAAAAAGTATCAAAAAAATGTTTCTAAAGTTTCCAAAACTGCAATGAATAAAAATAAAAATTTTTTGGGAACTTTTCATGCTATTTTAAATCCAATAAAAGTAAAAAAAAAAGAAAATTAAAAAATTTCGTCAGATTAAACGTCTAATTGCAATTGCTTTCTATTTTTGTCATTTTTATGATTCATATTTATGATCAAAGTGTCCAATTTATGGTGCACTATAATATTTGATATGCAAAATGTTTTTACATATAATGCGTTCTTGTATCTGATGTGTATAATTCTGCATGCATTGTACACGCCTGTACTGCAGAGCATATATTTCCAGTGCATTTTTCTCTTTCCTTTCACAAGTTTCCGCGGCTTCGCATAATGTGATTTCAAGTAGAGAAGAGGATTCACTTCCAACACTTTGGACACGAATGATGCTCAGTTCATAGTGCATTTATACGCATTCATTGTATTGATCCGTTGTGAAGAAGCATTGAAATATTTCCCTCGCTCTCTAGTCCCGTGGCAACAACGCTAGTGGTAAACCGTGCTTTTACATATAAAGTTTATTTCTCCTTTTGCTCCCACAATCTAACGTATCGTCGAATTATACTGCACATTATTCCTGCCTGCTCTCACCGAGCTACAATGTTTTCTAGAAAAAGCAATAGAGAGATGAAGGGAATGGGACAAAAGAGCGTTACGCAGATCATCCGAGCTTTACTCTTTTATGGAATTTTTTCATCGTGTAACAAAAGTCCTATTATTTTACACGAAAATGTTCTAGCTTCGATCCTTTGCTTGTTTTCAGGAAATGAATTTTTCTATATCTTTAGGAGAATTATGGCACATTATAATAAATGAACACGTGGATTTGATACGCATTAAAATTCAAGAGTCACTCTTCATATTCTTGACACAAAAAATATTTCATCTTGTCTCGCACTTGGTTTCTTTAAATTCAGGAAAGGATTTTGAAATCAGTCTCCTGGGAATATATCGGCGTCCGTACGATAATAAAAAATAATAGACTTCGAAAATAATGGAGGAGACTAAATCATTGCATGGATTAACGAGGACACGAAAGTACTTAGCTTTCCTAGGAGGAAAAATTGGGTTTTTTAATACAATTTGGCTCTAAATTCTCGAAAGTTGTCTAATCCTTGATGTTTTTGCAGTTGGGTAATTGGTTCGTTAGATTTTTTATAAACTACGTTTTAGTAGCACATAAGCTGGCAAATTTGTGCTTTTTATTTTATGTCGACATTATACTATATTTATTAATAAGGTATAAAAAATTTCTTGGAATATTTTTATAGAAACGAATAAAAAATGTACATAGAACTCTAACTGAGATTTATCGCGGAAACAGGATTATAAGTTAAATGTAGAAATTCCAGAAGTCCTCAGGTGTATTTTTTTTAAGGTAAATTAATAATTAATATTAAATTCCTGCAGACTTCCGGCTCAGTGATATTATATTTTATCTTGCATCATTCTCTCTCCTTCTGTTGGGCTGTTTGCTCTCCTTTTTCTCAAGAAATCTGAGAATCCTACCGTGAAGAAGATATCCCTATGCATTAATATTTCACCCACCTTGCTGAAAGAGCTCTTCTCCACGCCACGTATACTTCAAAGGTTGAACGCCTAGAGACTCGAAAGAGGAACAGGAAACTCATGTTCGACCTCAGGAAAGGCATTTTTTTAGAAAACGTGGGCACGAATTTCTATTTGTGGTTTGTGACACGTAAAGGACCACACTTTAAAAACACATCACGAGCGCAATATCACACTGAAGAGGGAATTTGATGGTTTTCTTAATTCGTGAATAATGAAAATCTCTAGAAAAATTTCTAGAGATTTCGAATAAATTTACAAGTTTGGGGGACTTCGCATCCTACGCCATTGGGAGATCATATATGAATAATTATTTTCCTTCAAATAAGGATCGAAAACCTACAAAAAAATTATTTTGTACTATCTAAAAAGAAATACTCCCCATTATAAATTCTCTATAAATGATATATTCGTCGATATTCTGTGCATAAATCTGCATTTTTCCATCGCTCTTTTTGTAATTTATGACCTGTCATCACCATTTGCAAAATTGATATCAAGTTTCTTTTAAAATTGAAACTTTAATTAAGAAAATATTTATAAGACACTTACGAAATCTTTAGTTCGACTTTATTAGGGAAGTAAATTCTAAATTTGGATTAAACTTGATCTGGGCCAAATCAATCTTAAAGGTGGGGTGAATTTGTGCTTGGTACATATCAAGAAGCCATGCCGATCGAATTCTTTTCATTTTTTGCCTTTCTTATTCCCACTCGTTCTCATGCTTTCCTTCGATGAAAAAAACGTTTTCCTTGGATCGGTTCCAGAATTCGACTGCCTCGGGTGAATTTAAAAAGGTGATTTTCAACCTTTGTCGGCTAGACACTTTGAGGACGTCGAGTGCCTCGCGAATCAGTGAACATATTTGTTCTTGCGACCTTTTTATCGTGCTATTTTTTTTATCACCAACAGGCATTTCGAGTTGAGAATTTTATATTAATATTATATTAATATGTATTCGGAAATACATGTATTATATATGTAACGTATATTTGAAGAACATCGTTTGAAAGAAAATTTAACTTCCAATTTCCTGTATGAATAACATCTCCTCTCCTTTTATTTATTTCTTTGCCTTTTCTTAACGAAAGTGCACTTCTTATGTCGAATTACATGTCTGGGCATATCGTGCTGAGTCCCATGAGGATTTCACGTGACGTGCGTTCGCCGGAAATAGAAAGAAAAAAAATATAAGTAACTCGAGATAGAAACGCAGTTGCTGTTGCAAAAGTGAGAGATGAAATATGAAACAGACTTGTCATACCGACGAGTGCATGCTTTGTTGTTCGTTGATAAATGAAACTTCGGTTCGCGTAGAATGCAGTGTCAATAAAACTTTCACCATAAAAATATTTTGAATTTAGATTACATATTTCGATTCGAAATACATTTTCAAGAGACTTCTGACTCTTCCTGATATTTGCGAAACATTCTGTTATTTTTTTATTTTTAGATATTTATTTTTAGGCACTGGGTATTTTTTTGATTAATCTGTATCGTTTAGTTTATATCTATTTTTTATAAAGCGTTTTAAATCATTTTATGAAAGTTAGCTTAACTATTTTAATATAATTCTAGGAGGTTTATGAATATTCACAAGATACCAAATTTTAGAGAAGATTACGCAGTCTTAAGTTAAAGTGAGATGCAGTTGAAACTCAAGAGTTAAGTAACTTTTCTTATGCCTTGTAATCTTTCTGGAGAATCAACAATTATCTGTTATTAGCATAATGACAATTTGAAATAAAATAACATTGGATTTACTGGATTAAAAATATCAAAAACAGTTCCCAAAATCATTTTATTTTTATTTACTAGCAGAAATTTATCTGGCGAGACTTTAAAGGATTTCAGAAAAATTCTTGGTACTCAACAAATAAATAAAATCCTCGACTTTTCCTCTTATCTTTTGCATTAATTTTTTTTTTAATTTATTTATTCACACATCAGAAGCTCGCGAGTATTTCAGTTGGAGAAATTCTTGGAACATTCGTGTTTCTCAAAAGGGAGTAATGAGGGGCATTTAGATTCACAAAATTCAAAGCGAAATGCATGGCATGTGAAGGGTGAGTAAGTTTGGGGATGGAAAGGGTGAGGAGTCCCCGAGGAAAGTGAAAGATTATAGGAATGGGGTAGTAGCAACTTCGCGTTGCTTACATAGCAACGTGTACACGAGAAAAGCATGAGAAGGGCCATACAAAGACGAAAAGTGAAAGAGGAGGGTCGCCCATCTTGATTTATATTACGGGCCAATTTCCTCGATGGCTTTTCCTTTTTCCGAGAACCTTATTTATCCCTCTCTTTTTATCGGTATCCTTCTCGCACCCTCTTACAGCTTCTCTCGTTTTTTTTCTTTTTTCAATGCACTTTCTTTTTAAAATATTTATAAATACGAAACACAATTAATAATTCACTTTCATAATAATAAATTTCATTTAAAGAAGTTTTTGGACGTTTAAACCCCATGTTTTTTTAAATTAATCCTCGTCAGTCCTTAGTGTCAATTTAACACCCAAGGGACTGATTAAGATGGCGAAATGAGGGACTGGTGAGGGTTAATCTCAGCAAAGAAAAAATAAGAGAAACGCTAAAAACCACAAGAACACTTGTCTTGAAAACAGGAGCTACTAATTAAATTCAACAAATTAAAACTCGGAATATTTAATCCCGGTGAGAGAAAAATTTCACGGAATATATTCAGGAAGTTTCAGAACAAAGTGGGTAAGCTTTTCTAATTTGTGAGAGAGAATATACCAAAAGTCCGCTTTTGTCAGTTTCTTTATTCCATTTTTGAATTCAATGTTTTTATGCGAATAAAATCAAATTTTTGTTTTGTATTTTTTTTAGCTTGAAAAAAAAAATGTTTTTCGTATTCTAATACTTTTCGAGCGTCACATTCACCGCAATTGCATACGAGGATTTCCTCTCATAAATCCATCGACATTCGCGCGTTTCTCTACACCTGTAAAACTGGGATAACAAGCCGGAGGTCTCAGGCAAACATGTTTGATGGTATGTTCCATAGCTTCGATATCGGGAAAATAACAAATCAGGACAAAACGCTGTTTCGACTCGATAAATGTAAACATTCTAAAGCCCGGGATTGTTAAAAGAAATTGTTTACTTTAAATTACTGAAGCTTAAACTGTTTGTTTTCCATTCTTTATTCTAGAAATAAAACTAGAATTGAGTAATCATTTAAACTCGAAAAAGATTGCATTTTAAAATCGGAAAGGAATCAAATTTTTGAAATATTTTTTAATGATTGTTGCATTTTACAATATCACGTAAAAAATATTATTTACAACTTACAATACAGGTTTTGTGCTTGAATAATATGGACACGAATTCATGATTCCAGAAAAACTGACACTGAAAGTGACCAACAAAGACCACCCCGAAATTTTATAATATTTGTATCTATCACACGTATTGTATATTCATTTACATTTAACATTCATGTTTATTCATGACTCATCAAAATGTCACGTATATAAAAGAATGCATTATGAGACTAGATGTGTATTTTGCTGATTGTGAGGAAAAGTTAATAAATTCAGTTTTAGTACTCAGTTAAAAATTCAGCGATGAAGCTCGGAAATCATTATTTCCCACACAATAATACTCATGAGAGGAAAAGCGACAAAACATCAAAGCTGAAAGGCGTGTTTAGCCGGTAGCGGAAGTAGATGTATGCTAGAACTTTGTAGACGACGAATAAGAAACGCAATTAAAGTACTGGCGTGCAACGCGAAACTGGCAAGCTCGTAAACCCCGAGTGACTTTTCTCGCTTTTTAAACGTTTATCAGAGCTACCACGTAACCCCTTCGGCGACATTTTTCATCCGAGGTCCGTTCGAGTTCAGAACTCTACTCACACTGTATCTCGTGATGCAAAAATGAATTATTTAAATCCGCTTTATTTCACTTCGCTGCGTCCAATAAAATATTTAAATTTTCAAAGCCATTGTTCATAAAATTTACAGAATTTTTACCAAGAGAATTGACCTGTGCAGAAAGCCCTTCAAGTGATTCTAGGGAATTTAAAAAGATTTTAAGAAATTTGACAAAATTTCAAAGATATCAAGATTTCTCAAAGGATTTCAAGCAAAATTTAAACCGATTTAAATAAATTTTAAGTGTTTTTGAAGAATTTAAAGGGATTTCAATCGATTCTAGGGAATTTAAAAGGATTTCAAGTCGATTTCAATAGGATTCAAGTGATATTAAAGAATTTATAAAGAATTTATAAAGAATAAAGACTAATAGTAATGAGGTAGAATGAATGCCTCTATCTATATATTTTGTTTTATTCCACATAAACCTTTATTTTGATTATTATTCAAAAATCAGCATGCTCTTATTTCCTTCTTATATTATGTTACAGATCCAATTTAACCTAATGTCCACGAGCTTGGTCCTCCAATCTCTTTCCAAGTAAGTTTTCTCAGCAGTAAAATACACATTAATAATTAAACTTCATTTTTCACTGACAGATCTCTATAAAAAAAAAAATTTAATACTTTTCGTACATATATTCTCGTAAAGAATTGAGCCCTTTACTTTACTTTAGGATTCCATTTCCTTCATGATTTTCCTTTTTCTTAAGTATAAGTACTCTGCTCACATCGTACTTAATACGTTGTGCTTTAGAGTTGCAAGAGCTTCTTACGTAAGGTATAAAGGAAGTCTTTTCACTTTGACTTCACCCCTCAAAGGAGAATTTTACTTTATAAGGTATTCTTGGACATTTATAGCCCCAAGGAAACATTCGAAATTAATATAATATTATAGAACAATTTTTCAACTCAACTAGTTTCAAGAATATGTGTGAAAATCAGGTAGAAAAGTTAACGAAGGTTCGGTAAACATTGAAGAACGTCGACTATTTGCAATCGTACCTGCTAGGTTTACCTTCATTAGCGATTTCGAAGCTCGGCGAAATTCTAGGACTCACGCGAGACCGAGTAAATGCGATTTGCTACCGAGTTGTACAGAGGAAAAGCACCGGGAATTACGTAGAAAATTTCAGGAGCTTAGTTCGACTAGTTAAATTGCTGAATTGATTGTCAGAGCTTTATGAATTCATTTTTACGTTCGCAGGAACAAGGGATCAATCATCTATTATGTGAGGAAATGAGGGAAAGTTGTGAAAGATTTTTCAAGTGTCTTTTAAAATTGTTCAAGTGAATTTGTATTTTGAAGCCAACTTAACGAATAAGTTAAATAGGTCTTAAAGAAGAAAACACAGTAAAGTGCGAAGGCAATTAGATAATCGCGGTGCGAAATGTGGGTCACAATACTTGAAAGTTCAAAAGAGGATGACGAAGAAGAAGTAGGATAAGTGGGAGAAACGGCAGAAAAGGAAGAATGCATAGCTTGAGGAAAGAGAAACGAGCCTCGACATAAAGTATTAAGGTACTATTTTAAGCGGACCTTCCTCTTATGAAATACGGCGAGTGTAATGCTCTTTGCCGCGTGTATGGGGTGGGTAACCCCTTTTCATCTACTTCTCTCCTGCTCTCTCAACTCGCTCCACCGACACCACTGAGTCTCGGGGTCATGACACGCCTTCGTGCTTTTCTCCCCGTGAGAATCCTCGCTTTCTGTTGTCGTCCTCCTGGACTTCCTTTAGCAAATGAGCTCCTCAAAAGGTATACAAAACCAACCCCCATGCACCAAACTCAGTTTGTTACACAAATATGGCAAATAAACTACTTATGCACCTTTGTTTTGAAACAGGTCTCTTAATGACTATATTAAGAAGATTTGAGGATTCCCATTTTCCTCTTTTATACCCTGTTTTCGAGAAAATTCCCATTTTTCCAATTATTTGACTGAAAATTCAACTATATCCATCGTTTAGGTTGAAAACAAAATATTTCGTTAAAATCTATTCTAATATAGAGGCATAAAATCATGTGAAAAAGGGTCAAATTCTCAAATGCCAAGAAAATTGTTATAAAAAAGAACCTGTGACGAGAAAAATTTGACAAAAGTTATAAAAAGTAAGCCCTAGTAGTAAAGGTCAGTATTTAGTCAGACATTTTCAGAAACAGCAGCGACTATCTTTTTATAATATAGAGGCATAAATTCTTGTGGAAAAGGGTCAAATTAATAAGCCCCAGTAGTAA
This sequence comes from Synergus itoensis, assembly GCA_904066005.1. Classification (NCBI taxonomy): domain Eukaryota; kingdom Metazoa; phylum Arthropoda; class Insecta; order Hymenoptera; family Cynipidae; genus Synergus; species Synergus itoensis. Next base: position 1,226,766 of record CAJFCP010000109.1, on the reverse strand, counting down.
AGGTCAATATTTAGTCAGCCAAAATTGCTGAAAAAGCTGCAACTATCTTTTTATAATATAGAGGCATAAATTCTTGTGGAAAAGGGACAAATTCTCAAATGCCAAGGAAATTGTTATAAAAAAAACCTGCATCGAGAAAAATTAGACAAAAGTTATAAAAAGTAAGCCCCAGTAGTAAAGGTCAGTATTTAGTCAGCCAAAATTTCTGAAACAGCAGCAACTATCTTTTTCTAATATAGATATAATATAGATAAAACATAATACTGCGACCAGAAAAATTTGACAAAAGTTATAAAAAGTAAACCCCAGTAGTAAAGGTCAGTATTTAGTTAGCCAAAATTGCTGAAACAGCAGCAACTATCTTTTTCTAATATATATAATATAGATATAGCATAATACTGTGACGAGAAAAATATGACAAAAGTCATGAGAAGTAAGCCCCAGTAGTAAAGGTCAGTATTTAGTCAGCCAAAATTTCTGAAACAGCAGCAACTATGTTTTTCTAATATAGAGGCATAAAATCTTGTGGAAAAGGGCCAAATTCTCAAATGCCAAGAAAAAACTGTAAACTTTTAATAGTAGTTATAATAAAAATAATATATAAAAAAAATAATAAGTAGTTAAATTTGAGCGACAAAAAACTATCCTATGTACCTATCCTCGTAGAGACTGTGGTGCCTGACAGACGAAAAAAAAAATAATACTAATTGACTTACTGCTCATGCAAATTACATGAAATTGAATGAAAGTAGGCAAATGCCCTTTTGTTGGTAATTTCCGTTCTCTGAACCGGAAGTGAGTCAACAATCAAATTACAGCGTCGACAATTTCGAAGGTAGAGAGTCGTACTTAAGTACTTAATCGCTCTAGTAGGGCTGACATTTCGGCACGTAGCTCTCTTAATTCTGCCCTTTACTCGTTTGCAGAATGCTCGAGGTAGAAAATTTATGAGGGCAGCTTTACGTGTCTTCGACATTTCTACCTTCACGTTTTATGGCGGCTGGAAGTTACGTGTTGTTTCCAGTATAAAAGGAATTCCCCAATGCTACTGAAATAAACAATTACAGCATAAATAAAAAGTTATATAAAACATTAAAAAATTTATATAAAACATTATATACCGCATTTTTATCAAACGCCCTTTTTTTATAAAGCCCTTTTCAAATTATCCGTGACTTAGAAAACAGAGAACATCTGTCACCATCGATCCTGACGAATGGTGATTCTTCGCTGGGCTCGCTTCCAGAAAGAACATTAGGTACCTTCAGCGTCGATATATTCGCTTATCGCGAATGCGCTTTAATGCTCTCTGCCAAAGTTCGAAATTGGTTCGAGTCATCCGGCAAAGTGTTTCTGACAGCTAAGAAAAAGGTCGTTAATGGTTGATTTAATTCTCTGCCATTTGAAATTAGATACATCTGTACACGTTCCATACATAAGTAGAAACTGAATACTTTGGTCAGACACATTTTCATCAAGTAAGAATATACAAAAACTTTTCTTCGACCAATAATATTTGACGAAAAGACTCTTTTCTTTCATACTGAAAGAAAAGAGTTGTTTACAAAAAATAAATGAAATTTAGATGGATACAATGTCGCGAAACGTAAGTTCGCAGAACGAACGCTTAAAAGAAGTGACACAGACAGACGGATTTTGTGGATGGTTTGTGGGTGACAGCAGATGGGACTTGTCCAATATCTCGAGCATTTCTATAACGTATGCGAACAGCGCTTTCTACCTTAGAGTACTGTACGTGCAAGTACCTAGTAGGTGTGTGCACACCTGTACTCCAACTTTTTCACGTCTTTGTGTTGGCCTCAAACGTGTCATGGCGTTTTCTACGTGAGTCGTTTACCGATTTTTGCGAATTCGCTTCGAATCCCGCAAAAGAACTCTTCCAGCTTTGAAGTGTACAAAATTTTCATAACTTCCACAAATGGATCTGTCGTCCTTTTAAATCGACATCCAATAGAGAAAAGTTATTACAACTGTTTCAACTACACGACATTTCTGTAATGTATATGGAATATATACCTTCTCTACTGCTTATGTTTGACCTCGATAACCCCTTTAAACAGTCAGTTGAGGGTCTATGTTTGATATGCAAATCAGGCAATTATGTACTGAAATTATGGAAATTTCACGATAATTAGCCGTTTACAACCATCTTGTATGCAATTAATTACGTTTTCTCATCATCAAATACTTGTACTGCAGATTGTACCGGGAGTAGTAAAATCTGAAGATGATACGCACGAGTTCGTGAGTCTGACCGTAACGACTTGTCTAAAGGTCGTACACCCTTTGAATATGTGCAATGGATATCATGAATTATTCATTCAAATAAGAACATATATATCAGTAACATAGACGTCGCGTCCAGCGTTTGTGATTCAAATAACCTTCAAGGATGCTTTTACATCGGCAAATTGCAAAAGATATTGAAAGTAGAACTCATAACAGTGAACTACATGAACAGATATGTAAATTTCAACAGGAAAATTAGCTTACAATAATATTAATATTTTAAGTACTTTATCGACAAATTATTCCTCTTTGAGTCCTTTTCCAGGCTGAAGTACTTACTAAGTTCTTTGTACTTTAAAGAGCTTCTAAAATTCAATTTTAAGAGTCTTATTATAAGCTTTACGTTTTCTAAGGTGAAGCTTATTATAGCAGTACATGTATCAGCATTCAACATTCGCTTTATGTGTATTGTGAGTACAGATGAGACGGCAATTTTGAGAATTGTTGCCGTTATCAAACTTGAGTTCAACCGTGTCCAGGCGATTTCCCGAGGGTGTTTATCTGCGATCCGCTTCGGACTTTTGAATCCGCCCACTACCCTCGACTCTTCCTTTTCCCTCATGTCAAGATATTTATCTCTTTTATTTATTTTCTTCTTTATTTTCTTAATACATACATTCTTAGTTTCCTTATTTCCCTCAAACTCACATCCGTTTCAATATTCTACTGGTTCTAACATTCGTTCGATTTTACTCTAAAGAATAAATGTCAGTTGTCAATTCCTTTTCGAATTCCAATAATTCTTTATCCAATATCTCTTTATATATTAATAATATCGGAAAAAGTTGAATTCCAATTGCGTACCATATTAAAAAAATATATATAAATTGACGGTTTATTAAACGTGTATGATGTAGATCATTTTTTAGAGTTTGAACATTTTTTAAAGTCTGAACATTTTTATTATTCTTATGTCGTAACACTTGTACTTTATTTGAGTGAGGATAGGTAAGAATAACGCCTGGCACGATGCCAACAGATCTTTCCATCTAAATCAATCATTCTTTCTCAAGTCCTCCAGCGAGTTGCAAGATCACGTGCTCTTGATCCTGTTCTTCGGGAAAATCTACTCTGATGAGCTTCACTTCACAGACTCTGACCCGCAGAAGCTAACTAACTTCTCTATCCTCTTTTCCGATCGGCCATTGCTCCGAGAATGCGGACTCCATTCTCAAAGCCAGATTCAATTTTCGTAGCTCTTCATGAACTGCATTACGTTCTTGAGAAATCTCATTGACTGATGTGTCCTTTACGATCTTGTTCTTCTTAAAGTTAATTTTAGCACCAATACAGTATTATAGGTAGAAACTTGTATAAAGAAAGAAACGATCCTTAATTTGTTCCATACCGTAATTTATTTCTTATTCGATGCTTTTCAAGTCTTCTAGTTTACAAGTTTTTCAAACTTTTCAGAAAAAAATACAAATAAGAAATAAATATGCGAACCGCTTACAATTCTTCGATATTGGGTTGAAACTTTACACGTCTAGTTTGACGATTTTTTTACATTTATTGCCCTAGCAAAAGCTTCGAAATGAAATTCATTCTGAACCAATCAGAAATTTTCCGAATCATTCCGGACTTTTTATCCGAACCAGTTTCTTTCCGATTTAATCAGAAGGAAGTTTTCAATCCGAATTAATCCGAGGCCTATTCAAAATCAAGACGAACTTTCGTGATCCGAATGAATCCGGTCAATATGAATTAATTCGAATGATTTGAAAAAATTCGGATAAATTAGGATTCATGCGGATTAACCGCAGGAAAAAGGTCAAATTAATAATCCCCAGTAGTAAAGGTCAGTATTTAGTCAGTCAAAATTTCTGAAACAGCAGCAACTATCTTTTTATAATATAGATATAATATAGATAATACATAATACTGCGACGAGAAAAAATATGACAAAAGTTATAAAAAGTAAACCCCAGTAGTAAAGGTCAGTATTTAGTCAGCCATGTTTTCTGAAACAGCAGCGACTATCTTTTTTAATATAGAGGCATAAATTCTTGTGAAAAAGGGCCAAATTAATAAGCTCCAGTAGTAAAGGTCAGTATTTAGTCAGCCAAAATTTCTGAAATAGCTGCAACTATCTTTTTCAAATAGAGGCATAAATTCTTTGGAAAAGGGCTACATTCTCAAATTCCAAGGAAATTGTTATAAAAAAAAACCTGCATCGAGAAAAAGACAAAAGTTATAAACAGTAAGCCGCAGTAGTAATGGTCAGTATTTAGTCAGCCATATTTTCTGAAAAAGCAGCTACTATCTTTTTCTAATATAGATATAATATGGATATACATAATACTGCGACGAGAAAAATATGACAAAATTTATAAAAAGTAAACCCCAGTAGTAATGGTCAGTATTTAGTCAGCCAAAAATTCTGAAACAGTAGCAACTATCTTTTTCTAATATAGATAATACATAATACTGCGACCAGAAAAATATGATAAAATTTATAAAAAGTAAACCCCAGTAGTAAAGGTCAGTATTTAGTCAGCCATGTTTTCTGAAACAGCAGCGACTATCTTTTTATAATAAAGAGGCATACACTCTTGTAGAAAAGGGCTAAATTAATAAGCTCCAGTAGTAAAGGTCAGTATTTAGTCAGCCAAAATTTCTGAAACGGTAGCAACTATCTTTTTCAAATATAGAGGCATAAATTCTTGTGGAAAAGGACCAAATTCTCAAATTCCAGGGAAATTGTTATAAAAAAAACCTGCATTGAGAAAAAAACAAAAGTTATAAAAAGTAAACCCCAGTAGTAATGGTCAGTATTTAGTCAGCCATATTTTCTGAAACACCAGCGACTATCTTTTTCTAATATAGAGGCATACAATCTTGTGGAAAAGGGTCAAATTAATAAGCCCCAGTAGTAAAGGTCAATATTTAGTCAGCCAAAATTTCTGAAATAGCTGCAACTATCTTTTTTTAATATAGAGGCATAAATTCTTGTGGAAAAGGGCCAAATTCTCAAATGCCAAGGAAATTGTTATAAAAAAACCTGCATCAAGAAAAATTTGACAAAAGTTATAAAAAGTAAGCCCCAGTAGTAAAGGTCAGTATTTAGTCAGCCAAAATTTCTGAAACAGCAGGAACTATATTTGTCTAATACAGAGGCATAAATTCTTGTGAAAAAGGGCCAAAGTTTCAAATATTCAAGGAAATTGTCATAAAAAAAACCAAATCTTTTTTTTGTAAAACTTCCAGTCTTTCATGAATAAAAATTGCAACAGTGTCGGTTAATAAGACAACAATGTACTTTCTATATAAATTAGATCCTGTTTACCCAGAAGGGTACATGTTCTCTGATTGCAGGCGACGCAGGGACATAATGTTGCGCGTGCTGGGAGTTCGACTATTGTCGAGGCTGCTTGTCCTTGTCTGTTCCCTCTCACTGCTGTCACTCCTCTTCCTCAGTCGATGTGGCTTCAATAATCTCGACACGGACCTCATTGACACCACCGGTGAGTTAAAATTGAACTACCTTTACTCCAACTTGCTCACTGTACCAGATTTTTCGTAATGTTTCTACAATACATGTATTTTTCCTATAATTAACTTAATTATGCTCCAACAGAGTTATCTTTCAGAATTCAATAATTATGATACACTTTCTGATAAAAGCTTTCAATTTACGTTGAAATACGCTACATAAATAGATCAAGCAAATGAGAGATGTTCTTATAGGAACATGCGCTCTTAATAATGCGTTCTTACATATGCTTACATAACTCACCGGTTGTAATAAAGGACGCTTTCCGTAATCTGACTACTGGCACGACTAACGCTAACTTTCCTGTCCCTTACTACTACTTGGAGCGATTTCCATTCACGTTATATCATTAATGCAAACTTAATTACTCTCCTCGCTGGAGAGTTTAGTGCTTAATGTAAATTATAAATTTAATGCTTAATGTTCTCAATTTTCGATGAAATTTGATGAATGTTACATTTTTAATCAACTTCACCTCCTAAAATTCGAGGGTCTACGATCAGTCTCCAGAGGTCATAAACCAAACTTCAGACGTAAAAGACGTCCTCACCTCGTAATGGAGGCGTTTCATCTCCCGAGGGATAAAAAACTGTATTAGCAGCACCCAAGTGGGCGTGAAGCTTACGGTTTCGGGCCGATGCTGTAAATTTAATTGGAACTCGTCCAGCTCACGAAAACAGCTGACACAGCGGGGACTGCACATTCTAGAATTTGCAGGAAGCACAAGCTTTTCCAGGGATGCTGGCGTTTTACAGGGAGCAAGGAGTCTTCTCATAAATTGCGACACCCTCGTCGAGGTGACATACCGGAAGTAAACAGTGACGTTAAGTAGCTCCCCAACAAGATCTCCAGAGACGCTCGTATATAATTGTTGACGTCATAATTTCGTTCTTATTATTCTCGGGAATTCTTGATTCGTCACTTCAGATGAAAATTAAGATTAAAATTAAATGATATCCTGAGTAAGTGTTTTTTGCCTAAAGGGAAACTTTCAACCTTTCCAGGAGCTTTACAATTAACGATTTCAAAATTGATTTTATATCCAGGACCCCATCAACATTTCAGAAATTTTGACGGGGTCCTGATGGGGTCCTGGCAAGTTTTCTCTACTTCTAATGTGGTCCTGATCTGGAAAACTAACAAGGACATCACAAGGCGCTGTTAATGAGATATTACTACTATATCGTTGCCCCTATTTCGAAAACATATTCAAAGACTAGAATCGCGATTTATGAGAAATTTATGCGACTTGCAGGCCAGATTGCAAGGGGCTTTATGCATTTGATTGCAGTGCATTATTCATTACGATGCTCGAGTGTTCGTGTATAGATTGTTTGCGTCTGAGTCCAATATACACATTCGCTCAGCGTTCACTTCGACACATTCAATTATTGAATTAGAGACTCAAATTAATATTCGAAGCACTTTAGGAGTGGTCACTACAAATAATTCATAAGCACACTCTGGAATTAATATTCATACAAATAAACAATATTTACTACAAAGGAAACTTGGTTTCAAATGTAAAACTGGAAGCAACTCTCGAATAACAGAGCTCTACCATTTTTTTCCTCCTTCTCTCTACAAATTGTTTACAGACAATACTGAAAGCTTATAGAAGCTTTATGTGCAGATTATAACTTATAATGAGATTAATGAGTGAAGTTTCACTGGAGAGTAATGTTAACTTACAATTAAAAGTTACTGCAGGTTGTTCGTTAATATCTGAAGTAGAGTTTTAAAAGTATTAACGGAGGCTTGAAATCAGAATTCTGATTCCAAGAATTCTTAATTTCTTAGTAGAATAATACATTTTTGACTTTCAGCCATGCAAGGCTAAAGTTTTGTATTCCACTAAATATTGTCATAAACTAGGGCATACATCTAATTGTATGATCGATTGTAGTGGCCCTTAATTGCTTAATCCGGAGCTGGTTATCTCCCCAAGCAACTATGCCTGATATAACTAGGTGGTACTACCGGCACTGCGGCACACGGGTAAGATAAATGGCCGAGGATCAGGAGCATATTATTTAACTCTCCAGTTTAATTAATGCTTTGCACCATCCTACCACACACAATCTCCAGTCTGCACATATATTTCTGAAAATACGCATGTATGTGCGAATATCCACTAACTGAATACACGAGGTTCATTGCAATTATGCGCTCCTATTTTTCAAACCTACTTTTCCTTTTTTTCCCCTCTTCAAAATGAATACCATATTTTCAAGCTATTCTCTCGTGAAATTTATTCTTTGTTAAGCAGAATATGAAATTCAAATGATGAAATTGATAATATTTATGAACAAAATGATAATATTTGTTGTAAGTGTTTGTTATTGAATATTAGTATTTATTAAAACTTATTTTTAAAATGTCTTATTAAAAAGTGTTATCTTTCTTTTTTTCTTATTCTCATTAGGAGACTCCTCTGCTTTCAGAATTTACAATCTCCTATTAATTAAACCAGGATATATAAACTCATATTTTTTCTCTCCTTTTAATCTTCGTCGCTTCAATTTTTAATTTTTATTTGTTTCCCAAGCAGAGGAAATACTGGGAAATAATTAGCAACATTCACGAGAGAGGAACCTATGAATACCAAATTACTTTCGCTCTGCCATAATTTCACTTCAATTAGAGAAGTATGTAGTGTACGAAATTCTACGATGAAAGTTGGTGGAACTTTTTCAATTTTAGGTTTAAATAATAAGATTAATGACAAATTTAGTGCACGCCTCACATCTAAAATTAACATTTAATTGAACCTGGAAAATAGTTTGGAGAAACTGTTCCCACAAAGAGAAGCATAGTTCAATATTTTAACAAAATTGAATATTATCTCGAAACTAGGGACGGCAGCAAGAAGCTTCAAGAATCAAGATGTGAAAGAACAGAGTCTTTATAATGGGATTAAAGTGGTTCATATGAATAGAAGCTCACAAAAGCTTTAATTATCTTTACAATGTCAGATTGATCAAAGTAGTAGAAGTAAGTAGTATTTGACAGGTTTCCTACTCCTATCATGATATTAAACCTGAAGAAATCCCCAAGGCAGATATCAAGTTACTTCAAAGGAAGACAAAGATCGACATTGACTAATTAGAAAGGAAAACCTATTATTACGGAATCTCGAGACATAAGATCCGCATGAACCTCATTAATTATATATTAATTACGAAGGAAATCCTATCTATGGTACTAAAACGAACTATATTCCTAATTGCAAGAATAACACCTTTCAACCACATTCAAAAATACATTAGCAGTTAAATGTTTCCGGAAAGAAGATTTATATTATAGATAGAATTACTTTCAAATCCAAAGACTGAACGTTCTGCGTAAATTCCAAATATATGGTTTAAATTTAATGCTGGCTTTGCAAAGCTCGCAATTTCGAGTAAAGTCACCTTTCAAATTTAATCGACGTTCCTGGAATTGATTCTAAGTGCTTTACGTTAAGTGTAAATCGCAATATAATTTGAATCCTTTTGAATAATATATTGCACACTGCAATTACCTACACGCAATGCCAAATTGCAGAAACGTATTCATTTGAAATACAAACATCCCTGCATATGTGATATTATATATGTATGTGATAAATTCAGTGTCCCCGCAGGGTTTATGTTAATGAATCTCTTACCCAAATTGAAGGCGCATTACATATATGATTTTCATGTCTGAGTGTCTCAAATTTCCTTCCAGAACTTTTGCTCATTTCTTTTAAACATTTTGAACAAAGGTTTTGCAAAATAAATTTTAGACAAAAACTTCGGGAATTTTTAATGTCGGGAAATTTCATCTTCGGGAATATTTAACTTCGGCAATAATTAATTTTGGGAATTAAAGACCTGAAATAAACACGATAATCTTTTATTTTGTACTAAATAAATATAACCCTGCAAAATGGAAAGAAATGCCCACTATTAAGAAGAAACGATTGATGCCTGCATTTATTTTTGACATCCCATAATGGAAACTTCCTAACGTTCAGTCACCGGATATGAGTTTTCCTTGTAACTTCCGAAGCGTCTGCTTGAGATTCATTATCCATGTCGAAAGTAGTGATGATGTATTTCCCCCAGTCTCACAAATGATCTCTGTAAAGCTCTTTCACTAAAAAAGTCGTTAAAAACTGAAGATACTGTGAATATTGAACAAGTGCTTTTTTAAACCGAATAAAAGAAATTAAAATAAACTGAGTTTTATGGTTTGCTTTACGAACCTCTATAAACTGCAATACTTCGACAGATTTTGTAGCTGCTCAATTTGCCCACTATAATTTTTCCAATATTGAAAGATATTTGAAAACGCTTCATTCAATGGTCCATTACGCTTTACTGTTCTGCACAATTTCCGTAACACCATTTTTTCACCTCAAAGCAAAATTGTGTCCAGCCACAAACGTCCGTTTATAGCTTCGACGATTCTTTTCCCTCGCTAAATGAGAACAAAGTAAAATAAATGAAAAATATTGTCGCCACTCTGACTATTTGCACGAAAATAGGAGTACCCAATCGAATATCAATGGTGAAAATTTCAAATGGGGTATAGGGAATTTTCAAATTATTCGCCGGTGACATGGGTTTTCCTGCTATCGCATTGATGAATAAATTGTTCTATAAAACACAAAAAAAGAAATTGTGAACTTCTATAAACAAAGGAAAAGATAGTTTCTCATTCCAAGAACAGTAAACGATTTTTACAGACTAGTGCTTCGGTTGTGTCTCTCTTGAGATTTCCGACTCCCTTTACCAATACCAAAAACAACCGGAAATTGAAAGTATTCAATCAAGAATCTCCACATTCACTCAGCAGCGTTTTTTTTATCATTTTTTCTTCCTCGCAGAGGAAGCTTTGTTCAAAATATTGAATTTTACCATTTTTATGTACTTTTATGATTTTTGTAAAATTTCTCTTATTTTTCTGAACTGGTAATTATTTCTCAATTTAAGTTTATTCAAATCTGGGATAATTCTGGGATGACGTTGCTGCTGTTTATGGACATATTGAAGAATGTTGTCCAATAACGAAAATCGATATTTGAATTTTAACACAATAGAAATTTATTCGAGAGTTAATAATACCGTCAAGCTTCAATGAAAAGCAAATTTTATTTAATTTAAATTTGGTTTTCATTAAAAATAATTTTCGGAAATGGTATAGAATAATGGTCAGGTTGAATATCACTTTTCTAGATATTGAATACTAAAAATTGTATGTGATAATATATTTGTTATATTTTAATAAAAATCCTCCTTTTCAAATCTTAAACTGAATAATTCGCGGAACCTAAACAATATTTTCCATCTCGAGTACCCACGGAGCCGCATAATTTATCTTTCGTTTGAGATTGGTCGTTCAAATACGAAAGTCTCAATATTCTGAACTCACTGAGAGAGAAGCAATCGACTCTCGTCGTCTCGAAAGTTTGCAATTTCGATGCGGTACACCATATCTCGCAGCAATTATACCGGATATTACATGCTTCACATTCAAGACAGAACATTTTCAGACAAACTTTAGAAAATTTGACGAAGGAGAAGACTTCACTCTGAGAAAATATCTGTCCTTAAAAATAAATAAATATAAAGTATTCATGAAACTTATGATTTTAATTTCAAATTTTAAGTCCATGTAACCTTTGATCTGTAAATAAATAGGACCAAGTTTAATTATTCTTGAATACGTACTCTTCGTATTCAGCATATGCGTTGTAATGAAAATTTAATTAGCGCAGAGTAGAACTTTCCCAGGAAGATTATAATTATCTCTCACGCTATACACGTGCATGATATAATAACAAGCTCTCTTAAAAAAATCTTACGGTCCTTATTTATGTAATGGTTTGCACATAAAAGCTTTTGAGTCGTTAAAAATGTAGTTAGCTTCTGGGCATTGAATTTACTCATCAGCTTTTAAATTGGAACAAATTACAAAGGTGAAATATTAAAATAATCTTTTATTTTCTTTTATTTTATTTTTCTTTTCTTTTTCTTTTAACTACATTTTACATTTCATTTATAACTGATATTCAATTCGTCTACGTAAAAACTCGAAGAGCTTTCTAACGAACTAAGTAAAAAAGGCCTCACTTTTTTCTGACTATGCGAAAAAGGAATTTCGAAAGTTTGGAGACGTTCGCGCGTAAAATTAAGTTTAGCTCTTCCGCGCGAAATCACCACCGGAATTTCCGACCAACCGGAAAGATAAACCTTACCAGAGGCTGTCTGGTATTTCCGCTAAGAAGGACTATCGGTTTCCGACTGTTAGGTCGTTTTTTCTGTCTTCACTCTTCCCCGTTTTTCACCTCCGTGTGCAGAAACCGGGAAAAATAGCGTTAGACAACTCGAGTCGACGATGGAGTTTGGGTAAGAAACTTTCGTATTATTTGTGGGATGGTGTCTATCCTTTGTTGTGAACTTCTTAAGGAGAGGCAAGTGTAGGTGGATCCAGAAATACTAGCGAAAGTACCGGAGACGTGAAATCGGGCGAAAGAGTTTATGATCAAATTATACGATACATGTGGTGAATATGTGCAAAGTACGGCGAAACTTTCAGCTACATCGACAGCTGACTTTGAACTTTTGGCCTTTATGACCTTTGAAAGATAAAGTCTGTTATCCCTCAGGAAAATGGACTTTCTTTTTTCTTCTTCACCGACCCTGATTTTGTACAACATTCTGTGATTTCACTGTCAATTTATTATATATAATATCGACTTGAGGCGAAATTTCGATGGGATCCTGATGGGGTCCTGACCAGTTCTCCCTACTTTTAATGTGGTTCTGATCTGGAAAACTGAAAAGTACCTCACAGGGCGATCAAAATTAAAAAACTATTATGGATTCATTACTTGCAATATCTGATTACTTAACTGGTTAATTTTCTGAAAATATAAATCTTATTATAAAACAGAGGTAGTAATTATAGTGAAATAAGTGGTTTTAAGGAATTTTTAACGAATTTCAAAATAATTCGCGGGAGCTTCTAAATTTTAGAGTAATTAAAAAAATTTTCTTAAATATTTCAAGGGATTTTAAGAAATTTTACAAGATTTCAAAGACATCAAGATTTCCCAAAGAATTTCAAGAGAATGTAAACCGATTTAAATAAATTTCAAGTGATTTGAAAGAATTTTAAATGAATTTTATAGGAATTTAGGGGAGTTTCAAGATTTTGAAGCAATTTGACGGTTTTCTGTTTTTCGCCTAGTGAGATCCTTTCCAGTTTTCCAGATTAGGACCACATTGGATGTAGGGAAAACTAGCCAGGACCCAATCAGAACCCCATCAACATTTCTCCACAGAAAAAACAGCAAACAGCTGAGCCAAATAAAATGGATATTCGTATTTCTTTAATCCCAATTTATGGAATTAAAATCTCGTTATCAAAGGCTTTTGAAGTTGCTGGTTGCGAATTTCTCTCAATATTCCTTTTTCGAGAAGAAGAAAAAAGAAAAAGAGGGAATGATATAAAAACAGAGAAAGCTAAATGAAGGGAAGTAAACAGAGGGTCTCTGCTATTTCACAATTCAATTACGATATTTGTACTTGGAATTACCAATAAATCGGGGGAGTTAAATTCTAACGTGACATCCGCTTTCCCAACAGCACACTAAAAAAAAAGTTTTGAATCAAGCCCGAAAGGTCTAGTTTGTGTTACATTTTAAGCCAGCTTTTAGGCTTAAATTTAGTTTTAAGCCCAAAAACTGACTTAAATTGTAACACAAACTAGACCTTTCGGGCTTAATTCAAAACTTTTTTTTTTCTGTGAGTATATAGATGCAATCGAAGCTCATATAAGTGTCTGTTTAAATGCGTTCGTGTTACTGTTTACACAGTGGTTGCCTTTCCCAGCGTGTATTCGAGGCATCCATCATCGACTTCCAAATACCGATGAGGATGCAGGGTCCGTTGTTTACTGGTCATTTTTCGTTTCGCTGGGCACATTCATTAACTCGCTAATTAAATGCGCGCCAGTGAACATCGAAATAAAACGATCGACCAATCATTCGTTAGGAATTAATTACGGTGCTTTCACATCTCTGGGTATATATGTTTCTGCTGATTCATGAAATGTGTACGTCTTTTTACATTTTTTAAATATAAAATTACATCGATTTATCAGTGCTATCCGTATCAATAATACCAATTATTTTTCCTGTTTTATCAATAGAAGTTTATTGGATTTGATCAATATCAAGTTTTGTATTTTGATATCTTGAAGTTTGTACAATGTTAATTGACAATATCTTCATTTCCCGGTTATTGAAAATAATGGAAAAGGAAATAGGATATGAAAACTGGCATTTTTCAATTGAGAAGCAGAGACCAAACAGATTCATCCGATTATCCAAGATAATTTGATATTGTTCGTTATATACAGACCTTCAGTGCCAGATGTCCAGGAATTACGTTGGCAGCATTGCAACTAAACCGAGTTAATAACACTATGGAAAGCAATGGCGGGGTCTTCGAGAATTGAATTACGCTAATTGAGATCGGTGCTGCGTAATAACATCCATAACCATAACCATATAGGAAATCGATCTTCTGATTCATTGCGCTAATAAGCAATTTTAGTTAGTAATCTTTAACCCTCGTTTATTTATTAGATTTTTCTTTTTACTCGCTTTGATTATTGAAACAAGTGCATATAGCAGAGATTACCTATAAACCATATCAATAAATGCCATACATGGCTGGTTAAATATGATCTGATCAGAAATTTATCAGCGAAAATTAACACAAATGTGAATTGCCATAAATTATAGTCCCATATGGTTTGAAATATGAATTCGGTACTTATCATGTATGCAGCAAATGCATACTGTTTGTATTTTTGTGCAGATAAAACGACAAAAAAATAAACGTATTATAATAGTCTGATAAAGATAATATATATCTCGCTCTATAAAAAAAGTTTCAGTAAGATAAATGTAATTGCGTAATTTCTCATTTGTGTACAAGCCGAAATATATGTTGCAATTACTTCTGTAATTAGAGTAATTACAGTACACTTGGCAAAAGATTAAAAAAACTCGGCAATTTAAATTGTCGGAATGAGTGAAATATATTTAATTTGCCATTGTTATGCACTAGTATTATTGTAGTGCATGCTTTTTATGATAGAATAAAAATAAGGGACTATTCTTGCCCTACTTTTTTTGACCCATAAATTCATATGCTGAAAATTCATCGATTTACAAGGGTAGAACTGTACACCAAGTGCGATAAGGGTGAATGAAAAGGGAGGTCAAAGGGACCGGAGCTCGATGGCACTGAATTTTCCTTCGAGACATGTGGCTTCGCATGCACGTGACATTATTTATTACCACGTGCGATACCCTTGCCTGCCAGGAAGCGCAAGCATTTAAAAGTAATTTATACCTACCAGCAGGTTTACGAGCCGGAGAGTAGATGGAACTTTTTACGAGAAAAGCGAGTTTGATAGCATCACACACCGCATTTTAACTACACTAAACCTTTTTACGAATTGCCACTGACTTTAATATTACCTAGCTGAAATACAGAATCCATGTCAAGGAAAACGTTCAGCAATTTTAGGCGCGAGTGAACACAATATTTCGAAATGGCGTGCTTATAAGAGTTTAGTGCCCTCCCTCTAAATTTTATTAAGAGGGAAGATATAATCAAGTTTCGAATATTAAAATAATAAAGAGTAGGTTAATCCTCCTATCTTAAAAAATTGGTGTAACGAAATGTCTCGAAAATTTCCCAATATTATTGTTGCAAACCTGATTTTCACAAAAAGCCTTAGAAATACCTTAAAATTCGTTAATATCTCTTACAATTCCTAGAAACCTCAAATTTTTAAAGTCATAAATCTTTTGAAATATCCTAAAATTCCTTAAAATTCTGCGAATCTTTTAAAAATCCGAAAAAATCCTTTAAAAATTTGTGTAGCGTTATAATGCTATTGCATATTTTATTATTTCAGATGTATGATTTGCAGTTCCCTTCATAATTTGAATATATGTATGTTTATCCTGTTCGATGGATGCTAGAATTATTGGTTTAATGAGGAATTGGGTTGCAGAATGTGTGTGTTTTATAAGGGTGGGAGGGGGCTGATAACAGAGATATGGAAGGATGATTCAAACTCATGGGGGCGGGTGAGGATCCATGAACGAGGACCTAGCAAACTTCAGGACATTCCACTTAGCAGATAGCAAGCCACCGATGCAGGTCAACATACTGCATCCGCCCTTGGGTATACATTTCGTGCAGGTTGGTACCCATGTCGAAGGCTAAGTGTATGATCAAACAGGAAGGCTATCACAGTTTGTTTGCACGAGGGTGCAGGATTCCAAGTTTCATGTAACGTATCTGCATATTTGTTCGAACTATGACAAGGTACAAATAAAATCATCACAGGATCAAAACAGAGTTTGCTTACACTGCATTGGATATTAATTGAAATTCGATTCAAAGTATATACTAATTTACAAATATTTCATTGAGTTAATTAATCTCCTTTAGTGATTTTTAAAAATAGTAGATTCTCAAAAGTTAAAAAGTAACAATTCATCCATTATTTTTTTTTTAACTCTCTATAAATAACACTGAATTCATCAGTTATATGGAAGTTTTTTCCGATCAGATTAGCGTCTGATAAAATCCTGTCGTAACTACTCGGAGATTTATAACACACCTTCTTCAGTAGAAAATGTGTTTACAGCCAGACAAGTAAAGAGATTTAAGCATCGCTCAGCGAAGTAGCCTATAAAGATTGAAATCATTCCGAAATGTGTTTCATTCTCTTAAAAGATGTTAACGTTTTATGATTCACTGACAAAATAAAACTCCCTAAATTTATTTGAATACTAGCTGAACAATTGAACAACTTGA
This sequence comes from Synergus itoensis, assembly GCA_904066005.1. Classification (NCBI taxonomy): domain Eukaryota; kingdom Metazoa; phylum Arthropoda; class Insecta; order Hymenoptera; family Cynipidae; genus Synergus; species Synergus itoensis. The sequence continues at coordinate 1,210,083 of CAJFCP010000109.1, read as the reverse complement.
TTTTATAAAAAATGAATGATTAAGTTTCTCGATGTGAATGGATTTACGGGAATTTTTATGAATTAGTGTCAAAAGCGTGTCTGGCACTAAAAAGAGAGACTGGTTCTGAGACGTTAGGAAGCAGGATGCCCATTAAGCCGAGAACAGAGACATTTATTTCACTTACACTCTGTGCGCGAGGGAGAAACGCCACACAATTTATCGTACTTACCAGCTCGATTCTTTACAGGCCGTAAACCCTCTAGTAGTTGTAGCAATGTAAGAAGGTAGCAATGTAGCAACCTTCCGAGGCTCTGCACTAGTGTCGAGAGAAAACTAACTTATCAAGTGCAGTAATCTTACAACCATTGAAAACTTTCCATTGGTATGAATTTCTCTTCTAGCTTTCAATTTGATTCCTCTGAATGAATTGCACTCAAAAATGAGTGCAATTCAATGATTTAAATTTATTATTTGGATCTATTTCAGATCCAAATAATAAATTGAGCTCAAATTCAATTAAATAATTGATACTCTTAAATAATTGATACTCTTGAGAAGTAGAGCAAAAACTGAAAAATTCACGAATCAATAACTTTAAAATGTGCTAAACCCTCTTCCATAAACAACTTAGAGCGTGTACATTAAATTATATATTAGGTTCATCGAATTATGAAAAATTGGGTCTGTGGAGAAGCCCAAATGGAAAGTTTCTATGTGATAAAGTTTTTCAGAGCTTCGACCACGAACGAAGCGAGGGTGAATTTTCTGTACAGTGAATATAACGTTAAATAAAATACCAGCTGCAGTCACACCATAAAGAAGACGCCGTAAAAGCAGCCGGATAAAATCTCAATGCAATACCTTATTTATTGCATCGGCTCGAAAATTCGCAGGAACTTGCTCTCTACGTAGCAAATAATTTCACATTTTCTCTATTCCGATGTAATACTCCAGTATATAAAATTGCTTTTAACATATTTTTTGCTTTATCTTTTTTTAGGTCCTGTCACAGCTATCAACTTGCTGGAGGTGAATCAACGCGAAGAAGAGACGCGGCTCGAGGTTGAGAGGCTTACGGCAGAGATCCGGACATTAAAACTACAGATACTTCAACTGACAGGTGAGAAGGAAATTATTATTGTTATACTCTTTGACTGAAGTAAAAGGAACTTTTCGAACTAGGGAAGAAAGTAGATTGTAGATTGACTGTGAACTGCTTTCTCGCAGCAGTCAGTCTTACTTTCGAGTCGGTCTAGCAAAGGGTGTAGATAAGTTAAGCACGGGGGAATCGTAATTACGGAGTCGGTGCCTCCATTGGCCGATCGATCTTCCTTAATGTCGTTTACTCATGCCCAGATAAATCTTCTTCTCCCGGATCACGGCCGACGTGGTTTCCTGCTAAAGCTACTAAGGCACAAAAATTACCCACTGAGAAATTAAGACACATTGCCACATCTGTCTTTATTGATTTTTCTATGCTGTTCCTTTAATTAAATAGAAAAAAAACAACTCGGAGATTTTTTTCGGAACGGGAAATCGTAAAAACATTTGTAATAATTTTAAAATAATGGCGATTTAATTATTAGACTGAGTTAAACTATGTTATTATATAAACGGTTTAGGTGGACTGGGAAAAATTAGTTTAGGTATAATTGAAAGTTAAGTGACAGCTTTAGAAGGAAAGGTTCAGTAGCTCAAGACTACTGGTCTTTGCAATTGAGTTTCGTCAAATCCAATTTGAAGTTTAAATTTAGCTCAGAGTTGAAATCTGAACTTCGAACTTAAATCTAATATCGTTATGTCGTCTGCTCGATATTGTTGCTATAAATGGTTTACTTCCTCTCCATCGCGTTTTACCGAAATTTTAAATCCCGAAATTGAAATTCATTGAAATTGAAAATTTCCCGACATTAAATATTCCAGACATTTTCGGCAAAAAGATCTTGTCCCCCTCAAAGTTTCTTAACTTCAAAATATACCTTTGACTAATGATAAGAGACAAATTAATTGAAAAATCTGCTGGATGTATATTTAAAAACTAGTATAAGCAAGTAAATAAAACATATTACTCGTCGACATATTTCTACCATGATTCTTTAATCCTGCATGAAAAATGAACTTGGGGAGGAAAGGTATCGATGGGACATATGAAAGAAGCTTTATACGTTTTTCACACGACTGACACCTTTTCGATATCGATTCTGGGATATGTATCAAGATGGCCGAAGAAAGATCGTGACTACGTGCAACGAAAACGAGTCGTTCCCAAGAGACCATCCGATATACGTGGTATTGCCCCATGGTTATAGGAGGCTTATTATTGCCAGACCACGAGTAGAAGACTTAAGTGTTCCTGTTACATATTCATATTGCGCTCTGCAATCCGGTTACAGCATTTGAATGGCAATACGCAAAACGATTGGTCACTTTGCCACTAGGATTGCCAAAAGGGAGGAAGAAATCAACCCTTTATGACCTGGAATGCGATTATAGAGAATCCTTGCATAAAAGTTGAAATCAATTTCATTATCCTGAAAAGCTTTTTTCATAAACGAAAATTACTCAAGATTATATACTTTTTTAAATAGACAAAAATAAGTAAACACTGAAATCTTACTTAAATCTTTTGAAAGAAATTGTCAAGAGTAAGTGGGTTTTTCAATGACTACTTAGCTGTCCTTTCAAAAGCATTCTTTTGGAAAGGTAAAGTATATAAATGTTTAATAGAGCAAGAGAAGAAATTGCACAAACGATTTAAACTGTGCAAAAAGGCCATTATCACAAGGTGCAAGCGAGAAAAAGAAAGACAAAGAAAGTGGGACTAAAAAGAAGTGAGGGTTGAAATTTATGTCAGAACGTTACTTGTCGAAGTGTCCTTCGTAACTGGAAGTTTTTATTTGTCCGGAGATCCCTGGAAGCTTAGTGCTTTAGTGCCTTCGGTATACAGCTCGATGGCGTTATGAGAAAAGGAAAAAAAGTAAATAAATACTAAAAGCAAGAAAGAGACAGAAAGAGGGGAGGAATGGCACCAGTGGACGGCAGCTAAACCAAAGTTAAGATGTAAAAGGTGAAAGGGTCATATAAAACAGAGCATCCATACTCGCTCAGAAAGTAGAAAGAACAAAGAAATGGCAAAAACTAGAGGGAAGGGGAAAATAAAATAAGATCCAACGATTTACTATCGAATCCATTTAGAGAGACCTTTTTTATTTGCTTCAATCATAAAGCTCAGATTTTAATGGGAAACATCCCACTGCGTTTGTCTCTTTATTATGATTTCATTGCTATCGTTTTATTTTAATTCCCATTTGAATTTTAGTTTTTACACAGGAAATATTTCATATAAAAGTTTGGGTCAAGTAGTCTAAACAGTTTTATGTCAGACAAAGTGGAATACAGTAGAAAAACCCGTTTATATTCAGCTATAACGTTTTCCAAGTAGTATAAATATTTTTTAGTCATAAGCAGGGGCTTTTAAGTAGTATACATAATTTTAAGTCAGCCATAATGGCTAAATATATAAAC
>CAJFCP010000109.1:1163220-1201576 GCA_904066005.1 Synergus itoensis | reverse complement strand
GTCCCGTGATTATTTTCAAGGAGTATATCAGCTCCAAAATTATCAGGAGGACTCATCAGTATCTTCTGAAAAAAGAAACTGTTCCGAAAAATATGATAACTACAAAATTAACAATTTTAAATGAGATCATTATTTGAAATGAATGCAAAAGTGGCAGGGCCGTGTCATAAAAAATCTGGTGCCTTGAGTTCATCACAAGCTTCTTGAATTTCATTTTTCAAGACAATTTAATTACCCCTTTTTATATTTTCATCCATAATAGAAAAGTTACGCCATTGTAAATATTTACACAAAAATAGATTCAATTTTATCACACTTTTCGGTATTTTTATACTAAATTTTATATATATGGAAAGTTCATCTGATTTATTGTATATAAATCCATTCCTACTTTTTTTACAGTTCAATTTTTGATATAATAAAGGATTTTAGTAGTTGCAGACACTGAAAAACGATTTTTAAAAATTGTATAGTTTTTGAAATTGATATCTTGTTCCTACGACACGGCCTTACTTCATATCGCAGTTAAGTAAAAAAATCTCAATAAACACTAGTTTCTGTCAACTTTATTTATATTGAGAGGGTGTTTTTTAAAAAAAGTTATTTTTATTATGATAAAGATCGTCATAAACTGTGCTGTGAGAAGTTAATATTCTATAAACATTAAACACGTGTCGGTTTTCTATAGGATCGAATATTTCAGGAAATTTAGCAGAAAATTCTCACCCAACTGAGAGGTGATGAAATTGGATTGCTCCTTGGAATTGTCGAAACGGACTTGTGATTTTCTTCTACGAATGTAGTAGAAGGACCTATTATTAAGGCGATTTTTATGAGAATTTCTACAGCGAAGATCGTTTATCGAAATTGGATTTTTACGAGTTGCGAGACGAACTGCTCGAAGTCAATTAGAATAGTCGATTCGGTGATGATAATTTTATTATAATACTGTCAATTTTATGGTCCAGAATGCATTTTATCTTCTTAATGCTTTTTACCTTTATATCTCAGAAGAGAAACTGTAAAGTTATATTCTATATAGTTTATATATAAAACATATCATATTTTAAATTATTTTTAATCAGCATTCAGTTTTTTGATGAAACTTTAATTAGAATTTAAACTCATTTTCGAGAAATCATCATCACTGAGTCGGGTCGTTGTTGCATATTCCATCTCATAATCATACGTCCGAGAAAACAGCAATGTACATTGTACATAATGTCTATGGTATTTCCAAAATGATTTTTGGACTAGGAAAAGAGATAATGGGAAATTTTAGTAAATATATTCTCTGGAGTGATAAATAAAATAATTCATGAAGCGAGCAGATTATAACGAAGGCGAAGTAATAAGAATAATGTAAAAGAGATTTTATTCTAAAGAGAATCTGCACCAATTAACCAATTAGCAGTATTTAAAATAGCATTGATTGATAAACAATTTTGTTATTAGTAAAAAAATTGACTGTTATTTTTTGTCCCCTTGGGCCAAGAACACAAAATTTTATTCCTTTGCTCGAAAATTTTCTATGAGCATTTTTGAAATTAGGGTAAATACATCAAAAAAGCTCACGAGGTCCACTTTAGCGTTCTCAGTAATTAATTCAAAATAAATACATTTCTAAAAATAAATTCATACCACTTTTAATGGTCTCAGCAAAGATTTTTGTAAATAAACCAATTTTATCTATATTTCCTATTTTTCCGAATCTATGAAAAAATTTTCTTTATTAGTAACTCAAAATTGGCTTTTTCTAAAAAACGAATTTTCTTCTAAAGTAGATCTCGTGATTGAAAGATATATTTATTCTTAAAGAGTGTATGAATTGTTGTATGAAATGTTACGTAAACAGAAATAAACGGATATAAATATACAATTCCATCATAATTAAAAACCATTTCATAAAATTTATCCTTGGATCCTTTGAGTTTTTAAATCTTTCGTCTATTTTATAATTATTAAAACTGGATATTGAAAAATCACAGAAAGGTAAGGATAGATTCAATTCCTATATATACATACATGTACGTAACGCCTGGCGTTATGTCAGAAAATCAGTAATACGACTCACACGTAAAAATCTTTGCCTGTATTAAGGCATTCTCTGCTCGAAAATAAAGGAACGGTCTTTGCATAGTTAACTATTTTTTGAATTTTTCATATCATCGCGAGAGAAAATGTCTCTGCCATTTTAACATTTTTGCTACCTGATATTATCAGGACACTTCCTTTTATTTTTGCTTGACCTAGATTCGTATCCTGTCAATAATCCGAGCTGCTAAATGCACTTCTACGTTAAAATTGTTACATCCGATGTATTCAATTTAGTTTTATCTCCTCTTGCTAGTGAATAAAAGTTCGTTCATTAGAAAAACACTTGGATTTTTATCTTCTAAATAAAATATTTATAATTTAAACTCGATTAAGGGGTGACACCACCGAAATTTCAACCCATATAAATTTAAATAGCTAAAATGTGTTGATTTTTTTTATAGCATTATTTTTATTATTTCTTATACGGAAATAAATAATATAATAATAAATAATAATAATTTTTATTTTAATAAAATGAAAACAAACTCTCGTATGGATTTACGGATATCTTGAATACTTGAAAAAATAATAATTCTACATAGCTCAAAAATGTTTCTATATATTTTTTTTAATACGTCGAAAATAATGCTATAAAAAAATTAACACCTTTTAGCCATTTAAATTTAAACGGGTTAAAATTTCGGTGGTGTCTCCCTTTAAGATAATATTAAAGTTAAGTTATTAAGTTCATCTTTAAGTACTGTCTAGACGAGAGAAGAAGAGCAAAAGGGCGAACGTAGAGTGGGAAATCAAAGCCTCTTCAACCAGGTGAAGTTCTCGTCTTTGTAAGGTAGGTACGTGTACTTCTATATCTCGGTGTACCAAACTTCCCGTTTGCGAACAACCTAAAGCTCAGTCAATCCTGAAATTGGGAGTTCAAAGGAAAGAAGCTCGTCCGACTTTGTAAAGATAAATTTTCTGACCACAACTCCGCTCGTTTATGACTTTATGCTAGCCTCGCTTGAGAATTTTCAACTATAGAGTTGAACTTGGATTTATAAAAAGGAAAATAGGTTTTACTTCCAAATTGGGAGAATCAAAACCTCACGTAGAGACTTAAGACAAGGAATTGTCATTTCCCTGATTTAAAAATACGAAATACCATGTTTTTGAGTTTATAACTAAAAGAGGAAACAAATCATCGACTCTGGTCTTAGTATTTTAGTTTTATACCTAGAGAGCTTGTATTAATTCATGACGACGAATCTGGGACTTGTTCGCTGCCAACTTGGTCAAAGTAAACTGCTGCACCACCAGCGGTAACTTTTCCGAGTATTCTGGTAACTTCAATTAACTCCAAAATCCCACTAATTATGATGAATGTTCGCTTCGGACTACATGGCATGGTCGTTGCACGTATAAAGAGTTCAGTCTAAAAGCTAGCAGATTTTTCCGGAGAGAAAAGTAATTTCAAACGTATCAACAACCTTCTTACTGTTTTTTTATTGAGGAAACATTAGAAATATATGTAACAACGTAAAAACATGTTTAATAGAAATTTTTTATAGTAAAACTTCTTTGATAAAGAAAGCGAGATTAATTTTAGACTCATCATATGAATGTAAACGAAACTTTGTGAAGCACGATTCATAGCTTATGTTTACTTGGGCATGACCTTAATATTTGCAGACATACCTTGATTGCTTGCGAAACTTGAGGAAAGCACCGTTTACTCTAGCTCTTCTACATCTGCAAAATGTACTCTTGACATAGATAAGTTCAATAAGAAATGTTATTACTTACAAGTTACGTAAAACATGTTTTATATTACCTTCTATATCACTATCCTCGTTGGTGGAAAATCCAATTCGTGATCCGCTTATTAGCAACGAACTTTCATTAATCACATTCCGCGCCAAAATACTCTCCGGGTCAAATGGGAGGTGAGTATGTGGTTATATCCTATCTCGGAGAAGAGGTTTTAGTAAACTATGTTAGCTTCCTGATCCGAGATGAGAATGTACCTTAAACTTTGATCCGATGATAATTACAGATAACAATTGTCAAAGCTCCATAAGAATATTATTGCAAATCCCAAGACTTAAAATCATCATCACATTTTTAAGTAGGTACATCCAGTTCTAGTGGGACACATTCAGACAACAAAAATACAGCTTGATTCTATTCTTATTTTTCGAGTATTATTCATATCAAATACTTAACAGAATATGTGTGTAATGAAAAGATATTGAGAGGCTACTTAGCAGAATAGGATCCATTATCCTAATGACTTCTGTATTAACTGAGTCCTGAACAAAGGGGCACAAAGGGAACAAACGTGCCTCTCGGTAAACCACTACAGTAACAGGAAGTTATTGAAGTTAGAAAGAATCTGCAAAAATTGTAATGCATCCGAGTTAATGAGTCCACATCCCTTTGAAACATTTTAATATCTCTCTGTTGGAAACAAGATTATTAAAATACTAGCATCCATCAAAAGTAAACGTATTTCAAAAACTTATATGAAAAAAACTTATATGAAAAACATATTTTTCAAAGAAAATTTCATTTTAAATGTATCTTGCTAGCTTCCCCAGTTGCTTTTATGGACGAATTTAGAGCAAACGACTTGAAAAACACTTCGTGCGTTTATAAAAATAGAACTTTAATTCGACCTCTTTGATTTTTTAGGAATCAAAGGGGGATTGTAGCGACTGTTAATTGCAATGAGAAAGCATATTCAGAGTGAAGAGTTGACCCCTGTGCCTTCCTTGTTACTGTAAATTTTCTCTCTAGCTGTTCTCTAGGTTTCATATTTTTTTATGAAGCTTCCTTTGAAATTCCCTGCTATAAAGTGAATATCCCTCGCGGCGGACGTTGACTGGATTAAAATTGTAATCGAGAAGATTAATCCAGTAATTTCTAGAGTCTTTATCACCGTCCTAATTAATGAGCAAACTTCTCTCTTAATTTCCCAACCACTTTGCATTTCGACAAGTTCAATTTCTTTTCACTACTCTTTTATTATACAATAAATTTGTTAATTCTGTTGAAATACATTGTGTGGAATAATTTAATCTCTTTTGGTAACGTTTCAGAAACATTATATTAATCTCTGTTAAATTTACTAGTAAACTATGATCCTTTAAATTGTAAAATCACTTGATTCTCTTTAATTATTTAAAATCCCATTAAAATCCCATGAATTTTATGTTGATCTTCATCTATTCTTCTGCTTTGATCGAATTTTAAGATTGACGTATTTTAGTTACGTTAAATTCTCAATACTTTACGCTACAAATATTATCAGCGTTAAAACGCGAATCTCGTCAATCTAGATTTACGCTTGTAATGTATTCATGAATAATATCAGCTTTAAAAAGAAAAGAAGAATAAAAATAATCTTGCACATTGCACTAAAAGGGAATAGTGATGCCGTTATTTGGCGGTTTTGAATTTACATTCATGTGTCTATATGACTATATGACAGGGTACCTTTTGAATTTCCATTGCGAAGTCAAATTGTAGAAAAAGACGTGTACATGTAGAGAGGATGTTTGCCTTTCAAAACTCAGGGTATGTGCAATGTGAAAAGGAAGGAAGAAACGAATGGAAAATATGACTATGAATGAAATCACAGCCCATACCTGGGAAAAATTTTCCTTTAAATTTAAATAGGCAAAACTAACTTCTATTTGAATGAGGAATTACACAGATGAAAAATTTTTCGTTAAAAATCGTCAATGTATATTTAACTTATTACGAAAAGTTAATCTAAAAATCGTACAGGAATAGCTAAAGAAGTTCCAATCTTTTTCCCTCTATAATTCATGAGGTAAAAACTCTTGTTTAAGAAAGAAGTGTAGTTTTTTATATATATTTGATAAAGAGAGTTGAAAAAAGAAATAAAATCACAGAGTCGAGAAAAGACTAGAAGAGAAAAACATATTTATATTTCACTTTTTTCTGTGATCGTGTTCCTGGAAAACTTGGTGATCCTCTTGACCTAATTACGTGGGGCTCATCTACAATGGTACGTGAGGTAAGTGGCCCACTCGTAATTTGAAGCAGACATATTTTTCTATAAAACTCATCCTCATTTCTAGACGACTTGGCTTTTATATTCATTATTTAAACATTTTATCATCCAATTCGAAATATGGAAATCTATAAATTTACATGTTTCAATTGATAAGTGATTGATTGATTCAATTCCATTAGAGAAATGGAACATTTTTCAGCGAAGCAGTTAAATAATAGCCGTAAAAAATATTATTAAATTATCAAATAAATGATATTAAATTATCAAAATAATTTATTATCATTAATATTTTAAAGCGAACGAAAACTGTTTCTTTGTAGACAAAGAAAGCTGTTCTGTGTTCAATGCTTAGTTGGTTCCTTTTACAATACATTTTCATACATTCATAATGAGAATGTAAATATTTACTCTTTTTCGAAGCAAAAATAACATTCTTTTACTTTATTTTGAACAAAGCTCTCACAAAGCACAAAAAAAGATTTTCCTCTAAATTCTCGTATTTACTATCTGTATGTATTTAGTAGTCTTCGTGTTGCAAGAGTGAAATGCCGTAACTAACCAACAACTCGGTCAGAGTGAATTTAATTGACGATGATTGAACTGAGTTACTGGAAATTCGATTAAATACATAGATGGATGTAACAGATTTCGTTTGTATGTTTCCTCAAACAGAATTTGCGATTTTACCACAGAACTTGAGATTTTATCACAGAATTTGAGATTTTATCACAGGATTTCATTTAATTTGAATTACTAGAGTAAAATGTATTTTTCTAAAGGTCATATAATATATTTATATATTTTGCAAGACACATATCATCAGACAATAGAAAAGCCAAATTCTTCGCATATCTCTGGTGTACCACACATTACGAGTGATAATGTGTTTTAGGTGTTCAAATGGAAGTGAGCTTGAGGACTGCAAGTAATTTCAAAACGAGTCCAGACAATTCCAAGGATGCTTTTCCCTTAATGCGATTCTAACCATAACAGTAACTGTCTTGGCGGAAACGTCTGGCCGAGTGGGCGATATGACTGTTCTTAAGAGTACACATTGCAATAAAACGATAGTGTCCCAATGATGCTTTTATTCACATCAGAAATATTCCTTTTTCCTGTATGAAGACGTGTAAAAAATTTTATTTTTCTTCTAGAGACAGTTCCTCGAAACAATAGTAATAATGCAAATTTCTGTTACTTCTTGGAAAAGAAATGCAAACAAAACTCAGCTTATTATGAAATGTTATGAAAATAGTTTCGAGTAATTCAAATTTATAGATGCGAGTTTAATTTCCCGCCAAAGGGTTAAAATGGGGTCTGCAGTTCCTGAGGTAAGGTTGTACCTGAGACTACGAGGTTGGCCAACATGCGTTTTATGAAGTCGTATATCACAAAATTACCTAGAAGCACGTATTTCATGCAGCAATTTGTTATCCCCCCGAGAGTACAATAACGCCACCCATAATCTGGTAATGCTTATAAATAAAGCGATTTCCCGACCCTGATTTAGTTCACATCGCGTGAGCTACTCAGGGCGTAAAGTTGAAACTGCAAAACCGATAACGCATTGACTTGTCGGCTGGGAATTTAAAACTACTCAATCGTAGAAGATACATATTCTGCATTTTCGAAATTAAAATGTATATTTGTATCATATAGGTGATAGTAGTTCTCTATAAATATAAAATCTTCATTTAGCAATTTACCTAAAAGCTAATTCAGGTCTTGCTTACACGGGTTCGATTTTGTAAGTTTTCGCTTCTCGCTTTTCGCTCTCTGGAAAAATATTATAATTTCGTGACGTTTAAAATGTCAACAGTGACGGGATTCAGGAAATGGCGTTTTGGAAAAGGCGAAAAACGGAAAGTTACATAATCGGAAATGAAAGAAAATATGAGAATATAATATATAGAAATCTGTGAGTCAAAGAATGAAAATAGATGTGGAAATTTATAAAAAAATAGACGGGTTAGAGAAAGATGAAATATATGCTCGAATATATGTATGAAAATATTGAAGAGTACGATCGGGCCGAGCGTTTCATCACCGGTCTAGGCCAGGTTTGGAAATTTCTACACGGGTTTAGGTTTTAGAAACTTTAGAAAATTTTTATTGTTGATATTTTTATTCCAATAAATCTAAAAAAAAATTGCCAGACTAGACGTCTGACACTTCAACCAATTTAAAAAAGTGACCTATACATTCGTAAAACCCTGACAAGACTGAATATTATTATAAATTATATATTTCGAGTCTGGACCCGTCTAGACATCCCGATTTGGCCGAAAATTTGCCCGATCGGGCCCCGATCAGATCCATATTACAATTTCTGCTCAGGGCGTTTTTCACAGCGCACTTTAGTGGCAAAAGGAAGGCGATAAAATACGAGAAAAACGCGGAAGGAGACAGGAATGGACACGTGCTGGAAACGCGAGAGAGGATGTAAGTACAATCAGGAAGACAAAGGCCATTGTCTGCAGCTTAGTGTATACAGATAGAGGGTCGAGGGGTTGCTCCCAATCTCATGTATCCACAAATGTCTGTCGCGGACGGCGGAGTGCTCAACGAAATGGGTCAGGATTTCGTTCTTACATTTCTCGTCTCATTCTTATCCGGATCTTATCTCCAGGATTATAGGAATAAGGTATTCAGGGTCGCCACACCAACAAGACTTAAACTCAAGGGATATTTTTTATGTAGCCAACATTTTTACCTGCCGCATGCCATAAATTATAAAAATAAATTATAAAAATGTATTGATCCTTTAATATTTAATAATTCTTTGAAATAAATAATGAATTGCTCAGCAGAAAATTTAGGACGCGAAATTTGCTTAGCATTCAGTATTCTGCGACAATAGGGCTCGATAATTGGTATGTTTTGATGTAGAGATTGACATGCAGGCTGCATTAATTGTATAGGGCAATATATTATCCGACTTAGCTTGATTAACATCTAGCAGCATTATTGCAGCGATAAACGTACTCTGAAGCTCTGATGGGGCTCACTCTAGTTTCACCTCATCCCTCTCTTCTTTACCTTGCTGATAATTCCAGAGCAGTGTCTGTCATCGACCCTAGTAAACCCTATTGCCTTCAAGCCCTTGCGGCTAACATGAATGTGACGTGTTTGCCTGTCTGTTTATTGCATATTTCATCGTGCCTTGAATGTGCTATGTTATACATACGAAATTCTGTGATATTCTCATGGAAAGTGACGAGCCCTCATATCTAGTTTATGCAAACAAGTTCCCAACAAGAGTAACTTAATATTGAGACTGCAACATTTTGACTGGTCCAAGCAAAAGACTTAATGTCAGCTTTATTTTTATGTCAGTTTTATTTTTATGTCAGTTTAAACGAACCGAAATAATTTTTTTAGTTTTAAACTTAGCAAGTGTAATCCTGCTAGTTACAACTTTCTCTCTACATAAAGCTATCATCTTATAAAAAGAAACAGAGGTAATTTAGGAGAATTCCCGGAACGAAGTTCTGAAAGAAACCACATTAAAGGGAGCGAAATCCCTGAAGGGGATTAATAGAAGACGAGCCTTCGGTCTCGAAGGCACGATGCTAAGGTACCGAGCTCTTGTTATCCAATTAACGTTCAGTGAACCAGTGGCAGTCATTATCCATTACAAAGATGACCATGGTGCACTAATTAAAAAATTTTCTTGTCTTCAATGGCTATTATCATCCGTACTGTTTTTAATTGGCGGGACACTAATGTTTTTGCAATTTTTGCCTGGGATTTCAAGAGATTTCAATGAATTTAAAGGAATTTTAGATACTTTAAAGGATTGCAAAAACTATATAAGGATTTTCAAAGATTTATAGTAATTTAGGGCTTTCCTTGAAATCTATTAAAAATCCTTAATGCAATAAATGTCAAAAAATCGACATTCATTTGTCATTTTTGCCAGTTGTTTAGATCGATCACTCGATATGCATCATAAATGAAATTCTTATTCCAGTTCCTATATAAATAAAAATCAACACTGAATAACGTTTTCAATTATACGTTGGCGTATTTTCGAATCCAGACATTAAATAAATATTTACGTTTGGCAATATCCTGAATGGAATTGTTTTGATACTTTATTTGTAGGAGGACATAGAGAAAAGTCACTTCGCGATTGATTGCGTATTGCACTCACATTGACATCATTTCGGCACGAAATCCCAGTGGAACGACGTTTTACGGTTTATTAAATACATTTTTCAGCACCCTGCAGGCTTTTGTGCAGAATATATTCTCGTAAATCAAACCGCAAAACTTCGGAGAAGCGTAAAAGTCGAGGTTGCAGAGGAAAGGGAATTCTCAGCGGTCTCTTCTTTTTCACAAAAAATATATAATAAAAAACTGGAAACTTGAAATTGGGTTTATATAAAACTATATCTAGTTTCTGTAGGTTCTATCGAATTATATCGAGTGTACTTTTCTGAACAACTGGAACTTTTTTTCTTACTTACTTCGAATATAACTTCTCACACAGAAATACAAATTTTGCAATAATATTAACAAAGTAATCGTGATTCGTGAACTTCACAGAGCCAGATTGAGGAAGTGGAAAAAAATTACCCTATCGTCCCATTGTTTGTAGCTGGAGCAGGTACATTTGCAAACAATGAGACCTTACGTCAAACTTTGTCTCAATGGCTGTAGTACTGGATGAACATTTGATCGTTTTTGTGATAAAGAATTTTACGATGCGCCCTGATATCAATCATTTTCTCCAGCACATTAATTCCATAGAATCCATGTCTCATAATTTTTTAAATTAAATCTACATATCCTACATTTTAATTGCATTTCCACTTTTCGTATTATATTAATAATTCGATTTTCATGAGTAATGAAGATCATTTTTTGAAATAATCTCTGATCTCAAACAATTCTCCTTTTTCGACTTTTATAACAAATCCTTGAAGCGTTTGTCACAGGAAACTTGGAAGAGAAGCTTTTATGCTTAAAAGGAAAAATGAGAGACATTCGTAAAAAAAAGAAATTGTATCCACTCAAGTCGTATTTTATATAGCTTCTAAAGGGGGAGATTTCGATTTGATATCATTACTTTAGACGATGCTTTTAACTTTTACGAGCTTAAGGCATCAATGCCTGAGCAGTGCGTTACACTCGACTATATTTCAGTCGTTGAGAAACGGACGCTGGCTCGCTTAGATACTTGGCTTGTAAAAAATACAGATTGACTAATAATACTTCCACCGGATAATGACAAGCAGAAGTTCTACTGTTTCTATATGCATAGACAACCTTGTGCAACGCAACTTAGGTCGATCGCTTGATACAAAGAAGATAATTGCTAGTGAGGCGCATGGGTGGTTGGCTAAAACATAATTAATTTTTTGCGCTCGTGTTTATCTTCCACCTCGACTTCCACCGATCTTCATTCTAATTTCAGCAATTCTGAGCATCCTTGATGTTTCGGAAATATCAAGACAGTTTTATCTCAATATCGGAACTTATTACAATATCCGAAATTACTTTTCTCATCAAAAATGGATCAACGTGTAACAATTTTTTAGATAATTCATCAGTTTTTATAATTTCAAGAGAATTCAGTAATGAAATTACATGATCTTTCTGTAACTTCCTGTAATTCTCGGGTAACAATGACATTTGGCGTTACAATTTTCTCATGATCATGGCAACGAAAGGTGTGTTTACACGGCCGCTGGACGGTGTGGAATTTAGTACTATAACTGCGTGAACCATGACTCCCCGTTTCATATGTATATCAACAGGGCCGTCTTCACAATTAAACATTCGAAAAAATAATCGTGAAAACTTCATTTGAAAGTATTTTAAACATTTTTAATTGTCGCAAGAAATTATTTATTTTTAAATGGTGCATATTTAGAGGAAAAATTATCTTAAAGGACATAATTAATTCACTTGATTTAATGATTACATATTAATTCACTTTTGTATATGTGAATTCATGTGTCTTTATATGAATTCAGATTCAGATGACTTCAAATATTTCAGGACATTGAAGATAATTGAAGTGAGCTTATCTGAATTCACTGAATTTAAGTTTCAAAGGATTTTAAGAGATTTCAAATGATTTTAAGGGATTTTAAAAAATGTTGAGTAGTTTTAAAAAATTTCAGAGGATTTTGATAGATTTCAAGTTTTTAATTTCAAGCTTTCAAGTTATGTTAAGTGAGTGAACGTAATTTCAAAGATTTTAAGTTATTTTAAGTGATTTTACAGATTTTCAAGGGACTTTGCAGAAGTTTAATGATTTTTGATTAAAATACAATAACATACTTTGCTGAATTGTACCAATAAAAATTTCCGCTTACATTAAACGAAAAAGAGCTAGTAAACGGAATTCAATTTTCCTGAAACTTTTATCGTATCGATACAATGTTTTATTTTCATAGGAAGTATATTTAAATCGCAGGAAGTCCCTCAGGGTTTTCAGCTCGTTTAGTAGTTTGTAGAATCGGAATGCGAGGAATGTGACTAAAGGAAAAAAAGTAGACAAGAAGAAAAAGAATTATATAAAAAAAAAGGAAACGATGTGCCAGAAAAAAGTACAAAAACGATTTAGAGCGAAAATCCACGAGGATCGTCTAGGACGCACAGACCGTAAAACAACGTCGCTATTACGCCTCGAGATTGAATCTTTCTCGGATTCCAGCTCTCGTTGCTGGACAGCTCTTCGCTTACAACTTCGGGATACACTATTTTCCAGTTGAATTGTTTAACTATCTACTTTGCGCCCTTATCTTGAAAATAAAATTCTATACGTATAAAACTCGAATTTTTATTATACTCCTATCATCAGTAAAATAAAAAAAAAAAAAAAAGGAAAAGAAAGAAAAAAGAAACCTGCAAATCTTTATTGAAATTCCAACTAAACGTTTTTATTTCATAAGATTTAGATTAAAGAACTGTAAAACAATAATGAAATTTTTTTGAAATAAACGATTTAATTTTGGTCCCACTTCCGGTACAAAGAATCGAATTGTAAAACAGCTAATTTGCTACTTTCTTTCATAGAAGAAATGCTCGCAGTAGAATAAGATTTACTTGGTCAGACCGACAGAGTGAAAGAAAGGCTCGTAATTTCTTTCACTGTGTTTGACAAGTTTGTTCTTCTACTCCGCTTTTATGTTTCCGTTTCCGTATTTTTATGGAATGCCAATCCTTATAATCCGAATCGAAATATAATTGCGTATTTAACTATTTTAATCAGCAGTCATAATTTTAATTATAATCATAATTTTAATCATTAATTATAATCATTAATTATAATCATTAATTTTAATAATTAATTATAATTATAATCTTAATTATAATCATTAATTTTAATCATAATTTTATTTTCCTACAATAACAAAAACGAACTATCATATTTTTCATTATTTTATTTTCTGGAACAACTTCTATTATCTCTTTAATCAGACATTGAAGTCCATCTTCATCAACAGGGCGCTGCTAGGGACTTGAACACAATTTATTCACACAAATCAGACTCGATCAAGATCAGAACAAAAAATCCTCCTGGGAACGCTCGCGAATTAATTATTCATTTACTCGGTCAGTTTTTATTTCAGTGATCGAGACAGCAACACACTGGCGAACCGATAAATGTCTCAGATAACATATTCCTGTAGTTGAGAGCGCGTGGAGTCAGTTGAACCCAGGCAGGTGTAGACGGGTTCACGGCTGGGTTCACCAGTGGCGAAGGGATGTGTAACCAATCGCGACAAGTGGGGTGGAGGGGTTAGGACAAGGTCAACGAAACTTATAAAATCACTGGCATCTGGTAAAAACCTGTCCAAACCGTGGCGCGAATCGGGCGCGTTTACACGGAAAAAATCGCCCGGCTCTTATTTTTTTCGAGTGATCGTGAAAATAGTGAATTGGAATTGGAATTGGAATTGGAATTGCAACCATCGTAAATCGTGATCTGTTGGTGATTTCAGTTTTCATATTCAGGAACTTTTCATCAAAACAAATATCACCATGGTAAATCCTAATTCAAGATTTCATTTTATTTATTAAAAATAATTTTATCTAATAAAAATAAATAATTTATTCAAAATGCATTATTAATAATGGAGGACAATTATATTCAACTTAGGCAGTTGTCGCATTTATAGTTGTGTAAAAATAATGGAAAAAGGGATTGAAATAAAAGTGTCGGGATAAATTGAAGCCCCTACTTTTAAAGACGACGTGGGCGTAGCAGTGGTAGGGAAAATGATAGGGAAGGAGGGTAGAATGGGGTGAAAATAAGTCGACCGATGCGTTTCTTTTGCCGTCAGGACTGGAAAATGCAATTACCGTTTCACCACAGCATCTGAAGGAAACTGAATTGAACCGAAATCGCTACTCTTTCTAATTGGCCACGCGATCCTTTTCGTGAAATGTCTAATACAAAGACCTAGCGGAAGAAATAGACCTTCGGAATTGGGATCATTAATTAAAGATTAGCGAGATCGCCCTCTAGTAATCAGCAAAAGAGAACAATTTTTTTTATATTGTGGTAGAATCTCTTATCTAGAGAAATACTTTTGAAATAATTTCATTCATATGTCAGAATATATTTCGAGAGAACTTCTTGGTTTATTTTTCTCTGTATTACAATATGAGCTTGCATAACATTGGTTTCTATTCTATATTCTATTTTTACTCAAGGATTCCATTGAAATGAAATCTCATAACAAGAAGAAATCTATAAAAAATGGAATAAATAATTTATCCTCGATTTCTTGCTATGATATTCTTTGGAAGAATAAATTATAATAAACAAGTGGCTAGTTCAACTGTAATTATCTGCTTAATAATAAATCCGACAGTAAATCTTGTCAGTGTTTTTACATTTTATGGATCGATACACAGTTTGCAAAATGTGGGAGCATAAAATTTTTCATGAATGGGTAATAGTAGAAATACGATTGCACGTAATACAATAAAAAGTCTATTTCCTTTATATCGTTTAGACTCCAATTTTTCCGAAACGTAATCGTGTTAACTGTTCTATATTTCCATAGCTCTAGAAAAACCAGAAATATTTGAAAAAAATGCTTTTTCTTTAAACTGCAATAAAGAAATCTCAGTATCGCAAGTAAGCCGCCTTTATACCTTCGTTATCAGTTTAGCAACAGCGCAATACTTCCATAATAGAATTTCGGCGTTAATTGTTCGAAACTTTGACGCTTTATTCTCCCTTAATTTCCGGCGAACCTTATCGGCGATCTACCGAAACGAAAGAAGTCCAAGACGAAAGAAAAAAAAAACGAGAGGGGAAAAGTGGCGGAAGAGAGCTGTAAAAAGACGCCTCGCAAAACGAGAAACTTAAAACTAGGTCACTGAGCTTTCGACTTGCTTGAAATTTTTCCCCAGCAACGTGTAAATGAATTGTATTTTCAGATTATTTGCCTTAAAGTTTTAACAAGGCTTTCACTCTGGAAAATTTCTGTTATTCAACCTCTCTAAAGAAAATTAAATATTCCCTGCAATTTGATCTGCTCGATTCTTCCTTTCTGATTTGTGATAAATAGAAAAATTATCCTTCTACAAAAAAGACGGATATGTCGACCAGGAGCAATAAAGAATTTTTCCACTAGTCTCAGGACATAACTTTTTATTCAAAAAGCTCATCTTAAATTTTTCATCCACTTCGAGTATGAACTAAACCAGGGCTGCTATAAAATACTTGGAAAAGTACTTTTACGATTGAGGAGGAGTATAAGAGGGTTGGAAATACGAATGCAGGGGAACGTATCTAGTAGAGATGGGAAATGAGAGAAAAAGAGTTCCGAGTTCGTTGCGATTCCATCGGCACGAAATTGCAACCGAGAACTCTGGCCGAGACTTCGAACCCGTATCACACTGCAAAGTAAACCTAATCGATCTTCAAGAACTTTCAAAAAAACACCACAGTCTTTTCCAACTTCCGTTGTTTCCGATTGTTTTGTCTTCGTACGTGTCTCTAATCTTCTATGAACGAGAACCCCTATTATTAAAAGTATTATAAACAAAATGAAAAGTATAAAATATAAATGGAGCCTAAATCTGGAATATGGAATCATATTAAGTGGACTTCTTAATATAATAAGCATAGGACAGGTGTACAAGCATTTCATGGCGTCAACGCGTGCTTCCCCTTTCGGGATTTTATGAGTCACGCTGGTTGGCCACTTTGTCCAATGCGGTCGTGTGTTCAGTAATTATACCTTGCCAACTACCTAAGTAGTCACTATATACTCGACTACCGGCCGGCAGTTCTATTTTCACGTTTTGCCGGACGATAATTACGACCGGGTTGCATGCCCACGTCGGAACTTCCGGTGCGACCTTTCCCCTACGAGAGGAGCACTGCCTCTTGGAAAATTCGAAAACTCCTAGTTATCCGGATTTACGAGAACAATTAAAACCGAATTGCTGTTCTTCCATCCTCATTATTGCCTAAATTGGATTTTTCGACCATTCCAATTTAAAGCTCGCTTTCTTCACTGGTTATAAAGCTAAATAAATAGCAGAGGAGAATTATTAAAGTTGAATTCTTTTGTAATATTCGGGCTTGATGTAATTATTGGTATTATAGCGAATGTAAAGTATTCCATTGACAATAATAATTCGAATATGAGAAGAATGTTTTGAAATGTTATCTATTATCAGCATGTTTTGTTGGACTGTGACTCTTTATTTCAAGATTGCTAAGACTAGAATTTGTAACTTCTTATTTTTAGATAAGAGATGTTTATATTCTCATCGTCAATGAAAAAGTATTGGTTTTATGTGGGAAAAGACTATCGCAGATTTTGTCAAATGATGTTTTGAGGCCCCGAGACAGAAAAAATTGATTTTTTGAGCATTTTTTGGTAGGAGACAAAGTTTGTTATTCAAATTTAGAGAATGGTATTGGAATACCATTAAATACCAAATAAATACCTTAAAATCATAAATACAATTTTTCCGCCAAAAGTGTGAGATATCCATTGACCATTTCTGCAGACTTGTTTTAATTATATAAATAATTAGAAAGGAACAAAACTGTAAATTTGATAAATGATTTCTAAATATACGAATTAACATAATTAATAAAAATAATCCACCAATTATTACATTTACATAGTCCATGAAATCCTGTGGTTATAAAAAATAATGAACCATAAATTGAATCTCTTAAACAAAATGTAATTATATTATATTCATATAATTGGATTAATGTAAATAATAAACCGAGAATTAAGGTTAATATTAATCTAATTAAACTTTTTATTTTTTATTAATTAAAATTGTGTAATGTCTGATAATAAAATAATTATATTTGATAATGGCATTTCACAAGGATTAGATTAATAAATACTTTTTGGAGGTCAATTTCTTCCAATTTCAATGTTAGGAGATAAGAATGAATGGAAATATGATAAAAAAAATGAAATAAGAAATAATCATTCAGAGATCATGAGATATGAGGAAATATTAAAAACTAAAATTGGTCCTTTAAAAGGTCAAACAAAATTGCTGTTAAACATTTTTTTTTATGAGATTCTTAAATTTACACAGAAAAAATAAAATGAAAAAAATGGCTGAATTTACCATTTGAAATAGTCAAAATGCGCCTTTTTCCTGGAATTTAGTAAGTTTTACTGTTTCAAATTGTAACTTTTACAAAGAAAATAGCAGGGTTTAAGATTTTCTTCGCAAAAATTACAATTTTAAATAGTAAAAGTTACTAAACTCCAGGAAAAATACGTTCAGAGCGCATGTTGACTATTTTAAATGGTAAATTCAGCTATTTTCTTTCTTCCGTGTAAAATGATTAAATTTTGCCGCTTTCTGAGTGAAAAATAAA
The DNA here is from genome assembly GCA_904066005.1 of Synergus itoensis. Taxonomy (NCBI): domain Eukaryota; kingdom Metazoa; phylum Arthropoda; class Insecta; order Hymenoptera; family Cynipidae; genus Synergus; species Synergus itoensis. Next base: position 1,183,655 of record CAJFCP010000109.1, on the reverse strand, counting down.
AGTTACAAAGATCATTTATCTGCAATTTTTCCACAATATTCCACGTTATCTTTCTAAAATGACGAGTTTATGATTTCATAAGTTATAATTATATGATTATGATTTCTTAATATATTTATATGATTTCGCAGAGTTCTTCATGAAATTGGTAGAATTCCATCAAAAATTATATTCATGAAGAACTTAGAGTCAATTTTACTACATAAAGTATGTAAATAATAAACCCGATTCCCTATAGACCTAGAACATTCGAAATAGAACAAGGTAATTTTCAGGTGAAGTGTTTTGCTCTTGAAATTAGGTCATCGGGTGTACATGATAATGTGATTTTCAGATTTTAAGATAAAAATACCTGACGTTTATCATGTTGATTGTTTGTCGGTGAATTATTGATTATCTGATCGTGATCCAATATGCTATTTTAATAAATTGTTCAATTCGTGGGGTATATAAAGCTGCAACTTGTTCCACAAAAATCATCAATTGGGAAGTTTCTCTCTGAACGTTAACTAAAGTCAATAATATGGCGTTTATTGTCGCTGCTCTCCTCTGCGCTTCTTTGGCCATCAGCAATGCTGGTAAGTAATTCAAATTTACATAAAATATCAACAAAAACGAGAATCGTTCAATTATTACTCCTTCACTCTCTTTATTTTCTTAATTATTTCATCAACACTTTTCAAGTTTCAATTTATCTTGTCTCAATCGATTTAATTAACTATTCCACGTTTTCAACTTGACAGAACTTAAAGTAGAACCATTATTAATTAGATCAAACTCAAAGAATCATTCACTGTATAATATACATTTCTACCTTCATAAATAATTAATTATTAATTCCGTCCTTACAGATGTTTTGCCACTATCTGTGAAAGGGAATCAGATCCTAATTGGTGGTAAACCAGGTAGTCTCTCTGGCATGAGTCTCTTCTGGAGCAACAATGGCTGGGGTGGTGAAAAATTCTACAACGAGAAAGTAATCCAAACGCTGAAGAATGACTGGAAAGCAACGGTTGTACGCGCAGCTGTAGGAGTCGAAGAAGGTGGCGGTTATTTACAAGACCCAGAGGCCAATAAATTGAGAGCAACCACTGTGATTGAGGCTGCAATTAAGAACGACATGTATGTCATCATTGACTGGCACGCTCATTACGCTCATCAACATCAGGCTGAAGCTGTTGCATTCTTCCAAGAAATGGCAAAGACCTATGGTCACTACCCCAATGTGATGTATGAACTTTGGAATGAGCCCAAGAATGATGTTTCATGGGACGGCGTTGTTAAACCTTATGCTCTTGCCATAATTGAAGCAATCCGAGCCATTGACAAGGACAATCTGATCTTAGTTGGTTCACCAACCTGGTCTCAGGATGTTGACACTGCTGCAGGAAACCCCATTACCGGATACGAAAATATTGCCTACACTCTTCACTTCTACGCAGGAACCCACGGCGAAGGTTTGAGAAACAAGGCTACTGTAGCTCTTAACAAAAATGTCGCTATCTTTGTAACTGAATGGGGATCCGTGAATGCTGACGGAAATGGAGGTGTTAATGTTAAGGAAACCAATGAGTGGATTGCATTCATGAAAGCTAACAATCTCAGCAACGCCAACTGGAGTCTCAACGATAAGCAAGAAGGTGCTTCTGCTTTGAAACCTGGAGTAAGTGCTGAAGGAGGTTGGACTGACGCGGATCTCACCGAGTCAGGAAAACTCGTACGCAGCATGATTCAGAACTGGTCTTCTTGAAATATTGCTTGTTTAACGGAATAACAATAGATTGATGTGTAAATATACTGTATCGATTGTTAAATGGATTTGTAACATGACTAAATAAATTTTAATTACTTTAAAAGGTAAACAAAATTGGTGTTCAATGTTTTTTATATAAGAGATTTTTTAATTTAGAATGATTCAATTTTGTCATTTAGTGGATTGTGAAATGAAATTTTTTACCAAAGGTCATCTGTAATTTTCCCCAAATATTCCAATATTTCCAATAATATCTATTTAAAATGACGAGCCTATATCGAAAAAAATTCTATGGTTGTGACAACCATAGAAATAGTAAAATATGGTACAACTAATAATTTGCGATTGCCACAACCATAACTATTTTGTGACAAGAATCACAGCTATTTAGCAAACTATTATGAAATAGCTGTGGTTATTGTCACATGATAGTTGTGGTTGTGGAAACCATAAATTATAGTTGTACCATATTTTACTATTTCTGTGGTTGTCACAACCATAACAGGTTTTTTCTTGTATGATTTCATAAGAATAGAATTACGCATTATTTTTCGCAGAGTTCTTCATGAAATTGGTAGAATCCCATTAAAAATTTATAGGTTTGTGCAGAATTTAAAGTAAATTTTATTATATAAAATCAGCCCCATGGATTGACCGTGTATGCACGGAAAAAAATTAATACCAAGTTAAGTTAAAGTACTATCTTTTAAAAAAAAATATGAATGTTTGTTTATAGAGCTAAACAAGTGTTTGATTTGACTTACTTTAACATAAATGGTGAATTCAAAATCTAACATTAATATGTTTAATTATTTACTTAATTAAAATAAAAAAATAATAACAGTATAGATATTTTTCGCTCTGTACGCAGATTTATATTATATTTATATAAATCCCATGTGGAAATGTGCCCAGATTAGCCCATACTATAATTGGGCGAAACTGTGTGCCCAACTGGGTAGTCCAAATAGGAAGAAAAATTAAATTAATTCGATTGTTTACATTATATGATTAAATAAATGCAAAGTGTAATCAATACTGCACTTTTTTCAATAATTTATATTTCTGAATTATTAAAATTAAAGTTTCTAGAGCCAGTCACTATTTAGTTTATACTTATGATTTTATCTAGCTTAGAAGCGACGAAGAATAATTAGATTTAAGATTTGATATCGATTAGTTCATGTGTTAATGTTTAATTATAATTAATCCATAATTTTTCCATTTGTTAAATATACCGATCCGTTTATTTTATATAATTAACATAAAAATTAACCCAGTTTAATATTTTATTGTTAATTGGTCAGTCCACATTCCGCCCAAATAATAACTGGGTGAAAAAATATTGCCCAACTTGGGCCCATATAGTTTCACCTAAATTGGGTTTTAATTGGGCCTCAGTTGGTACTTGGGCAAACTATCTACAACCTAGTCTGGCCCCAGTCGATGTTTCCACACGGGATGCGAAAATAAATTAAAAAAAAAATTTTTACGCTTACTATTTAGGTGTAAAACGACTTCCCGTGTAGAAATTTCCAAACCTGGCCCAGACTGATAATGAAACGCCCGGCCCAATTGGACCAGTTCTGGGCCGTGTGTTTCTACTCGGGTTTAGTCATGGAATTTAGGTTTAAGACGATATTTTCTAAGCTTCTTATAATTCAATTAATACATTCGATAAGTTTCGAGAAAGGGCAAATAAATAAATAAATAAATTTTTTTTGTTAATTTTTATGGATAATTGTAACCCTCCTGTAATTCCCCATCGCGCGTGGGGGTGCGTTGTAAGACGCTAATATTACTATTGTTTATCACACGGATAACTCATACAAAAAAATGAAACTTGCGAAAATGATGTTATCAAATCTGTTGTTAACTCTCGGACTACTATCTGATCGTGACCTAATCTGCTATTTTAATAAATTATGCAATTCGCGGAGTATATAAAGCTTGAAGATATTCTGCAAAAATTATCAGTTGTCAAGTTATTGTCCGAACATTTACTAACGCCAATAATATGGCGTTTATTGTCGCTGCTCTCCTCTGCGCTTCTTTGGCCATCAGCAATGCTGGTAAGTAATTCAAATTTTTATAAAGTTTTAATTTCTCTTGTCTCAATCGATTTAATTAACTATTCTACGTTTTTAATTTGACAGAACTTAAAGTAGAACCATTGTTAATTAGATCAAACTCAAAGAATCATTCACTGTATAATATACATTTCTAGCTTCATGAATAATTAATTATTACTTCTGTCTTTGCAGATGTTTTGCCACTATCCGTGAAAGGGAATCAGATCTTAATTGGTGGTAAACCAGGCAGTCTTTCTGGCATGAGTCTCTACTGGAGCAACAATGGCTGGGGTTGTGAAAAATTCTACAACGAGAAACTAATAGAAACGCAGAAAAAAGACTGGAAAGCAACGGTTATACGCGCGGCTATGGGAATCGAGGAATATGGTGGTTATTTACAGGACCCAGCGTCCAATAAATTGAGAGTATCGACTGTGGTTGAGGCTGCGATTAAGAACGACATGTATGTCATCATTGACTGGCATGATCATTCCGCTCATAATAAAAGGGAACAAGCTCTTGCATTCTTCACAGAAATGGCGAAGACTTATAGTCAATACCCTAATGTGATGTATGAACTTTGGAATGAGCCAAAGCATGATGTTACATGGAAAGACAATGTGAAACCTTATGCTCTAGCCATAATTCAGGCAATCCGAGCCATTGACAAGAACAACCTTATCTTAGTCGGTTCACCATACTGGTCTCAGGATGTTGACGTTGCTGCAGCCGACCCCATTACTGGATACGAAAATATTGCCTATACTCTACATTTCTACGCAGGAAGCCATGGCGAATTTTTGAGAAAGAAGGCTACGATAGCACTTGAAAAAAATATTGCTCTCTTCGTAACTGAATGGGGCACCGTGAGTACTGATGGAAATGGTGGTGTTCATCTTAAGGAAACCAATGAGTGGATTGCATTTATGAAAGCTAACAATCTCAGCAACACCAACTGGAGTCTCTGCGATAAGGTGGAACCATCTTCTGTTTTGAAATTGGGAGCCAATCCTTATGGAAATTGGACTGAATCAGATCTCACCGATACAGGAAAACTCGTACGCGGCATGATCCAGAACTGGTCTAATTGAAATATTGCTTGTTTAATGGAATAGCAATAGATTGTGTAAATATACTGTATTGATTGTTCAATATATTTGAAATATAATTAAATAAATAGCTTGTATTCCTGTCTTTCATTTACGAGCCTATCGACTGTAATCAGCCAAATCTCTTTCTTACATCATCTTACATCATATCTTATTTCGTTATAGAAAACAGATCGGAATCTTGAATCAAGATGACACAATTCAGCATGTAATCGTATTGAATGATATAAGTGACCTCTAGTAATCATCGGTGATTATGATCTGATCATGTTGATGAGATTTTAATCACCGATGATTATTTTGGTATGAGCAATAATGGAAAGCATAAAGTTTAGGATCATCGCAAAAATATGAATAATAATTTTACGAAAACAGGTTTCATGGTTGATAATGTGGAGGTTATAATTTGGCGTAACTGCTGAAGGCAACGACCTATTGAACGGGATGATAACGACGCCATAATTCTGTTCTATAAAATAAATGATCTATAAATCGAATTCGCTAACGATCTTTGGTTCCCCTACTGGAGAATGAGGGCATTATTTCAAGATATTGAGTTCCTAGCAGCGCTAATTCACTGAACTTCCGACAAACGAGATATAGTCGACAGCGGTGGAGATAGAATTATCCGTAACGGGATTGAAACGTACAGAGGCAGCAGCAATCAACAGCAGCAAAACGAGATTGGAACCATCGTGATATGAAATCAACGGCAATTCGCGAACAATGTGGTCGCACAACCTGTATAATTAGAACTATTCGTTATTGGTTATTAGGTGAAATAATGAGAGAATCGTCGGCATGCAAATTACTCGCTAACGTCCGCCAGAATATTTTCACACTAATGTTTTGTTTCATATATTTTTTTCATCAGGGCGCATCAGGGCAATTTAAAATTGCCTGATCCTGAGACACCCTGAAAACCCTTTGACTTGAAATTGTTTAAAATCCTATAAATCTTTTTATCAAAAGATGTGAAAAAACGAGAAATTAATCACGCACGAAGCGCGCGGATCATAGTTGCTAGTTTGTTAAGAGTTGTGCATAAAGAATAAAAAAAATATCGACAACCTGCCTGTTTTGCGACCATTGAAAGGATAACAAGATATATTCTTCCTCGAGTGCAAAGTCGCACTCGAGAATTTATAATAATATAATCTAGCAGAGTTCTGACAAAAAGGAAGTACATTGTGGTGTGAATAATGTGCAGGTGAGCCGAGACGAGGACCAGGGGCAGCATTGGCCTCTGGCTACCATTGTACACTTTCGTGTCGTCACATCCGCTCTTATTATTTTGCCTAGCTGTGTCGGCTTTTCTCCCTCCCGAACTAATAAAGTGCCTTGAACTCATGCACGTGGAAAAAAGAGGCAGGAATTTTTAAAATATACTCTATTGCGAGACTGGATTTATGATGACCAACGATACAGCGGAAGAGCGTATAATTTCGCTTGAGAGATGGAAAACCGATTGTTCTGCTCTTATTCGTTCCGTTGTCATCGATATTATATTTCTATTGCCAGAAAAAAATTGAGTGATAAAGGCTGAAAAGGGCTTAGTTATAATTTACGGGGCAAATGTAACACACTCTATAGTTTGCATTAATCTGACAGTGAATCTAAAGCTGATTTCATAAATCAGTTTTATTATTTGATGTCTTCCTAGCTGAATATAAAATGTATAGTAATTTTCATTCAGAGAGAATTTTTCATATTTTGTGTATTAGAATTTTTTTCCTTTTTTTCAATTCTCTCTACCGCGCGGTTTAAATATTCAATATAGGTAGGATCATCAACTGTCCTTCCGTTGGTCGCTTTCTCTCCATGGTCGCTGTTTTCCATATGAATAAATGTTTGTTTTAATTGAATGCGAACTTGTCTCCCTTTTGTGTCTGAAAACTGGAAAACTGCTTTTGTGGAACAATGTTTTCACTTTCCTGAATGTTCCAAAGAACTTTCTCACTCTCTCTTTCAAATAATTCTACGGCTTTTAATGTTGGAATAAAATGTAGAACATTTACTGCTAAACAATTAAAACGTGTTTAATTAAAATAGGAAAGCTGCTAAGCTCCCCAAAATTAATTAGAAGCTCTTGAAGTTTTGGATAGTAATCTCGAAAGTCTTCCAAATTGTATAGTTCTCTCACAAGTCCAGAATAATAATATAATAAAAAAAATAGTAATAAAAAACAGACTTTTTAGAACAGACCTTTCAGGGTCTAAAAATATTCCAGAATACTTTTTAATTTTCTTGAATTATCCGCTAAAATTAGAAAGAAAAAAGGTCCGAAACAGGTATCCGACGTTTAAATATAAATAATAAAACTACTCGTAAAGGAAAAGCGAGAGAGCAGGGAATTACAGAAAAGAAAAAGCGTAGAAGGAAGATAGTCGTAAAGATGCAGGAATATTCGCAAGATTACCTCTAAACTGATCTTGGAAGTTCCAAGACCCTCTGTAAGGTTAAAAGTAGAGAAGGGTATAAATAAAAAGAAATAGCATTACAGAATAGACGATTTTCAGCCTCTTTTTAAAAGAAGTGCCCTCTTAAGAGAAACCTGCCGAAGAAAAGCCTTGTCGTGAAGAACGTCGTACACGCGTTTTAATAGTTTGTTGTGCCATTAAAGGAATACGCATCTGGCTGGTAAATTACCCGATAACAGAAGAGTAAACTCCCTCAGAGTTAACTCGAATTGAAAATGTTTATACTTGATCTTCAGGGCAACGAGAGCAATCTCATCGAGTCGAAGGAAGAAATATGGCCGCCATTTTCGCAATAAAGTGCAAACAAGTCGAAAGGAACTTCTATTACACGAATCACAAGGAGTCGTAAGCTTCGCCTTATTTAGAAAGCAGCCCAAATGCTGCCGTTATCGTTTGGTTTATGGATTAAGAAAACTCCAAAGTGTACCGGAGAATTATTGTCCTCCGAAAAACTTTCTTCCTGTTCCGTTCACTTGGTTCTGGATAAATAGGATTCTGGAGTGGAAGTTGATTTCGAGCAAGAGAAATATTTGTTGGTTAGTTAACTAATTGAGGTACCCGTACAGAAATTTGGATGGGGTCCTGGTCAGTTTTTCTTACTACAAGAATGTGTTGTTCATTATTTTCGAGAAAAAAAATTGAAGACAAAAAATCTTCGAAAGAGACGTCTGAAACTTCAGTTCAATAATTTAATCAAGCTAATCGAATGTTTATTTCGTTTAATTTCACCTATTCACCAAACGATCCCCCAAAAAAAAACCAAGGCAATTCTAAATCTAAATTAAAGTTGACCTATACACTCTGACTTCGTCTTGTTTCCACGTCCAGCGAATTTCAAAGCCGAAGGATCTTTAATCCACTCTTGAAACTTTATGGGCTGCCTGTTACAATGGACGACGTAATGACATCGCGAGTTTTATCTCGTGCTCTCTTAATTGTTTGTTTTCTGCTCAGGCGAAAGGGGTGCTCAGAATTGCGGGTGAAATAGGTGCTCGTGGAAAAAGAGCAATGGGGTTATGAAAGCTCAGTGGCAAGGGGAAAAAAGCTTAGATGGTCCATTTCACGGTATCGTCACTGAAAAAGATCACAGAAGAGAGATAGAACTCAGAAACCACAGTGGCACGAATCAATACCATTTCTTTCTTTCTTTTTTTCTTTATTTCTCGGATTGTCTCACCTCCACTCAAAGGTGCCTTAATTGTTTTATGGTTCCAATTCACCGCCAGTCCAGCGCCTCGTGGGAATTGTATTTTTCCTTTTCTATTGAAACCGAAGAAGAATGAAATGAATCGATTATCGAGTGCCTTCAATCTTCAACTAAAGAAGACACTTGGCTGATAGTTTTTTTACTTGCGGGGGTGAATCGAAACAGGAAATCGAAATGAATTCCATAAAACGGGGTTTAAGCCGGAAGTAAACTGATTATGTTTAAATAGCAAAGATGCTCTGAAGAAAGATGATATTTTAATCTATTTTTCAGTATCCTCAAGTCCTTCTTATGAAATTTATTCACTTCGAGGAAGTAATTTTCTCGCAATCCACTGACAAGAGCCACAAACCGAAGCCATTATAATTTTTCGTGTAAGCTCATAAATTCACAGGCAGCTGGCGTTTTCCATCTGCTTAGAGATTCGTGAAAACTTTTTCCAGAATATTTGAAAACGGTCTACCAACGACCCAACGGCAACGCCACGGTCGAAAGCATGTGCCGAATATAATCATCTCGGATACGTAAAGAGGTTGAGAGAGGATGAAAAGAGGCTGAGGGGGTTAGTTTGGTCGGGGATGGACCTGGAAAATATGCGCGACAATTTTCCGTTGGCTTATGCAAATTTTATGTACGCTCGCACCTCAGCTTTACGAATATTCTCATCCTGGCAGCATTTTTCACTAATACGCGCGGCATCTGCATGAAAATACTGCGTGATCTCGTGAGTCGAGTTTTTTGGGAAATGGAAAATTTAGTAGGATATAAATAAAAATCCTTGTGAAAGTGGATATAAAAAGCAAGAATAATCTCGATAAAGCCACTTTTATATAGTACTTTCTTTTTCACCAAGTGCGTGTGATTATTTTCAATCTTTTTCTATGCAGTAGAAAAGAATATATTCAGGAGATTGCTAAAAGAGAATTAATCAAATCAAAGTGTAGAATTTTTCAAGCTTCAAAGTTCATCAGCAGACTAAAAAAGTTTAAAGTCTTTCGAGAGTACTTTAAGAAAACATTGTTATTATAAAGTTCGGCATACTTGGAAAGTTTTCCTCAAAGACTTTCAATTTCGAAAATTTTAAATTTTGGTAATTACAAGTCTTTGCAATATTATTCTTATATTTATCTGTTGGATATTTGGAAGCGAAAAGAAGTAGAAAAATTGTTGAGAAAATGATTCCTATTCTAAAATTTGCAAGTAGAGAAAGATGAGTGTGGCTAGACAAAATTATTTCAGTAGAAATAGACAAATTGGTAAGGCGCGATCGGCAGAATAAAATTGTATAAGTAGAAAATGACAGCGTTGGTTAGACAAACTATTGTACCAGTAGAAAAATTTACTTTGCTAAGAATAAATATTATTCCAGTAGATAAAGTAATTTTGGTAAGACACAATTCTATACCAGTGGAGAAAGACGAGCGTGGCTAGAGAAAATTATTTCAGTAGAAATAGACAAAATGGTAAGGCGCGATCGGCAGAATAAAATTGTATAAGTAGAAAATCACAGCGTTGGTTAGACAAACTATTGTCCCAGTAGAAAATTAACTTTGTTAAGAATAGATATTATTCCAGTAGATAAAGTAATTTTGGTAAGACACAATTCTATACCAGTAGAGAAAGTAATTTTGGTAAGACACGATTCTATACCAATAGATCAAGAAAATTTTGGCTCATATTTTTTATTATATATTTATTTTTTTGAACTTGTAATGCATAGATTTAAATATTATTAGGGACGACTGAAAATTTCCGACACTAGAAAATTCCCGACACTAGAATTTATAATTTTTGGGATTTTGGATTTTCGGCAAACAGCTTTAAATCCCGGATTAGATAATTTTAAAATGTGTCACTGATACGTAAAATACTTCCGAGAAAGAAAAAGGGAAAGTACACTTCACATTTGACAGGAAACTGACTCACACGTTCGAGTGATTTGCATTACATGTCAGTTTAGTTGAGCCAAGTGCGATGGGTTAATTATTATCATAACAAAGGAGGAAAAGGGTGAGAAATTTAAAAGCGCAGTTAGCGAGTCCGGATGTTCTCAGAAGGCCTTGATTTTATTCTAAATATTCACTGGCGCGATGAGCATTAAGTGCGTGTATCTACGAGCGATTCGCAATCGAGTAGAACGGAAATGTTGCAACGAAGAAGTCGTTAAAGATCCTTCTGTTCGATCGATAAATGAGAAGTTTCTTTGAATTAATAGAAAAGTACGTTAATGCAATGACGTGCAATTAATTGCTGAGAACCTAAAGAAATCCCTTTGATGTCGATTAATATACTTCTCTCCTTTTCCTTAGAGAAAAGCAAAATGAGAAAAGCAAAATCTATTGCAATAAAAGGAAATAAGGTTCGTGTTAGAAGTGATTCATTATTCAGGATAAGATCGTTCCTGAGATTTATTGTAATTAATGATATGATAAATCTTAATTAATTATTTCTCCAGAGGATGAATAGTTAAAGATTCATTCTAGGATTTTATCATTATGTGAGTTTCATGAGAGATCAAGTTAACAATGAGGATAGAATCTAAAATTTGTTAAGTTATAATCACGAGTAGGTCTAAATTTAATTAATGGAATTTCGAATGTGATTACCGATTCAAGAACTTTTTTAAAACACTTACCGCCGCGTGTTCCTAGTTGAGACAATAGCCACATCATCCAGCTTCTCTCGATCTGGAACAATCAAATTATGATTTATTAAAATTCTAATTAAAAATTAATTATTTTTCTAATTAAAGAATATTTACTCGTACTCAGGTCTTCATAAAAATATAAACAATGTTTACATACAAAACAGATACATATTTACAAATTCAATCTTTTGTCCTTGATTCTTCTATATTATTCATTTAAATTAAAATTGAAACCACTTTACTTTAATATGCGATAGATATGTAATTATCTAATTAGAGTTGCCTGTTACAAAATGAATCTTTTAATTTCTCTCCGTCTACCAATCTCAATGAATAGATATCAGTTCAGGAAGGTGAAATTCTCGTCTGAAATCAATCTATTTATATCTGGAGGATATGAATTCCGACGAAAAGTCCTCTCGCTGTTGGAAAATTATATTGGCAGGTGTCCTGGAGTGAAATGTAGCGGACGTTTCGACTAATAGGTGGCGTGATAAGTGAATTGGACAAGTATCATTGAATCTAGGTGCCTGAAAATAAATCGTCGTTCGAGAATTTCATGAATCGTACCTAGACAAATAACAAAAGCCGATGGCCTCAAAGGAACGTGGGAAACGCGTTAATTCGAGAGTCGAACAGGCACATTAAGGCGCGGTCACAATAGCCGAATAATCGTGCGAAACGCCACTAATGAAATTCTCGCTCAAGCAGAATTTTACAAGCGAATTCCATGTTCCCTCAAAGCGAGTTTCTTCATTCTAAACAGCCTAGTGCGAGAGATCTCATATTCTTTTTTCATTTTCTTCCGATCTAATTTTTCTTGAGTTACATGATTTTTCTTCTTATATACAAGATTTTGAATTATTCTTTTATAGATTTAAAAAAATTATTTTCTCTCCCATTGCACTGAAATTTTGCGTTCTTCGCATCTGCGAATGACTAGAATAGTATTTCTTTTTAATTTTTTGTCCTGGATGCAATAAATCTTTTACTGGGCTGTTTCGGGGTGTGAACCTCATGTCGGATATTCCAGTGGTTTCCAGAGAACATGTTACGTCCCACTCGTGCTTCTGACACGAAGAACAATTTTTCTCGCAGCGTTGTACCACCAAATTTTGAAGAAACTCGTACATGCATACTTTTATGAAATGAGAGAATTATTCTCGTGTTCCATTACAAAAATATCCGAACCGAGGGACCGTTCACTCGAAAATCGATTCATTGATTCCACATTGATTCCGAATCCATTTTAAGTGAAGCGGATCGTCAAAATGAACTGTGCTCTCTCGTAAAAAGTGAAATTGAAGAGCGTACGCAGTTACAATATTTTTCTGTGGAGGTTGCTTCTGCGTAACGAAATGCATAATGCATTGTGCATAATTTTCATACGGCAGCCTTAAAATTGCAGACTAGAGAAATTATGTCAGTGAGCGAAGAAGGAAGTTTACTCAGTCGAATTTAGTACGCACAGCTCTGGTGACACAACATAGAGAATAATTGAGTCGCTTACTCAGAATGAAACTTAATTTCATTTTCAAAAATGTACTGCAATGTGCGCATTTAAATTTTCGAGCATACATGTATTACATTTATTACATATAATGCATTCTTATCTAGCATAACTATATTAATCTTACTTAATTAAGTTTGAAAGTTCTGAATCTATTTGAGATCAAAAAAATTAAGGAATCTCTTTTTTTTGCAGTTTTACAATACGATAGCCGTGCTGATGCTGCTTTTGCGAAGTGGATCAACAACTGATTCAGAGGCAGTAGCAGAAGCTGAGGCAGTAACAGAAGCTGAGGCAGTAACTCTGGCTGTCACGCCATCAGCTGCCTCTACACTTGGCACTCTCTATCGTCAAGCCCGTTCTGATCAGTATTATGCTAGCAGATACGGAAACGACAATGCACCACTGACTTCCGGCATTGTTGGTATTAGGTCGGACTCTGTCGAACACAGGGATGCCGCTTACTACGAATCTCGCTGCATCACCTGCGACCCCAACAAATCTGCTATAGAGGATAGGGGGTGAGTACACAAATTAGAGATGGAAATATCCTATATTCATACCTACAGAGATGGCAATAGCCATCAATAGTTAATATGGCAATAGCCTGAAGAAATTTCCTTATTGCACAAGGTTCAGTAGATAACACCTGGTTTGGTCAGACAACGCAGTTTTCAAAAAATATTTAAATTAAATATTATGTATATTAAAATATATATACACTTGACTCCCTCAAATTTCACGAAATTCCTTGCCTCTATAGTCACATCAATTGCGCATGCGTATTGTGTATAAAACAATATTTTTCAGCACTTTAAACTGCACACCAATAGCAATCAATCAGATGCCAAGTGCCATGGCATGCGCAATGATATCACGTGTTTAGTGAGAAAGATGGTAAAATTTGAGGGAGGAATAAGATGAAATTTGAGGGTTTCGAGTGTATATATAAAGATTCATAATAAATTCTAAAATTCGTATTAGTCAGTAGATAATACATGTTATGGTCAGACGAAAAATTACTTCATACAACATTTATATAAATTTTATGCATTTCGCAGATACAATTCTAGATGGAGGCAAAGGCCTAGGTATGACCCTTACGATGATGACCTTGAAGATCGAAGATATAGAGACCGATTTGATTATTACGACAGATCGAGAGGACCTAGTAGTGATTATGACCGTTACGATCCATACGGAAGGAATGATTTATTGAAGCCACTGTACTACAACGAGAGGTGATATTTCGAATTATGTTTTACTAATTTGAAGATTTTCAATTTTGTCATATTGATTAATTAATTACCTATTGATTAATTATTAATTCTATTGATAGTGAAATTACATAAGTTCCTTTCAAAACGAATCCTTTGAAATTAAGCAGATTTCTTTTTGTGCAAAACGAAAATAGTTTTACCGATAACACCCGAGAACGAATCAACAGCTATTTAAAATATTAGGGAATGACTGGGATGAGTTCCACATGTACAATTATATCCTTGAAATAAAGAAAATAAAATTTTTTAGGTACGAGCCGCCGTATGACCGTGAACGTTATTACGATCGTGGTGTGGAACGTCCTTACGAGCGTCCACTTGAACGTCCAGGTCCAATTGAACGTCCACTGGAACGTCCTTATTACGAGCGTCCTTATGAACGTGGAAATGGCTACGACAATTTGGACAGACGATTTCCAGTCGATGATAGATATGACCGTTACAATACACCTCGACGACCGTTAGAGGATCCTTATGATATTAGATACGAACGTTATAATCGAAACTATATGAACCGATACGATCGGTACGACCCCTACGAGAAAACTGGATGGAGAAGGCCCTCCTATGATGACCGATACGATAGATACGCCGGAAGAGAACCTGCTCTTGACTCCAGAGGCTACTATTCTTCCGGTGCATGGGGGCCAGGATACGATAGAGGCTATGCTAGTGCTTGGAACTATGCTGGAAGTCGTGATAGCTGGAGGGATAATAGCAGAGACCGAGATCGAGACCGTGATGGGTGGGTATTTATTCAAATTTAAATCCTATCTTATCCTTTTTATCCTATATTATCCCTTTTTATCCTATCCTATCCTATCTTGAAAATCTCACATACCTACTTTGAGTTGCAAACCTGATAGGCTTTTGAATGACTTGAAGTTGAAAGAAGAAGAACAATCTAATGGCAGAAAAAAATTCATGAAAACCTTCGAAATACCTTAAAATTCATTAAGATTTCTTAAAACTCCCAGAAACCTCTTGTAATCCCTTAAAAATCCACAAAAACTATTAAAATCATGAATCTTTTGAAATCCAAGTTAAAATTCGCAAAAATTTGAATTTAGTAACTTTTACTATTTCAAATTGTAATTTTCACAATGACAAAGTAGGGATTTTAATTTTCTTAGCAAAAATTACAATATGAATTAGTAAAACTTACTAAATTCTAAGAAAAATTCGTTCAGAGCGCATGTAAACTATTTTAAATGGTAAATTCAGCCATTTTATTTTTTCCGTGCTTAAAAATTCTACAAAATCTTTTAAAAATTAACAAAATCTCATGAAGTCTCTTAAAATTCACAAAAACTTCTTGAAATTCTTTGAATTCTACGATAACATTTAAAGTCTCTTTATACGTCCTTTAAAATCCACATTAAAATTATTAAAATCTCTTGACTTCCTTTAAAATTCCTGGAAATCTTATGACAACCTTAAAGTCCCTTAAAATTCTCTGAAACCTTTTGAAATCTCTTAAAATTCCTCGAAATTATACGAAAAAAATTTAAATCTCTTAAAACCCTAGAAACTTTTTGAAAGCTCGTAAAATTTCACACAAAACCTTCCAAAACCCTTAAAATTCATTGAAATACTGAAAGGATTCTAAAAAAAGTCGCTCTCTTAACTTAAATAATTACTGATCGATAAGTCCTGGAAATAAAACAAATTATTTTAGTCACTAATTAAATGAACTCTCGAGTGCTTGGGTCTTTGTTGCAAAAGACGGTCGTTGATTGCGATTTACTGATAGTAATTAAACGATCGCCTCGAATGCGGGCTTTCGGGGTTACGAGTTACTGCTTAAGAGAAAGGACGGCCATCTAGAGTAACTAATGGTCATAAAAAGAGTAATTAAAAGGTCCTGAAACTCTCCGCTTCTACTCCAATCTTCCACCTTTTGTAACTTTGTTTCTTTCATGTGGTTCTTATTCTTATAGTTTAAATAATTATCAAATTGTTGTAGGAACGTTAAAGATCCAATTTTTCAAAATTAAGGTGTCTTATATTTAAGTTCAGGGCCTTTCATACTTTTAATTATCGGAAGCTAATATCATTTTAATAACCAGGAGTGGATATAACATTTTAAAGAGCACTGAAAAATTTAACGTCTCTTGTTTCAGCTTCTATCGGCCGAGAGATTATTTTTATGACAGCACTGCTGCTCCTGGAGGATCTCGAGGTACCAGTTATCTATACGATCGACCTGAATCGTCCACCAAACCAGATTCCAGCGACAGAGACAAACCAACGAGTTCGCCCCTTTCCCAAGATAACAAAAACTACAAAGACTAGAAAATAGAAATTAATTTTTCTGAAGAAAATGATCATTAAGATCTTCTAGTGCCCACTTTCAAGGCTGCAAGAAGTCGTGGAATTGAAACGAGAGTATCGATTAAAAACTGTATCAAAAAATTAATCATACATCCATTTTTATACTATACGGAAAAAATACTCACTTTTATAGTTTATAATTTATTAAATTAATTTAAAATACTTCGGAAACTGTAAGAAGAGAATTTCCACTTTTTCAAGATCAACTGCTTCTTTGGAATGCTCTGGAAAATAGTGATATGCCCAACGAAACATTCCTGGCTATGTCACTGCCTTTTATTATAAAACTCACTAATTTAGCAATTAAAATTAAAACATAAAGCAGTAAAAGATATTTAGTTCTCTAAAGTGTTAAATCTATCGGTCTATTGAAACGGATATATAAATTTTCACATTAGTAAATACAGCAGATGTTGATGAAATAAATTGAATTTTTATTGATTTATTAAGATTTAAGAACATTAGGTATAAATATCTATTATTTTAAATGGAAAAAATTTATTAGTTTATTTTTACACATTTCGTACCGAATAAATAATTAATATTCCGAATCAAAGTCCTGTCTGGCCAAACTGCGTTTATCTACTGAAATAACTGTATCTGTTGGACTGATCTAAAGAAACATTATTCGATCTCTATATATTTATTTTCATTAATCCGATTCGTCATATCACATTGCGTAATTATATTATACTTAATGTAACTAATTAGGCGTTTAATAATAAACGACCTGGTGAAAAAATGATACATAAATAATATTATTCTTTTATAAATAATTTATATACATTTTTTTCGACTTGGACCTCAATTTTGATATTTTCGTGTTTAGTTGTATGAATAAGGTATAAATATAAGTGCAAACCCGAGTAGAAATTTTTCTGTGGCCCCGATCGGGCCCAGATTT
Organism: Synergus itoensis; assembly: GCA_904066005.1. Classification (NCBI taxonomy): domain Eukaryota; kingdom Metazoa; phylum Arthropoda; class Insecta; order Hymenoptera; family Cynipidae; genus Synergus; species Synergus itoensis. The sequence continues at coordinate 1,166,359 of CAJFCP010000109.1, read as the reverse complement.
GGGAATCTGGCCCCGATCGGGTCCAGATTAGGGGATTTCAGACCGGGGATGAAACACACGACCCGACCAGGCGCAGACCTGGCCAAACCTGGCCCACTTGGGCCGGGCGTTTCATCACCGGTCTGGGCCAGGTTTGGAAATTTCTACACGGGAAGAATTTCAATAATCTGTCAATGTTTCTATAGAAAACCGAATTCAATTGTCTTTTTTAATAATATCATGATTTATTCTTTACTTCTGCTGTTTTTGTTTATATAACAAACATTAAAGATTATTTTATGATATTGGTTCCGTAAAAAATTAAGCATATCAATTATTAGCATGAGAGCGTGCCTAATACTAAATTAGTAATTAGTGTTTAGTAGTGTCCTTTAAATTAGACATTGATTGTACCTAAGTTAAGATCTTTGCGATAAGAATGCGATAATTTATTAAATATATGCAATTTTCAGCATTTATTTGCGACTGCGTGTAGATACTTAAGATATTTTTACATTTTCTGTAATATTGATGATGATAATAATAAAGACTATTCGCACTTTTGAATTATTTTACAGAATTTTTAAACATTTCAAGGGATTTCAGAAGTTTTTAAGAAATTTGAAAGATCATTCGAGATTAGAAAAACTGCGTTTTATGAATTTTTGAAAAATTTCTAGAGATTTCGGATAAATTCACAAGTTTGGGGGACTTCGTATCCCACGCAAATGGTGAATTATACATAAATAATTATTTTCCTTCAAATAAAGATCGAAGAGTTTTGTTTCTATTTTAACTAACAACCACTTTTTCATCTACATTGTTATCGGCTAAAAAAATACAGCGCTATTCGACTGTTTTGTTTTAAAAGGTCATTGGCGTATAATCGAGCTTTGGTGCAACAATGTATCTATCATCTCTAACTTGCAAATGCGATCTGATTTTCTGAGGTGATAGGAAAGTTCGATCTTGGTGGAAACTCTCTAAACCGCGAGAAACAGTAGAAATTAATTCATTTACAGAGTTAGCAATGGCAGCTGGTAAATCTAACTTAGTTTGCTAACATAAGTTTCGTGTATATTCTGATGGCGAGGGGTTCGAGTCTAAAGGAGGAATTAGGGTGAGATAAATTTATGTTTCCAGTTAACCAACTATTGTATATCGATTTAATGTTTGAACATGCGGCGCTTCTGTCACTGACTATCATAGTATGGTACTTTAGATCAGGTTTTGCGGTCCAGCCTTCTTTCCTCAGGAAGTTTCACGATCCATAGGAACTTGAACAGAACTTTAATAAAAGAACAAAAGCTGAGACCAAACTCTCCTCTCTTGGTTTCGCAATCGCCGTCTTTTTTCTTCCTTTCTTTGTTTCATTTTTCTTACAACCGCCGAAGCTCAATTTCAAAATAAATCATTCTTCCTTACGGCGAGGCGGAAACGTTTCGTCTATTCGCTGAGGGACTTCACTCGCAAGACTGCGTTTTATTTGAGAAACTGCCAATAAGTTTCGCTACTGAAAATAAGTTTAGTAAAAGGTTTGTATCTCCAAGTAATAAAGCAGATATTGAAAAACTCTTAAGACGATAAAGGACGTTAAAACATTTTATACGTGAAGAAGTAAATTCATTTTTCTTTTCAGTTGTTTTTTATTTAAGAATAGAGGCCAATAATTCGTCCAATGAGAATATCATATTGCGGGATATTTCATGCATTATTAGCCAAATAATAACAAATGGCCATTAATTAAAATTTAATGTCGCGCGTGCATATTTCTCGCATTTCATGAGCCCATTTTTTCGACCCCAAGGGAACGAGAAACATGAAATTATCGATAATATAACAAAATAACAAAATTTAATGTATTCAGATTTATTCAGCTTTCATATTGGTTTCATCTCTTGAATTGAAGTTGAGTAAAATAAAATATTTTCCGAGAGAATGTCACGAGTTCCAATTGATTCATTGTCCAATTTCTTTTACCGAAATCGATGGACGATTTTCTCTCCTTATCTGTGTGACAGGCATTCTTAAATCGTGTTTTCCCTCTGGGTTCTTATTTGTGAAGCCGATCAATCTGTTGAGTCAGGCGTTGATAGATTGGTTAGTCAGTAAACTCTACTGAAGACCCACTAGCTCATTTAATTGTACGTTTACTAAAGAAGTTTAGTGTGGCTCAGGTTCTTGAAAAAACTTCTTCTTCTCCCTCTTCCTTGGCTTTTTACCTGCTTTTTTCCTATTTTCAATTTCCCTTTTCCCTTTTTTTCTTTACTTTTCTTTTCTATCTGCAGAAACGCTTCCAGAGGCGAAGATTCATTGTGCTTGTACAGCTTGGGCTTATTCCCGAAGACAGATCGTCTCTCGAACCAACTTCTCCTTTGGGTACTTTTGCTCCTCTGCTCCCATTTGATAAAATAACGTTCTACGATTTCTGTTTCCTAAAAAGAATTATATGCAAATGAATAATATGAAAATGAATGATATGAAAATGAATCATGATGAGTTTGAAAATTTGGAAGAGAAATAGATATCGTAAATATAATTTAATACTCTTCCTTATGATTTCTCTCACATCCGAAAAAATCCGATAAAAATATACTTTGACAAGAACTTTTTCAAATCTACGAGAATTTCCTTCGCACATCATACGCGAGATACGTTTTTTGTTGGAAGGTGGAAAATATAAGTTTTTCTCATGAAAGATGAAACAGAAGTAGAAAGTTGTGGCGAGGAATATAAAGTTTCGACGAAAGAAGAGAAGTTGGTTTTTCGACTTATACTAACCGATTTGAAATGTGGAAGCAATACATTACACAAAATGCGACGTTTTTGGCTTGACAAATTTTTTACTGACAAAAGTTGAAAAAGTCTGTTGAGAAGTATAAAATTTGCAAATGTTTTTTGAAGTTAAAACTTTCGAAATGCTTCGCATATCTAAAAGATTTAATTCTGGCTTGATACATGTGCCTATGTTAATCCGACTATCATTACATGCATTGAAACAAAAAAACATGCCGGTACGTTAATCGAGTACAAAATTACACCCAGAAAACAGTTTCTTTAAATCAAAGAAACATTTCTTTGATATACGGTCAAAGAAAAAATTTCTTTAAATTAAAGAAATTTTTTTTGATTCAAAGAAATTTTCTTTGATATGAAGAAA